>ML664177.1:9700748-10131005 GCA_007570785.1 Antilocapra americana | reverse complement strand
CACTGACTGCCAGCTATACCAATGCTGTAACAAAGAACTGCCAGTATAGCATGGGGCTCTTGTCAGACTCCACTGCGTTGGATGAGACTTGAGCCATAGCTCTAGCTAGCAATAAACCCCTTTATGCCCTTTGCATTGCTGTGTGGACTTGGTCTCTTCTGGGGCTTGGGACCCAGAGTTTGGGCATAACATTTGGGGGCTTATCCGGGATCCCATCAACTGAGGAGAGCAATATCCTATGGGCAAAAGGGGTAAGCATTTGAACACCGGTGTCAGGTTTGGTCCAGGGCGACTGAGTCGCACTAGCCGGCATAAGGCCGAGGCCCAGCAAACGGTGCTGGAAGGCAGGTGGCTCTGAAAGCGCGCTGGAGGGTAAAAAATGGCTCTGCGGGAAGGAGAGCTGCTCTCTGGATTCCGAATCTGGTGGGCAGTGGACACCTTTCGGTAAGGTAACTCTGGGAAGGGAAAGGGACAAAGGGGCTCGAGAGAGCCCCTCTGGTGTATTTTCGGCCGACGTCTGGTGTTCGTCTGTCCGTAGGTCGTGTCTTTGTGTGTGTTGGCATTGTCAGTGTCTTGCGTATCTGGTTTTTGTTTCTCGCTTTATATTCAGTAACTATGGGGCAAGATGTTTCTACCCCTCTCTCTCATGACGGACCATTTTTCTGATTTCAGGACTAGGGCACACAATCTGTCCCTATTCGTAAAAAAGAAAAAGTTGATAACCTTTTGTTCTGCAGAATGGCCCACTTTTGAGGTGGGATGGCCCCCGGAGGGAACCTTCAGCCTGGAAGTCATCCGAGCCATTAAAGGAAAAGTCCTAGCCCCCGACCCGTATGGCCATCCGAACCAAATGCCCTACATTCTCGTTTGGCAAGATATGGTAGAAAATCCGCCACCTTGGGTTAAACCTTTTATACCCCCCTCTCTTTCGGCCTCCCCTTCAGTTTCACAGGTTCTAGTCACGAAGAATGCCTCGGAAAAAAAGGCCAAAGTGCCAGAAAAGTCCGCCCAACTGGTGCTCCAGGAGTCCTCCTTGTACCCCAGTTTAATAGATCTGGACGCGGAGTTAGAACCTCCCCCCTTACGTTCCCCAGCCTTTACTTCCCCAGGTGCCCCAAGTGTCTTCTGGAGGCGCATGAGGGAACGCGGAACTCTAGGCCCCACCAACGGAAAGGGGCCCAGCCCAAGGAACTCGGGGAAGAACCAGGGGAGCTCCCAGCACGATGGACGAGGGAGATGCAGACGTTCCCTCATCGACAGTAAGGGCGCTGCCGGTCCAGGCAGGACCTGCACGACAAGACGGGGAGCGCACCTACCAATATTGGCCCTTTTCTGCTAGTGACTTGTACAATTGGAGAACTCAGACCCTGTCTTTTTCAGAGAAACCCCAAGGGCTTATTGACCTCCTGGAATCTGTTCTGTTTACTCATAACCCCACTTGGGATGATTGCCAGCAGCTTTTGCAGGTGCTCTTCACCACGGAGGAATGAGACCGAATCCTGTCAGAAGCCCGTAAACTCGTTCCTGGAGTGGATGGGAGACCCTCCACATGACCCGATGTTATTGAAGAGGGATTTCCTTTGACCCGACCGCAGTGGGACTTTGAGCGCACTGAAGGTAGGGAGCGTCTCCGAGTGTACCGCCAGACTAATGGCTGGCCTCCGAGCTGCTGCCCGGAGGCCCACTAATTTGGCTAAGGTAAATTTGGTCAGGCAGGAACTGACTGAGAGCCTGGCAGCCTTTCTAGAGAGGCTAATGGAGGCATTTAGACAGTATACCCCCGTGGACCCTCAGGCAGACGAGTCTCGGGCCACAGTCATGCTCGCGTTTGTCAACCAGGCGGCTCCCGATATTAGGAGAAAACTACAAAAGATAGGCTAGCGGAACAAACTCTGCCAGAATTAGTGAGGGCCGCTGAAAGGGTTTTCAACAACAGAGAGACGCCATAAGAAAGGGAAGAAAGGATCAGGCGGGAGAAAAGAGAGAGGATAGGATCAGACAGGAAGAGAGAGAGAGAGAAGACAGGATAAGGCAGGAAGAAAGGGAACACAGGGCTGAAGAAAATAGAACCAGAAGGAGCTGGCCTGTATCCTCTTCGCAGGCACCCAGAATAAGAAAGAGGGTCCAGGAAAGGTCCTCACACCCTCCGCTTGACAAAGACCAGTGTGCATACTGCAAGGAAAAGGGACATTGGAAAAATGAGTGTCCTCGGAGAAATGAAACGGGGAAGGACAGGAAAGAGCCCCTCCAAGGACCTGTGATTGTACACAGGAGAAGATAGTGACTAGGGGGGTCAAGACTCAGCGCCCCTCCCCAAGTCCTGGGTAACCATCTATGTGGAGGGGAAACCAATGGGCTTCATGGTAGATACCAGGGCTCAGCACTCTGTTCTCACAAAGAAAGAGGGACCTATGTCAAAAAGAGTTAGCTGGGTTCAGGGGGCTACCAGGACTAGGTGATGTGGCTGGACCTTGAAGTGCCAGGTAGATCTGGGGGCCCAATGGGTATCCCACTAGGTTTTGGTGATCCCAGAGTGCCTAGCTCCCTTGCTGGGCAGGGACCTTTTGTCTAAGGTGAACGCCCAGATCCACTTCACCAAAGAAGGGATATTGGTCACTGATGGGAATGGCCATGCCATCCAGGTGCTGTCCTGCTCCCTGAAAGATGAATATAGACTGTATCTACCACAGCCTAGTGCTGACATCGCGCTGGGGGTAATGCCATGGGTTCAAAAGTACCCTCAAGCCTGGGCCGAGACGGCAGGGGTCGGACTGGCCACTAGGAGGCCCCCAATCATTGTGGAATTAAAGGCCAATGCGACCCCAGTGCAAGTCAGACAGTACCCCGTGAGTCTGGAGGCCCGGACAGGCATCACCCCACACATTCAGAGGTTGCTAGACGCTGGTATTTTGAAGAAATGCTGGTCCCTTTGGAACACCCCCTTGTTGCCAGTGAAGAAATCGGAGGGAAAAGATTTTCAACCAGTGCAAAACCTCCCAGAAGTTAACAAGCAGTGATAGACTTACACCCTACTGTGCCTAACCCATATACTCTTCTAAGTACTTTGCCCCCTAGTCATGCGTAGTATACAGTACTGGACTTGAAAGATGCTTTTTTCAGTCTACCTCTGGCCCCCCAGAGCCAGGAAATTTTGCTTTTGAGTGAACAGAGAAGGACGGATCCACAACTGGTCAACTGACCTGGACTCGTCTTCCCCAGGGGTTCAAGAACTCCCCCACCTTGTTCAGCGAAGCCTTGGGGGAAGATCTCCGTGAGTACCGAATGAAACACCCCTCCGTTGTACTTCTACAGCATGTAGATGACCTCTTGTTAGCTGCAACTACTGAAGAAGCCTGCCTGCAGGCTACTGGGGATCTACTTCAGACTCTGGGGACTCTGGGGTATCGGGGCGAGTGCTAAAAAGGCCCGAATAGGGCAGCAGGAGGTCACCTACTTAGGGTACAAAATCAGACAAGGAGAACGATGGCTCACGCAGGCTATGACAGCAACGGTCCTGCAGATACCTGAGCCGACTTCCCCACGTCAAGTAAGAGAATTTTGGGGGACCATAACATATTTTAGGCTGTAGATTCCAGGCTTCGCAGAAAAAGCGAGACCCCTGTATGAAGGCAGCAAGGATAATAAGGACTGGGTATGGACTGAGCCCATGCGGAAGGCTTTCCTAGAGCTTTGGAGGGCCCTATTAGAGGCCCCTGCACTAACTCTCCCAGACCCCTCCAAACCGTTCTAGCTGTTTGTAGATGAAAAGCGAGGTGTCGGGAAGGGAGTCTTGACCCAACAGTGGGGACCCTGGAAGCGGCCCGTAGCCTACCTCTCCAAAAGACTGGACCCAGTGGCCGCGGGGTGGCCCCCCTGCCTCAGGATCATCGCGGCCACCACTCTTCTGGTCCACGATGCTGATAAACTGATGTATGGACAGCAGCTCCTGGTCTACACCCCCCATGCCATCGATGGGATCCTCAGGCAGCCGCCGGGTAAGTGGATCTCTAATGCTCGCCTAATTCACTATCAGGCTCTGCTGTTAGACCCCCCCCCCCCCCCCCCCCCCCCCCGCATACAGTTCCAGACGCCTTGCTCCTTGAACCCAGTCACCCTCTTGCCTGTCCTGGGGGAATCCAACCCCGCCCATGACTGTGGTGAAATCTTGGCTGATGTGTCCGCCATCAGGGCAGATCTGACAGATATGCCCCCGAAAAACAGCGAACTGGTATGGTTCACAGATGGAAGGAGCTTTGTGAAGGACAGGCAGAAGAGAGCAGGAACGGCAATTGTAGATGACTCCAGGCGGGTTGTCTGGGCAGAATCTTAGCCTCTGGGCACATCAGCACAGAGAGCAGAGTTAATAGCCCTAACGCAGGCCCTAGAGAGGGCAGCTGGAAAGAGGGTGACCATCTACACAGACAGTAGATACACGTTTGGAACTGTGTGTATCCAGGGTCCAATATACTGGGAGCGAGGGCTCCTCACAGTGGAGGGATAAGAAATAAAAAATTTGTCAGAAATTCAAGACCTCCTGGCAGCGGTACATAAGCCCCAGGCAGTGTCCATAGTGCACGTGGCGGAGCACCAAAAAGGAGAACATCTGGAGGCCCAGGGAAACCGGGCAGCCGATGCGGCCGCCCGGGAAGCAGCATTAAGAAGTGATCTCTCTAAGACTATGATTATAAACCTCCCATCCCCAGGGATGGGCACTCTTCCCCGACCCCACAGTAATCCCTGACAGATACGGGTTGGATCAAATGAAAGACTGATCGCCCCGCCAACAAGGAAGGATGGTACCGGGATGAGAAGGACAACCTGATTCTTCCAGATGGACTGGGTCTATATCTCTGCAAACATTTACACTAAACTACACACCTGGGCGAGAGGAAGATCCAGACCCTCCTGCAGATGGCTCAGATACGTTTTCCCCAGCAAGGGAAGACTGTCTCAGAGATCGTCCACTCCTGTAAAGCCTGCCAACTGATGAAACCAGGGAGAATAACAGGTCAACATGTAGGCATAAGGTATCGAGGCACTAGAATGGACAACATTGGGAAGTGGATTTTACTGAGGTAAGGCCAGGCTACCTCTTGGTATGGTAGATACCTTTTCAGGGTGGGTAGAGGTATACCCATCTAAGAGAGAGACCATGGCAATAGTGACAAAGAAACTGTTGGAAGAGATAGTGCCTAGATTTGGGCTGCCGGCTTCTCTTGGTTCGGATAATGGACCTGCTTTTATAAGCAGAGTAATTCAGGGACTGGCTCTGGCATTGGAGGTTAATTGGAAATTACACTGTGAATACAACCCCCAGAGCTCAGGTCAGGTAGAAAGGATGAATTGGACGATTAAAGAGACTTTGGCAAAACTGGTAATAGAGACTGGAGGGGACTGGGTGACTCTCCTTCCGTATGCTCTCTTCCGGGCGTGAAACATTTGAGATTGTGTGCGGGACTCCCCCTTCTATATCCCCTACCCCTGAGGGCAAACCTGAAGCTCCCCTCCAAACCCCAGCATTTCAGGAGACCATCATAGGCTTAAGTAAAGTGCACTCAATGATTCAGACCTTAACCCAGGGTGCCCATGAGACCTCTCCTCCCAGGAACTCCCCCGCTCATGTAATAACACCAGGAGACAGGGTATGGGTTAAGCGACATCAGACCAAGACCCAGATGGAAAGGTCCTTACGTTGTCCTTCTAACCACCTCCACTGCCCTTAAGGTTGACGGCATTGGACCTTGGGTACATCATAGCCACGTGCGCCCTGCTACGCCAGAAGAAGGAGAAAAAGCCCAACAGGAATGGGAGGTGAAAACCCACCCAGCCAATCCCCTGAAACTAAAGCTGGTCAGACGAAGAGACTCTGGGTCTGCTTAGTGGGCGCTCTCGTGGGAATTCTACTGGGACTGAACACCGTCAGCGCCAATCCACACCAACCCGTCAGAGTCACCTGGAGACTGCAGAATGGACTGACGCGAGAACTGCTCAACAGCACCACTGGGGTGCACCCCCCCCAACACCTGGTGGCCAAATCTGTATTTTAATTTGACAAAGCTCATCAACGGCGTAAAGCCCGGTGAACAACTTAGGTATGAGGGATTTTATGCTTGTCCCGGACATATCAGAAACAATTGGAAAAACTGTGGGGGAGTGCAGCATTTCTTTTGTTGGGCCTGGTCATGTGTAACATCTAATGATGGGGGATGGAAATGGAAGGTAGGGAACCGGGACTTAGTTAACTTCTCTTTCGTGCTGCCTTCGAGCGAGATAAAGGGAAGCCCCGGGCAATATGGGTACTGGGGATATGGGCGAAAGCAACCTCATCCAAACATCTCAATGGTAAAGGTTCAGTTTAATCAGGATCGGGCCAAGAGAGAAATGGGCTGGATGTCGGGACTCATGTGGGGACTTCAGAACCATGGGAGCTCCGGCGGCTGGAATTCTCCGGGCGGCATTTTAATTATATCCCAAACTATAGAACCTCTAGAAGTGCACCAGGTAGGCCCAAACAAAGTTCCCAGTGCCGGCCCCAGCTCACCTGGTGGAGCTGACGCCCCAAAGCCGAACATGACAAGCTAAACCAGAAGCCAGCAGACCTCTAGCCCTGTAATAACAGGAACGGAGACTTCCCTGAACCCTACCCCCAGCCCTAAGGCTCTGAACCAGCCAGATCCCTTGTGGCAACTTATCACAGCCGCATATACCACTTTAAACCTCTCCAGTCCCAATGCTACTCGGTCCTGCTGGCTTTGCTATCCTCTCCAACCCCCATTCTATGAAGCTATAGGGCTAAACACCTCGTATAGTCTGTCCCAGGAGAGCAGCCCCTCCCAATGTCACTGGGGAGAACGCCAAATTGGATTAACCATAAGGGAAGTATGGGGCTCAGGGGTCTGCCTAGGAAAACCCCCCCTTGGGAAAAAGTCTTTATGTACAGAAACTAGGGCCCATGATCACATGGCCAACGCCTCATGGATAGTACCGGGAGAACGTGGATGGTGGATTTGCTCCCAGACAGGGTTGACACCCTGCATAAATACAAGGGTGTTTAACCAGAGCCGGGAATTTTGTGTTCAAGTGACTGTAATGCCTAGGATCCTCTATCATACCGAAGAGGATCTCTATTCCCAGTGGGAGGCAGGTGCTAAGTCAGAGGCATTGTCCAGAAATGAAAGGGAACCCATCAATGCCATCACATTAGCTACGATGTTCAGCCTGGGGACTGCAGGCGCTGGAACCGGTATAGCTTCCCTCACTTTGCAGGGACAAAAGCCCACTTCCTTAAAGGCAGCTATTGATGAAGACATCACACATATAGAAGAGTCCATAAGCCATCTAGAGAAGTCTCTGACCTCTCTCTCTGAAGTGGTATTACAAAACAGACGAGGGCTAGATCTAATTTTCTTACAGCAGGGAAGGCTGTGTGCGGGCCCAGGAGAAGAGTGTTGTTTTTATGCAGACCATACTGGAGTAGTTAGAGAATCTATGGCCAAGGTCAGGAAGGGGCTAGCTCAGCAAAGGAAAGAACGGGAAGCTCACCAAGGCTGGTTCGAATTGTGGTTTAACAATTCCCCATGGTTGACAACTCTGATATGTACCCTGACCGGCCCTCTAATCATACTATTATTGCTCCTTACTTTTGGACCTTGCATTATGAATAGATTCATAAAATTTGTGAGGGAACGAATTAATACTGTTCAGCTGCTGGTGCTACAACAGCAATACCAGGCCCTGAGGACCGAGGAAGATTCCTCAGTAGAGCTGAAGACAGGGGGGAATGTGGTGTGTAAGCAAAACAGCTTCCATGACAGGCGACTGGGAGATACAGCAGGCCCTAGTTCCGGCGACCTCCCCCACCCTCACCTCATACCTCACTCCATACCTTACCCCGTCGCCACCGACCAGAACGAGCCAGGAAAGCCCGCGCGCGCCAAGAGATAGACCTATCCGGGGCAGACGCGAAGTTCAAACTGACCAATCATTGAGTGCCAGCTATACCAATGCTGTAACAAAGAACTGCCAGTATAAAAGCAACTGTAATCTGGGGCGCGGGGCTCTTGTCGGACTCCACTGTGTTGGATGAGACTTGAGCCCTAGCTCGAGCTAGCAATAAACCCCTTTATGCCCTTTGCATTGCTGTGTGGACTTGGTCTCTTCTGGGGCTTGGGACCCGGAGTTTGGGCATAACAATAGAAAACATATATACACGGAGATACATTGTTTTGAGGGGGTCTGTTTTTCCTCAAGATTATTTTTGATTAGTTAGCTTTCAACAACTGGGGTAAGGAATTCCTGAGACCAGCCGGAGACTGGCATCGGCTGGGAGCTCAACGTAATTAATCTTAATGTCCATTCCTTTCTTCGGGGGAGAAAGTTCTTGATTCTGTATAGAATGGTGTGGAGAACCTGGAGGGGAGCTTTAACTCTAGGCTATTTTGAGCCGTGTAGCTTTCCTTCAGGGACACCTTCCAGGGCCAGAAACTGGGATCTTGCCTAACACTTAGAAATGAATTGTCCGAAGAGGCACATGTGCTGACAGAACAAGAGATTTTATTGGGAAAGGGCCCCTTGGGCAAAGAACAGTAGGGTAAGGGAATGCAGGAGAACTGCTCTGCCACTGGCTTGCAGTCTGGGGTTTTATGGTGATTGGATTAGTTTTGTTAGGTAGTTAGAATAGGAAACAGGAGTCCGAAATGGCGATGGCTAGAAGACAAGGAAGGGAAAAGCCCGCGAAAATAGAACACGGAAGGTCATAGAACAGCACTCCTGTCTAAGCCCAATTTGCATTGGACAGGCCCAGGGGGCAGAAATAAACATAAAATAGGAGCCAAAGCACTCTCTCTCTCTCTCTCTCTCTCTCTCTCCTGCACCTCGAAGATGGACTCTCCTTTTCTCTCCCACGTGCTGCGGTGTTCTTCTCTTCACGGCCTTGGATTGGCATGCCCTCAAGCTTCGAGGATGAATTCTCCGGCTATCATCTTCTAAATAAAATAGAGCTGTAACACTGAGCTGTAACACTGATTTATTTAAGAGCTATAACACGGTCTGTCCAAGACCTGAGAGCTGTGGACCGCCAAGGGCTTCAATGTCCGTCACTCCAAATCTTTGTTGTGACAAGACAAGGACCGAGGAACATACCCTCGCATGACATCTACACTCACCTGACAGTTTCCAGGTTGTCTTTAGCCAATCATTCTGACTCAGAGTCCTTCCTGATGCTGTATGCCTTGCTCAACCAAGATGGATGCCAGTGAGAAGGATCCTGGGAGGTGGCAAAAAGGTCACCTTTTGACCTTTCCCGAACTCTTCCGGTTGGTGGCAGCTTATTAGTTCCGTGTTCCTTACCAGGACCTCCTGTCGTAAAACAACTCATGCAGGTGGTTGCTTCAGTGCCTGGCCAGGGTGGGCGGTTTTAGTCAGTGTGCTTGTCCTAACAGTTTGAATCACTTATACGGGGCATTTCTTCCCAGCTTTCTCTGGCCAGTTATCTTGCTTTGCCTAGTTCCGTGTCAGTATTTGGTTTTTCTCAGAGGGACCTCCCATGTGTGCACACGCATCTCTTAGCCAAGGTGGATTCTAGCAAAGAGGTCTATGGGTAGGTTGACATCACTTACTATGGGGAGACAGCACCTTCCTTTTGACCTCTGAGGAGCCTCTCCGTGCTTATATAGTTGGGAAGGTCTCCTTGACCTGGAGAGTAAGAAATACATGGTCTGCTATCTGGGCAGGGCTCCTGCTATTACATTATCTTTGTTTTGGAGTGTCTATTCACAGGGAACAAACTCCAGCTGCTCAGCCTGGGGCCCTTCTATCTCCTGCCTCAATCTCATCCTGAAGACCAGATTTCTGCTGCTGAAAAGTAGCTTGAAAATCACTGGCTTAGATGACCTTAAAGATTCTCCCAATTCTAGTTCTATCTTCTGCATTCTGTAATTCTTTGGCCTCTGTGTCTTTTTTCAAGTCCAACCTGTGTGTGACTCAGCCTTGAGATTTTCCTAGAACTTCTGAAAATCAGCACTCAGGATGTGGGTTTCTTCTGGGACGGAGGTGGGAGGAAGGCCCAGCAGATTGGCCACTGTTCCAGTTGACGCATCTGTTTAGGGTGGGCTGGGGTGTGGGGGGAGTTCTCCAGGCACGGTGGGTGGGGCTGGGGTGGGTGGGAAAGGAGGTTCGAGTGGACACCAATAGCCTGTCAGGGTGTGTGCGTGTGTGTGTACGTGTGCGTTTTCTGCTGAGATGAAGCCACTGGCAAAGAGTAGGACCCCATTTCATGGTCCCTGTGACAGGTGCTTGTGAGACTGACAAATTCCCAGGCCCAGGGATGGTGAGAGTGAAGGTTGAGAGTGAGCCACCCATGAGGGTATTTTCTAGGTATCAAATTGACCTCCCACGACTGAAGTTGGTCCAGGGCAACCAGTAAGCATGATTAAAAAGCATCCATGGAATGCTTCTCAAAGAGCCAGGAAGGTGGTAGGAAGAGGGTAAAATTGGCTGAACTGGAGGAGCTGAGGCCATTTCTCCTGGAGTAGGCAGAGGTTGAGGTGGGTAGGTGGGGGCTATTTGTTACCAGGCTTGGGAACGCATATTCTTACTCCTGGGCATGTGATGCACAGGCTTCTGGATTTACTGTGAGAAAGAGAGAGGTAGGACTCTGAACCATTTTACAGACCCTGAAGCTGTGACTGGAGGCTTCTCGGACTGGAATATGTTACAAGAGGGAGCACCTCCTGTGATTTGCCATAAATCGTGGCACCAGGGCCACTCTGGAAACATTGGAAATATTCAAAGGGAAAAGGAGGAAGGGAGGTGGACAACAGAAATGTGCGTGTGGAATGCCCAGCAACTGCAGTGAATATAACACTCCCAGCTGGGACCCAGGTTCTAGCCCTGCCCTGGCATCCCCAAATTCCATGGCCATTTGGTCAAAGGCCCTTACCATGTAAGAGAAAGTGCTCTGCAGCCAGAGCTGGATTTTTTTTTTTTTAAGCATTTATTTGCTACCCTGAGTTTTAGTTGCAGCTTGCAGGCTCTAATTCCCTGACCAGGGATCAGACCCGGGCCCCCTGCATTGTGAGAGAGGTGTCTTAGCCACCAGGCCACCAAAGAAGCCCCATGAATCTATTCTCTACCAGTTCTCAGCTGGGTGACCCCGGGCATCTTATCTGAACTCCCAAGTCTCAGTTACATTATCTGTAAAGTGGGAAATAATAATACAAGTGGACGTCACTCTTGTCACCCAGCCAAAAGCTAATCTCTCCTTTCTCCTTCAGTTTGGTTTCGCTGCGGGAGAACAAGATAGCGGAGGAGTAGGTGGATGTGGAGTACATCTCTCTCCACGGATACAGCAGGAAGACACCTTCAGACACAGACATGCATGCAGAACACCAGCTGAGAGCGGACAGGAGGGCTTGACCAGTGTTAAAGAATATATAGAACCACGCAAAACTTGGTAGGACCAAGGAACTAGGGGGAAAAACAGGAGTAAGACTGGACCTACCCTCGGCGGGTGGGGGAACTGAAGCAGAGGTCTGATCCCCACAGCAGGGCAATTGTCTGAGTCAGAGGAGAAACATTTAAGGCTGAGAGTGAAACAGCTGATCTGTGGCAGCCTTAATGGAATGAGGATCAGACAGTCCTTGCCATAGCCATATATATGCTGGGCAGGAACGTGGGTCTCCTGGAAGTGGCGGCGGCTGGGAGCTAGAGTTTAGGGATTGTGATGCAATCCCAGTGTGAGGGCTGCTGTTGACTATGGAGAGACGAATTGAGGGGATGTGACCTAGAAGATTGTGGTGGGAGGTGCCTAAGGAGGAAAGCCAGGCAGCCATGGAAGCAAGGTGATATTGCTGAGTCATGAGTAGCAGGTAGAGCCATCACCATAGTCTCTATCTTCCCACACACCAGCATTGCCATCTGAACAAGAGAGACTGGCCCATCAAACGCCTGAACTACAGAGTAGGACCCCACCCAAGGTGCCCCTTTAAGTGCCTGATGAGCTGATCTACAGAGTAGGACCCCGAGGGGGGGCCCTCTATGTGCTTGACCTGCTGAACAACAGAGAAGGACCCCAGGCAAGGGAGCCCTCTAAGTGCCTGAACGGGTAGAGCTACAGAGAAAGACTGGCCGAAGAGGCCTTCTGGTCACCAGCTACAAGGGCCATAACTCCTGCCGTGGAGGCAGTTTGTGTCCCTGAACACTTGGTGCCACCAGGGTCCCTGCAAGCCAAGCAGCTGCACCACCTTCATGCTCAACTCTCACTGGGGCAGAGCTGCCACAGGCAAAAAAAAAAAAAAGTCTTATGTTTATGCGTGCAGGGTCGCTTTGGTCTGACTCTTTGTGATCCCGTAGACTGTGGCCTGCCAGGCTTCTCTGTCAGAGATGGGGTTCTCCAGTCAAGAATACTGGAGCGTATTGGCCAATACTGGTTGCCATACCCTTCTGCTGCTGCTGCTGCTGCTAAGTCGCTTCAGTCGTGTCTGACTCTGTGCGACCCCATAGACGGCAGCCCACTAGGCTCCTCTGTCCCTGGGATTCTCCAGGCAAGAATACTGGAGCGTATTGACCAACACTGGTTGCCATACCCTTCTAGAGCACTGTGTTTTCTTCTGCCCTAGCCGCCAACCCCCCTGAGTACCTGGTGCGGCCAGAATCCCTGCGACCCAAGCAGCTGCACCACTTCCACACCTGACCCTCACAGGGGCAAACCCAAGCCCTCCAGGGCAGCCTCAGGAGCTAAACCCCAAAGGATGAGCCACATGTAGAGGTGGAAATAAAACCACAACTGAAACCCAGGGCTTCAGGAAGAAGACCCAAAACCTTCCCACTAGCTGTTCAAGCTGCAGATTAAATCCACAAGATCAACTAAGCAGACTCTACGTCTATGGAATATATAAAAGGCCATTGAGAGCTCCCACAAAGGAAAACACACTAGCTTTGAGAGCTGTGGACACTGGAGGCAAGAACACACAGGAGTAGGTCCAGATTAGAATCTGAGCTGCCCCTAGAGCAGGTCCAGAGATCAGTACATTGTTGGAGGACATCCTAGGGAGCTAAGGTGGACTGTGATTCCCAGTGCCGGAAAGGACTCTGACAGAAGAGACTCAAGAAGAACATTTATTAGTCTTATTTTTTGACTTGTTTTGTAGATTCTTTTGGATTTTTCCCCCCTTTATCCCCCTCTCTGTTGTAGTTGTCGATTTTATTGGCACTAAGAAACCCAATTAAGCTTTTGAGCTTTTTTTCTTTCCTCAGTTACATTTTTTGTTGTCATAAACCTCTCCCTCTACATTGGGCTTTTGCAGTTCTGTAGAGTTTTCCTTTTTTTTTTTCCTCTCTCTTTTTTTTTTAATTTTAATTTTTTAAACCTATTATTATTTTTTCTATATTTATTCCTTTGTTTGCTTTTCCTACTGTTCTTTTCCCGTTACAGTTAATCTTTAACGTATATAAATCTTTGTCTACCTCTATTTAACTTTGTATATCTCTTCTTTCTTTGCTTTCTCTCATTTCCTCTCAACATATTTGTTAGTTTTATTTTCATTGCTTTATTCCCCAATTGGCACCTTGCTTTTGTTTTGTTTTCCAGTTTGTATTTTAATTAGTTTTGTTCTGATAGATATAATTTTTGGTGTCCTTCATTTGCTAGGTCAATCTATTGTATTTAATTTTTGTTGGACTGTTTTGATTTTGCTTATGGGTGTATATGTGTATATTCAGTCACACTTCCTATTGTTGTTATAAACCTCTGCCTCTACCTTGGGCTTTTGCAGTTCTGTGGAGTTTTCCTTTTTTTTCCATTTTTTCTCTTTTCTTTTTTTTTAATAATTTTAATTTTTTAAACCTATTATATTTTTTCTACATTTATTCCTTTGTTTGCCTTTTCTACTGTTCTTTTCCCCTTGGACTTAATCTTTAATGTATATAAATCTTCGTCTACCTCTGTTTAACGCTGCATATCTATTCTTTCTTTCCTTCCTTTCCTCTCAACATATGTTAGTTTTGTTTGTATTGCTTTATTCCCTACTTGGCACCTTGCTTTAGTTTTGTTTTCCAGTTTGTGCTTAAGTTAGTTTTATTCTTAACTGGTAAATATAATTTTGATTTCCTTTGTTCACCAGATCAATCTACTGTACTTTATTTTTGTTGGACTGTTTTCACTTTGCTCATGGGTGTATACGTATATGTGTATATTACATTATTTTAATTATTATTTGCCTGATTTTGTAACTGCCATTTGTCTGGGGTTCATCTTTGACTTCTTGTTTCGGGATATTTGTTTTACTCTCCTTTAATGCCATAACAAACCACTTGTGGAATCTTCGTTCCTGACCAGAGATCAAACCCTAAGCCTTTGGAGTGGGAGCACTGACTCCAAGACCCTAGGCTACCAGAGAACTAACCCTAGGGAGTATCAAATAGTGAGAACTCACACAAAGGAAACCACTTGAATACAAGACCCGGCATCACCCAACCACCAGAAGCACCCTGTGAGGACGCCTCATCTAAGCAATTTTGTTTAGATGCCACGTGACCTGGGAGGGAGGGTCCCTCCTGAAACCTTAGTGGACAAAGTACAGTTGGTCTAATTTAAGCGTGATCATGTCATTTCTTTTTGTTACTGATTAGTTTCGGGGTGCACATGTGACCCAGTTTCAGGTAATGGACTATAAAGGGGAGGCTACTGGGGGTCTTCTGGGAGGATATGTTTTTCTTTACATGCCAAGAAGTCCTGTTCCCATCTTCCAGTCATGAATGAGGTTGAGTGCTGATGTGATGCTTGGAGCTGTGGCTGACATCCTGCATCCATAAAGTAATAAGCCTGGGAAAGAAGGGCTAACACCGCATGGATTGTGGGACAGAAAGATAGGAGACTGGGTTTTTGATGACTTTGTTGAGCTGTTGCATCAACCCTGAGATCCCTCCAGACTTCTTTTCTGATCTGGTGAAGAAGGTTTATTCCATAAGACATTAGCAGACACCCTGTAACCTACAGTCCCAGCATTCTTTCCAATAACAGTGATCTCAGGGTTGTTGTGAGAATCAAATAAGATAATAATAGATGGGAAAACTCCAAGCCTAGGACTTGGCTCAGAGTAGGTGTTCAGTGCATACTAGTTTCCTCCCTCGTCTGTATTTTCATGTCTTAATTTGAGATTTTTTTTTCCCTACTCTACCAGCTTCTCAGGATTGCGGTAAGAAACAAATGAGATAATTGTTATTCATTGCCACAACAATGCTGTAGCAAAAGATAACCGCAAAATCTCAGTGGTATACCACAATAAACATTTCTTGAGCTCCCAAAGTTGTGCCTTTGTGATATAAACTGGCTCCCTCACAGGGCTGGTGATTGGTTGGCTGTCCGCTGAGGTGATGGGGCAGCTGGACCACGTACCTCTCTTTCTCTACAGGGCAGTGCAGTTACAGCAGGAGTAGTGGTGGTAGAGGCACAGGAGGAACTGGAAGCAGGCAGCAATTCTCAAGCCTCTACTTCCTCCCTGTTTCCTAACATCCCATTGGTTAAAGCAAGCAGCTTTGCTGTAGCTAGTACAAGGGGGTGGGGCAGAATGAGGAACCACGCCCACAATGGAGCCTATTTTGCATAACGAAGGGAGGGAGTAAGAATTGGGCCAGCTGTTTTCCTTTCTGGCAATTAGTCTACAACAATAATATACATGAAAGGACTTTGTAAACTGTAGGAGGCGCCACAGAAGACAGTGATGATGAGGATGGTGATTTAGACAACGGCCAAAAAAAGAGGAATGTTATATGAAATGTCCAGAGTAGGCAAATCAAATAGAGACAAAAAATAGGTTAGTGGTTACCTAGGGTTGGAAGCGGGGACTTTTGGGGTTGACAGCTAAGGTGTGCAGGGTTTCTTTTGGGGGTCATGAAAAGGTTCTAAAAATTTGGGGGGGGGTGCTGCATTGTTTGTGGGATCTCAGTTCCTCAGCCAGGGACTGAATCCTGGCCATAGCAGTGAAAGTGCCACATCCTAACCACTAGACCTCCAGAGAACTCTCCCTCAAAATGTTCTAAAATTGATTGTGGTGATGGGCACACAACTTTGTCAACACATTGAAGGCCATTGAATCATACAGCTTAAATGGGTGAATTGTAAATTATGTGAATTATATCTCAAGAAAGCTGTTTTTAAAGGGGGAAAAGGAGGGATGATCCTGGATTATGAAGAGGAGCCAGGAGTCACTAGGTGGGTTGAGTCTCCCACTTCCTATAAAGCTGCCAGGGCACCACCATGGGCAATCATTGAAAAAACCCAGCTTGTTAAGGTTTTCTCCACCATCCTTGGAAATCATCTCTGTCTTTATATTCAATTTTGTGTGGAAAGTAAGATTCTACTTATAGCAAGTCACTGCCTGGCCAGCTTTAGGACAGCAAGCCACCTAAGCCTGAAGAGGGACTGGGTGGGCGTGGGGTGTCTTAGGCCATGTGGGATGTGGCTTTTTGTGAGGTGTGGGGACATTAGCCCAGGCCTGTGGAGGGCTTCCCTGGTGGCTCAAACGGTAAAGAATCCATCTGCAATGCAGGAGATCCAGCTTTGATCCCTGAGTTGAGGAGATCCCACGGAGAAGGGAATGATAACCTACTCCAGTATTCTTGCCTGGAGAATTCCATGGACAGAGGAGCCTGGCGGGCTATAGTCTATGGGGTTACAAAAAGTCGGACACGACTGAGTGACTAACACACACACACACACACTGTGGAGGGAGAAAAAAGTCTTTAAAACCCTTAGGGTTCCTGACTGAATCTGAAAATGCAACTGACAAAGACAACAACAGGAGAAAAGGACACAGATTTATTTAACCTAAATTTTACGTGATACCTTTGCTTTCATAAGGAAGTGACGTGGACTTCCCTGGTGATCCAGTGGTTAAGAATCTGCCTGGCAATGCAGAAGACACAGTTGGATTCCTGGTCCTGGTCAGAGAAGATTCCACATGCCACGGGGCAGCTAAGCCATTGCACCAAAACTACTGAACCAGAGTTCTAGAGCCCGTGCTCTGCAACAAAAGAAGCCACTGCAATGAGAAGCTCAAGCACCTCAATGAAGACTAGCTCCCACTCACTGCGACTAGTGAAAGCCCTTGTGCAGCAACAGAGACCCAGAGCAGCCAAAAATAAACAAAATGAAATAAATAGTAATAAAAAAGAAACTTGAAGCCTCGGTGTTTTCATGCTAGGTTTGCTAAAGAGTGGACAGCCATATTGAAATATAATCAAAGAGTATGAACGAGAGTAGTAAACTGGGGGAAACCTAGCTAGGCCCATTTTTCCAGATTCTTCTCAGTGTCCCTCTGTGTTGAAGATAAGGATGTTCCTTCCCTCTGGGTATAGAGGTATAGACACTTCCTCTTGCGGGAGGTCTTAGGACCTGATTCAGGGGAGAAGGACGGGGAGATCCGGGAGATTTGCCTGCTTTTGACATTTTCTCAAACTCTTTCAATATTTTATATGCCAAGGTGCCGTATTTTGGAGCAAAGTCCTGAACCCATCACCTACCGCCCCAGCTGGAAGGGGCATTAAGGGCTTCTGTTCTCTTGTGTGTTTTCAGAGGCAGAGTGTATGGAAAGAGGACAGGCTAGACTATGAGAGTGGACCTGTGCAGGCTGCACCTATAGGGAAAGATGAAAGGCATTGGGTTGTGAGCTGGAGAAGGTGAGCTCAAAGGGTGCCTTAGGACTTCCCTGGCAGTCCAGTGGTTAAGACTGCACACTCCCAATGCAGGGGGCATGGATTCAATCCTCCGTCAGGGAACTAAGATCCCATATACTATGTGGCATGGCCAAATAAAAAAAATGGGTGGCGACTCAACATTGTCTTCAGGAAACAAGGGGGCTGTGTCCACCCAACGATGGCTGCCCTGGGAGGGCTTGACCTGGCAAAGCGGCCCTCTGTAACTGAGGCTGTGTGCTGACCCTGCACACCACCTCCCTCCTAGCCCCCTGAATCTTGGCAGCAGACCCCTCCTCGCAGGGTGATGTGGGCAGCAAGTCTCTGTGCCCCCTGCAGTGAGACAATCACAGAGGCTACCATTCATTGAGCCATTCTGCCAAGCTGTACAATCATCACTCTTTACAGGTGAGGAGAGTGAGGCTCAGAGAGGTAAAGTCACTTGCCTGAAGTCACACAGCTAGGTCAGAGAGTCAGGGAGGTGTTAGACAGGTTGACTTCAGAACTCCCACTTTTAATCACTGACTCTAACTACTGGGGGGAAGGGCGTAGTTCTATAGGCATCAAATGGATACTTTTTCACAATATTGTATTATGCAAGGTAGCTTCAGTTTCCTCTATCTTTTTGCAACCCTATAGACTATAGCCCACCAGGCTCTTCTGTCAGTGGGATTCTCCAGGCAAGAATGCTGGAGTGGGTTGCCATTTTCCCCTCCAGGGAATCTTCCCAAACCAGGGATCGAACCTGAGTCTCTTGTGTCTTCTGCATTGGCAGGCAGGTTCTTTATCACTAACACCAACTTCATAATGAGTCCTTAAAATAGAAAAACTCTAATGAATATATATGGGAGGGGGTGGTGGTCACAAGGAAGCCCTTCACCCTTTTGCCTGACTGCATGCTTCTCGCTGTCCCCAGCGCGGGGGAAGAAACTCGGTGGGTTCCCTTCCCCCATCACTGTCATCCGCTGATCCCACTGAGGGAAGGGACCCATTCCAGTACAGCTTCCTCTCCAAACCCCATTCTGCCGACTGAGCTGGGGCTTGGGAAGCACATTCAGTGGAGAAAAACCCTGTGGTGCCGTTCTAAAGATGTGGAGAGAAATTGTCCTGCTGAGAGAACTGCTCACATTTTCATGATTTTACAGATGGGGGTCCTGGGGGCGGGAGGGAGGTGGGCTGGGGGCCGAGGCACCTTTCTTTGTTCTGGGCCCCATGGGTGTGTATGTGTGAAGCAATCTTTCCTGAGAACAGCTGTCCCAATCCAGCAGCATCAGTTTTTATTTTTTTTTCTACTTAATTTTTTTAATTGAATGATAATTGCTTTACAGAATTTTGTGGTTTGGAAACCAGAGCCCAGGGAGAATAAACAAATTGTCCGGATTCACACCATCAGTCTGAGTAGGAAGCCACATCCCAGATGACGGAATAGCATGAGGATCTGGTTTTCTGACTCTAGTCAGCCCTCTGTTCATGACCCGGGGTGCCTCTCAGGGCTGGAAAGAGGGCACCTGCTATCTGGCATCTTTCTCTGTAACTGCTGATTTAGATGGCCCATCTATGAACTGGTGTTGAAGATGTGAGCGGTCCCCAACATTTTTGGCACCAGGGATCAGCTTTGTGGAAGAAAATTTTTCCATGGAGCAGAGGCTTAGGAGGATAGTTTGGAGACGATTTAAATGCATTACGTTTATTGTTCAGTTTATCTCTATTATTCCATCAGCTCCACCTTAGATCATCAGGCATTAGATCCCAGAAGCTGGGGACTCCTGATGCAGGGGATAACCTGAGGTCTCTATAGGGGAGCAGAGTTTTGAGCTTACCTGTTTAGGGACACAGCACAGGCAATGGTTGTAAATGTAGGCTTTAGAGGGAAACAGAACTCCACTGACCAGCTGTGTGATGTCGAGCAAGTTGCTTTACCTCTCTGAGACACACTTCCTTTATTTATAGGATGGGGACAAAAATATCTCCTGTTGAGACTGTTGTAGAATTAGAAGAGATTAGGCATGTAAATGTTTCGCCTTATTCCTGGCACAGAACCGGTGCGCATCAACAGGCACTATTACAATATTCTTTTCTCATCTTCTGAGCCTTCCATAGCATCGTGTGTAGGGTATTCTTAGCAAACCAAGGGACAAGCAACCCATTTGGAAGATAAAGGGCATTCCAGCTAGGGTGAACGGGCGAGGAAAGGAGTGATTGAGGTGGGAGTGATTGAGCTGTGATGGGATCTGGCTCTGAGGACCCTTCAGAGGTCACCAGCCCTGGCAGTCTTCGGTCTCTGCCTCCTAGAACCTCTTCCCCACCCCAGCTCCCAAGCTCTGTTCCACTGCAGGTGGAATTCTCGCAGCAACCTGTTGCTTGCGTGAGGGCAGGTGTGCTGTTTACATTGGTAGCCTGCTAGGTGCCTAGTCCCCTGCATGGCACACAGTAGGTACAGCCAGTCAGGCTGAAGAGAGTGTGTCTTGTTTTTTTTTTTTTTTTTAGTCTTAATTGAATTTGTTACAATATTGCTTCAGTTTTATGGTTTGGGGTTCTTTTGGCCTTGAGGCATGTAGGATCTTAGTTTCCCCACCAGGGAATGAACCACACCCCTTGCCTTAGAAGAGCAAGTCTTAACTACTAGACCACCAGAAAGTGGCTTTGATAAACATCAGAGGCAGGGCAGTGAGGGCCTTGGCGAGAAGGCTAAAGAGCTTCCATATGATACGGTGGGAAACAAGAAGCTGTGGTTGACCAAGCTGGGACTTGTACACAGGAGCCCCTTTGGGGATCCTGGGGACCCTGTGCTGTCGGTCCCTCAGGCCAGCTGCTCTGGGTGGAGAGGTGTCTTGGTCCTGGCCTGGGCTGGGAGCGTCCTCTGCCCATCAGGGTCACACCCTTCTACGTGTGTTGGATACGCTGCCCCTCCCCCAGAACTTACAATTTGGCCCCTTACTGCTGGGGCCAAGGCTGGGCCCAGGGTGTCTGAACCCGCTGCAGCCACCCTACTTGATGGTGCTGGGCAGCCTGCTCACAGCCCTGAGAGGAGGGCGGAGGAGGAGGGGACAGGCTGGGGAGAGGCAAGGGGTCCTCTGTGCCTCACAGACAAGCCTCAGCAATGGGAGAGTGGATCTGGAAGGGGACCAGCTACAGGCGATTTGGGTCCACCAAAGCCAAAGCCGTCATAGCTGTATTCAGAATCCTGATGTCGTCCTTTACATCTGTAAAGGATAATCATGTTGACAAAAGGCTTCCTCATTTAGGCTTCTTAAGTCTTATCTTAGCCTCTCTACTTATATTATGGGGGCTTGGAGATGTTTTTCCAGGTGGGCCCCTGGGAGAGAAGTGTCAGCTTTTCAGCTGATGCTGATGATCCTTAAGCTCACCCTGCTTGACTTTCCCCATCCGAATAAAGGGGGCCAAAGGACCCCCTGCCCTGGGTCTCCTGTGCTCTGCCCCCTGGGGTTTGGGGTGTCATGGGGCAGTAGAGGGAACACACTGTGATTCTCCCCCAAAGCTGCAGATCCATTCTTGGGGTGAGCTTCATTCTCCGGAGTTCCTGGGCTTGTCCTCCCCCAGGGACCCCTCCCCAGGCGAGTGCCCATCCCATCTCCAGCCCCCTCAGGGCAGAGAGGAAATCCATCTGGCGACAGAGAGCGTGGGATTGATGCGCTGTTTTTGGTTCCGTGGGAGAAGTCACAGCAGGGGTTGTAATTTCTCTGTAATTCCTCTCCTCAACGAGACATCTGTTGGCATGCTTTGAGGAGACCCTCATCTGAGCAGACAGGGCCTGTCTCTGCAGCCAGCCTCGAGGGCGTGCCTGAGCCTCACTGCCCCTTCCGCCTTCCAGAGGCACTTGACTTTGCTCTGAATCAGGGGAGCCTTTCAGGGGCCTGTTGTCTCCCTCTCCGGCTGATTCACATGTAGCCTCCAGCCCTTTCCATTCTGAATGGCACCTGCCTATGTCTTGGTCATGGGCTTCCTCGGTGGCTCAGCTGTAAAGAATCTGCCTGTAATTCAGGAGCCTGCAAATCATAAGATGCGGGTTCGATTCCTAAATCAGGAAGGTCCCCTGGAGGAGGGCATGGCAACCCACTCCAGTATTCTTGCCTGGAGAATCCCGTGGACAGAGGAGCCTGGCTGCCTACAGTCCAAGGAGTCACAAGGAGTTGGACATGACTGAAATGACTTAGCACACATGTCTTGATCACAAGACATGCTCTGAGCTGGTAGGAGGGTGGAAGTCTCCTTGATGCCACCCTGACCTTCCCTCAATCCCCACTCTGACCCTGAGTCAGTCCTATGCTGTCTGGAGATCCACAGATCACAGGGACATCCTGTGCCCTCAGGTAGCTGGCTCCGAGCCTGACCTAGGATGCTGGGGCTAATGGTGCGATGCACAGAGGGCTTCAGGGTTCAGAAAGGGAAATCCTCGTCTCTCGTGGGGAGTGACTGGCAGACCTGGAACTCTAGACTTGTCAAATATAGAGACTGTGACATTTGCGGGGAAAGAAAAGATTTTAGATTTTGTAATGAAAAATGCTGCTACATTTACTTGATGACAGGACATGCCTCCTACACAGTGAGACACGTGATAGAAGAATGGTTATTTAAAATAGGAAACTTCCAGGTGCATACTTAATAATAATCTGTTCCCCACTCCTGAGCCATACTCGGCACTACCAAGCTGATCTTTGTCCTTGCCTTGGGCATCGTGGTAGCCAGTGATGGTTCTGGTGGTGGAGAGGACACCAGAGAGCAGGTGATGCTTGAGTCCTGGAGGCTAGCTGGGGAACCTGGCTAGGATGGTGGGGGAGGGGAGGGTGCCCAGGTTGGGGATGAAGGCATGAAAGTGTACACTATTCATAAGATAAGCATGGTTTGTCTGGGCAAGGGCTTAAAGGAGAGAGGGCAAGAGATGGTCCTTAAATTGTATACATGTGTGCTCAGTTGCTCAATCGTATCCAACTCTTTGCAACCCCATGGACTGTAGGCCTCCAGGCTCCTCTCTCCCTGGGATTTCCCAGGCAAGAATACTGGAGTGGGTTGCCATTACCTCCTCAAGGGGTTCTTCCTGACCCAAAGATCAAATCTGCATCTCCTGCACTGGCAGGTGGATTCTTTACCACTGAGCCACCAGGTAGATGGGGCTAAATCCTGAGGGCCTTGAATGTCATGCTAGGGAGGCCAAAGCACCCCACCTCAGGCTTTTGCTCATCCTAAACCCCAAGGAACAGGACCAGATGGGGTTAGATGAGCAAAACACCTGGGGAGCAAAATTTCAGGAGGCACTTGTGCTCAGAGTCATAAGAAAGTGGGGCTGGCCCCTGAGTGTGATTATCTCCTTATTTTGCCCTCTTGCTGCCTACCTCTCTCCCCCTAGACCTGGCCCTGCTCAAGAAGAGAGGTCACAGCCAGTAAACCTTTGTATCCTGAGGACATAAAACAGTGCCCAACCTATAAAATCAGTGCCCAAACTTCATAGGTCAGTCAGTTCAGTTCAGTCACTCAGTTGTGTCTTACTCTTTGCGATCCTGTGGACTGCAGCACGCCAGGCTTCCCTGTCCTTCACCATTTCCTGGAGTTTGCTCAAACTATGCCCATTGAGTTGGTGATACCATTCAACCATCTCATCCTCTATTGTCCCCTTCTCCTCCTGCCCTCAATCTTTCCCAGCATCAGCATCTTTTTCAATGAGCCAGTTCTTTGCATCAGGTGGCCAAAGTATTGGCGCTTCAGCTTCAGCATCAGCCATGGTGGGGCAACAATCAAACCTTTGAACCTTCCCTGAGCAGGCTTCTTCCCCTTTCCTTTCTACTCTTCATAGGGTCAGACTCAGAGAAGGTTCTGGAGGCAGTGGCTCCAAACTGACCCTCCACAGTACCACCCTCTTATACAGCCTGCTTCCCTTGCTCAGCGCTTTGGACCACTCCCAGATGGCTGCTGCTTATGCTGTTATGAAGGTTTCTGAGGACTTCAGATATACCCACCCCTCTCTTCCCTTCTTGGTTTGTTTTTGTTTTGAGCCAAACCTTGCAGCAGGCAGAACTTCCCAGACCAGAGATCAAACCTGCACCCCTGCTTGCAGTGGAATTGTAGTGTTAACCTTCTGACGGACAGCACTCCTGGCCAAGTGTGGAACTCTTGGCTGAGAAAGGATGTTCTTGGGCTGTTGAACATTCCTGGGTTGTTGATGCTGGAGGATGATTAATGATGCTACTCAGGAAGGTTGAGACATTCACCTTTCTGTCCAATGGAGAATCTATTTTTATCAGAGCTACTCTCGCTGTCCAAGGAAGCTGGCCAGTCCCCTCCCACGATGACTTACTGCTGAAGGGAGAACAGGCACATGGCATCGTGTGGGCACGAAGAACGGGACCTCTGCCTTGGCATCCATCAGGAGCTGGCATCTTGCAGACTCTATCTCAGAAGGCACCAACCTCTCAGGAACGTTATTGCTAAAGAATCTGTCACTCAGGTGAACTTTGAGCAGCTGCAAACAGAAGATGAGAATGTCTGCAAATAGCAACAAAGGGCTGGAGACCATGCCGAACCCCAAATTTCCTGTGTGGTGAAAGCAACTTGGGGGGCCCAGAGGAGTTCCGAGGTTTGCAAACTGAAGAGCAAATTCTACTTCAGTCAAAGAAAGCACTGGAATATACTCAGCCAATCCTGAGCAGAGGTTTCTTATGAGCTACTCTGGTTGTTAATTATGCTTGAGTTGAAAGGCGGTGTAGAGTACTGGTGATGAAATCTGCCATTTTTCTTTCTTTTTAAAAAATACTTATTTTTATTTAGCTGCACTGGGTCTTAGCTGTAGCACATAGGATCTTTTAAAAATTGTGGCATGCAGGATCTTTAGTTGTGGCATGTAGAATCTAGTTCCCTGACCAGGGACGGAACCCAGGCTCCCTGCATTGAGAGCTCAGAGCATTAGCCACTGGACCACCAGGGAAGTCCTGTGCTCTGTTATTTTCTAGCTGTGCACCCTCAAACACATTTCTTAACCTTGTTTGAAACTTAGTTTCCTCAAAATGGAGACAATAATTGTATCTACCCCTATCCCCGTCCTGTTGTGTTGATTAAATAAGCCTGTAGAAGAGGGCCTGGCACAGAGCAGATGCTGTTACAGATCAGTCTGTGATTGGTCTCTTCATTTTCATAATGGCATCCCTTGAATGGTAGAAGTTGAAGGCATTTTATATAGTTCAACTTAACAATTTGTTTCTTTTACGCTTGGTTTTTTTTTGTGTGTGTGTGTATGTGTGTGCCTTGGACCCAGAATTAAAACCCAAATCTGTGGGCATCAATGTCCTTCTTATTACATTCAGTGTAGTGCTTCCTCAAAAATCTATCCTCAGACAAATGGATAAGAAAGCTGTGGTACATATACACAATGGAATATTACTCAGCTATTAAAAAGAATGCATTTGAATCAGTTCTAATGAGGTGGATGAAACTGAAGCCTATTATAGAGAATGAAGTAAGTCAGAAAGAAAAACACCAATACAGTATATTAACAAATATATATGGAATTTAGAAAGATGGTAACAATGACCCTAAATGCGAGACAGCAAAAGAGACACAGATGTAAAGAACAGACTTTTGGACTCGGTGGGAGAAGGCGAGGGTGGGATGATTTGAAAGAATAGCAATGAAACATGTATATTATCATATGTGAAATAGATCGCCAGTCTAGGTTTGATGCGTGAGACAGGGTGCTCAGGGCTGGTGCACTGGGATGACCCTGAGGATGGGATGAGGAGGGAGGTGGGAGGGGGGTTCAGGATGGGGAACACACTGTACACCCATGGCTGATTCATGTGAATGTATGGCAAAATCCACCACGATATTGTAAAGTGATTAGCCTCCAATTAAAATTAATTAATTAAATTAAATTTTAAAAAATCAGAAAAAAAATTGATCCTCAGACCAGTGTCATGTTGGCACCACCAGAATCATCCTGGGAGTGTGATAAAAATAAGTCCTAGATCCTCATTGAGGGACGCTGCCTCAATGGGCTGTGGTAGACCTGGCAATCTGTATTTTTAACAACTCTCCAGGTGACTAGGTGGTCAGCCAGGTGTGAAATGGACTTAAATTGGGGCCCCTGGCATCCTTGAGTCTTCATGGTGACTACTTCCTGGCTTCTTGCTGGGTCCTGAGAAGAGCTGCTGATGGTGATGTTTCTTGGTCTCTTCCTTACTGTGTCCCTGCCTGTTCCTTCCTAGTTCCAAGGCATGGTATTTGACATTCAGCAGATGACCAAAGCATGGTTTTGAACTAACCAGCCTACTCTCCACCAGTCGTGGGGAGAGGCAACCCCATTCGATGACTGGCACTAAGTGGAACAAAGCAGAAATTGTTTAATTACTGACCTTGGTGTGAAGCGTTCCTGTGCAGCCCCTTCCCGAGCTGTGGGCGACCACTTAAGCCAGTTTCCTCCACCTCCAGCCCAGTCAGGGGGTTCCCCACCTGGAGAGGCTTTTATTGTAAAGTAGCTCCAAGACTAGCTCATTGGAGTGGAGAGGGACACTTCTCCAAGTGAACAGCTGTGCCAGCCTCCAAATAAAAGAAAACTGTATTCATCTACAGCAGGAGGTGGGGAAATGGAGTGGGTTTTGGTTTAAGAGCAAAACAAGCCTGTAGAGGTTTTAGCAATTTTTCTCTGACGTGTCAGATTGTGCGCTGCTTCCCCCACGCACATTGGGTACCAGAGAAGGAAACTAGGATCTGCTGAACCCTTTCTATGAACCAGGGATTCATATTTTAAATTCTTACAATAAACCATATGGTTGCTACTACCATTCTTTTTGTTGTTGTTGTTGTTCAGTCGCTAAGGCGTGTCCTGCCCTTTTGTGACCCCATGGGACTGTAGCCTGCCAGGCTCCTCTGTCCATGGGATTTCTTAGGCAAGAATACTGGAGTGGGTTGTCATTTCCTTCTCCAGGGGATCTTCTCCACCCAGGGAACAAATCCACCTCTCCTGCATTGGCAGGTGGGTTCTTTACCACCGAACCACAAGGAAAGCCCATTCTTATTTTACAAATGGGGAAACTGAGGCTTAGAGAGGCTGTAGAACAGCCAGGAAATTCTGGAACCAGGAGTTAGAATGTAGCTGAAGCTACTGTAAAAAGAGACCTCAGCATACAGTCGCTTTAAGAACGGTGGTATTCTTTCTTTCTCATGTAACTGCTTACTGTTAGTAGGAAAGCTCTCCTCCTGGCAGTCACTCAGGGGCCAAAGATCCCACCACCTGTGGCTTCATAGGTCCCTCCAGTTGGAGTTGGCAAGTGTTTTTCTTTAAAAAGGTAGATAATGAACATTTTGGGCTATGCAAGACAGATGGAGTCTGTCCTTACTACTTAACTCTGTTATATATATATATATATATAATATATTATATTATACTCAACTACCCAACTCTGTTATACTGCTCAACTCTGATATATATCTGATATATACATATATATATATATAAAATGAGAACAGCCACAGACAATATGTGAATTAATGGGTATGGTTGTGTTTCAGTAAAACTTTATTAAAAAACAGGCCTCAGGGTAGCTTTGGCCCAAGGGCCTTAGTTTGTTGACCTCTGCCCTAGAATAGGGGGTTCCCAGGTGGCGCTAGTGGTAATAAAACCCTGCTGCCAATGCAGGCGATGTAAGAGATTCAGGTTCGATCCCTGGGTCGGGAAGATCCCCTGGAGGAGAGCATGGCAACCCACTCCAGTATTCTTGCCTGGGGAATAAGCATGGGCAGAGGAGTCTTGCTGGCTATAGTCCATGGGGCCACAGAGAGTCGAACTTGACTGAATGACAGAGCATAGACGTTTTCTCAAAATGTAGTCCCAGGGACCCAGCAGCATCTGGAAACTTGTTACAAATGCAGCTGCTGCTTCGTTTTTTATAATTTTGTTTATTTATTTTTGGCTTTGCCGGGTCTTTGTTGCTGCATGGGTTTTTTTTCTGTAGCTGTGGTCAGCGGGGGCTGTTCTTCCTTGCAGTTCACGGGCTTCTCATTGAAGTGGCTTCTCTTGTTGCAGAGCAGGGGCTCTAGAGCTCAGCCTCAGAAGCTGTGGCACCCGGGCCTAGTTGCTCCGAGGCATGTGGGAACCTCCTGCATCAGGGATAAAATCCATGTCTCCTGCTTTGACAGGCTGGTTCTTCACCACTGAGCTATCAAGGAAGCCCAGCAATGCAGTTTCTTAAGCCAGTCCCCAGATCTACCGAATTAGAAACTCTAGGGGTAGTGCCCAGTGGTCTATGTTTTAACAAGCCCTCTAGGTGATTTTTATATGTCTTAAACTGTAAGAACCACTGTTCTGGAGCCCTGACTCCCAGCCCTGGCTGCATGGGAGCATCATCTGGGGAGCTTTCAAAGTTTTCAATGCCCAGGTACATCCCAGGGCAGTTACATTAGGCCTTGTGGATTGGGGCCCAGGCATCAGCATTTTTTCCTTTTTAATTTTTACTGTAGTTGTTATACAATGCTGTATTAGTTTCTACTGTACAGCAAAGTGAATCAGTTATACAAATATCTCCTCTTTTTTGGATTTCTTTCCCATTCAGGTCATTGCAGAGCACTGAGGAGCATTCCCTGTGCCACACAGTAGGTTCTCATGAGTTATCTACTTTATACATAGTCAGGCATCAGTATTTTAAAAAATATTTATTCATTTCACTGCATCAGAAGCACATGGGATCTTTGTTTCTGGACATGTGGGATTTTAGTTTCCGGACCAGGGGTTTAACTGGCATCTCTTGCATTGCAAGGTGGACTCTTAACCACTGGAGTACCAGGGAAGTTCTGGCATTAGCATTTTTAAAGCTCTCCAGCTGAGGCTAAGGTGCAGCCAGCATGGAGAAGAGCTGTTACCATCTGCATGGTCACCGGCTTGCCACCTGGCCTGCTACCACACCTGCCTCTCAAGGGAGGTGCCCTGTGCTCCCCGGGGTCTGGGTTTCAGCCTGTTCCTTTGTCCTACCTCCCAAGATCCCTCCTGGGGACTCTGTGTGGGGCTTCATGATATGGGAGGACCTTGGTTCCGGCTTGTCAAACTAACACATCTCTGGCAGGAGTGGGGCAGCGGAAGGAGGGGATGAATTCGTGGAGGTGAGGGATGGAATGGAAAGCAACTGGAAGAGGAGGGAGGTGACCACAGGAAGAGGACTTGGACGTGGAAGCACCTAGCACAGTGGCCTCTCGCTGGGGCTTAGGGAAATCCACTTCTCTTCCCCATCCCTGCTCTAGGGGGACAAAGAGCAGTTCCTTGTGTCCCCAAGCCTTCTTCTATATGGAGAGCACGTACATGGCACTTACTGTGTGCCTGTACTCTGAGTGTTTTATATGTATCCTCATAATAACCATCTCGGGTAGGAACTGTCACCACCCCCATTTTACAGTTGGTGAGACTGAGTCTCTAAGAGGTGAAGTGATCCACCACACAAGATTACATAGGTAGTAAGCAGTACAGCTGGGATTTAACCCAGGAAATCTAGTTCCAGAGCTGAGCTGCTGGCTGCTGTGCTCTGCTACCTCTCTTCAGGATAGCCACAATACTATTCTTCCCATTTCATAGATAAAGAAACTGAGGCCCTAAAACTGGCTTAAGGTCACAGAGCCATGAGGTGGTAGAGGTAGGATTCAGGTCTCTCTGCCACTAAAGCTCTTGGATTAGCCAGTTTGCTCCACAGGCTGGGGTGGGATGGGGTGGGATGGGATGGGATGGGGTGGGTTCCCTCCCCCTCCCCCTTCCCCTCCCCCTCCCATTTTCCCTTCATCTGCCCACCCAGCATATTCTGGGTTTGCACGTGTGTGGCTGACTCACGGGGGAGAGGCGAGCCCATCCTCTGGAGTGAGGAGGCAGATTTTATTTCAGTTCAGAGCATTCTTGGGTTGATGCTGGGAGAGCTGCCAAACCCAGCTGACAGATTTCCCCCTGCCAGAGCTGCTGAGTGGGTGGGCAGCCCCCGGGGGCCCCAGGGGGCCTCATGACACCAAGTCCCCAGATGAGTTTCAGCACCCAAGGGAAAGACGAGCCTGCCTGCTTCATCTGCCTTCACTACAATCTCTTTCCCTGAGGGAGTGTACTGGTTCCAGCTACCAAAATCCCCCTCTCACTTCCCCTCTGCTTTGGTCCAGAGCTGAAAGGAACCCCAAAAAACCCTTTGCTCCACATTTGCCTTTAGGCAACTGACATAATCCTGGTGATTCCCATTTCACAGATTCCGTCACTGAAGCTAGCTGTGCCTCCTAATTGGATTGTCCTCGTTACATCAGTGCTATCATTTCCCAAAGGGAGTCACCTGGGACTTCCCTGGTGGCCCAGTGGCTAAGCCTCCACTCTCACAATGCAGGGGACTGGGGTTCAATTCCTGGTCAGGGAACTAAATCCCGCCACAACTAAGAGTTCACATACCACAGCTAAAGATTCCATGTGCCACAACGAAGATCTTGTGTGCCACAACTAAGACCCGGTGCAGCTAAATAAGAGTTACTTGGCGCACTTGTTAACTGTCTGGATCACTAGTCCTCTGCTCTGAAAATCCTGAGACAGGAAGTTAGAGCTGGGACCTGGGTGATTCTCATTATCAAGAATGATGGGAAACGCTGGCAAAGAGGGACCCCTCTAGGGTACAAGGATTCTTCTCGGTTTCAGGTGCAAAATGCTGACTGGCTGCCTCAGCTATGCCCTAAATTGTAATAATTGCACTTTGGAACTTGGATGAGTTTCCTGAAATTTGCTACTCATGTAGCAACATTTTCCCTCCCAGTCCCACTCAGGAAATCTGGAAGAGGCAGGAAGGATGGTGAGGTGGGGTCTCTACCCTAATCCCCCCTGCCGCCCCCACCCTCACTAGTTCTGCTGTGTCCTGAGTGGGGAGGGGGATGTTTGCTGAGGACAATCAGAGACTTTCCAGGAGAAAGTCAGAACTTAAGAGAGGTCTGTCGTCTGCCTTTAGGCATTTTTTTCCCACTACCTCCATGATCTTGGTGACATTGGGCAAGTGCCTCCCTATTTTTTTTAGTTACTTATTTATTTGTTTGGTTGCACTGGGTCATCCTTGCTGTAAACCAGCTTTCTCTAGTTGTTGCGAGTTGGGGCTACTCTTCATTGCGGTGAGCAAGCTCCTCATTGCGGTGGCTTCTCTTGTTGCAGAAAACAGGTGCTAGGGGTAGAGGCTTCAGTAGTTGCAGCACTTGGGCTCCGTAGCTGTGGCTTGAGGGCCATCGAGTGTGGACTTAGCTGTGGGACACGGGCTTAGTTCCTCCACGGCATGTGGAATCTTCCCGGAGCAGGGATCGAACCTGTGTTCCTTGCATTGGCAGGTGGATTCTTATCCATAGACCCCGAGGAAAGTCCAAGTGCCTGCCTTCCTGAGGGCTTTGCACAGAATTTGAGCAGGCAGGCCCCTTACACATCCAGGAGAAGATTGAAGCTAGTGCTCCGTGGCTCTCAGAGCTTTGATACAAGGTGTGTGAGCGCGGCCCCCATAGTCTTTGTTCTAGAGGATGCTCTGGAGGAGGGTGACCCTGTGGGCTGGAGACCTGGTGAGCTAAGGATGAGGTTGTGGCCCCTTGGTTTTGGGGGCCCCTGTGCAAACTTGCAGAACCCTGGGCGGCACTCTACCCAACCCATGACTGCCCCTGCTGGACACACACAGACACACGCACCCAGGCCTGTTTACAATTACATTGTCATCATGCCCTACCCTTGGCCTAGCTCCTCCGGTCATCTTCACCCACACAGAGGCCCCCAGCAGACACTTGTTCAAGAAACGTGAGACCTCCCTGGTGGTTCAGTGGATGGGAGTCAGCCTGCCAATGCAGGGGACTTGGGTTTGATCCCTGGTCGGAGAAGACCCCATATGTCTCAGAGCAGCTAAGCCCGTGAGCCACAAAGACTAGAGCCCATGCTCTGTAACACGAGAAGCCGCAGCAGTGAGAAGCCCATGCATCACAACGAAGAGGAGCCTCTGCTCGCCGCAACTAGAGGAAGCTTGTGTAGCAACAAAGATCCAGCATAGTTAAAAAAAAAAAGTATATATATATAAAGAAACATGTTCTTGGGGTGATGAACCTTGAGGCCATCCTATCACCTGGAGCCTCAGCTGTGATGTGCTCACCACTTATAAGGATTTGGGGGATGCAGCAGCCGAGGGCAAACCCAGCCTCCAGGGGCAGTGCTTTCCCCAGGAGTCAGATGAGGAGCACATGGGTCTGGAGCAGACTTGGGAAGTTGACCACTTAACAGAAGTTCCCATCCATCTCCTGGGGCCTTGGCCATCACCCTCAGCCTCTGTCTTTTTTTTTTTTTAATGTTTATTTATTTGGCTGCCTGGTGTCTTAGTTGCGGCATGCAGGATCTTCCTTGCATCATTGGCATCTTTTGTTGTGGCGCACAGATTTTCGAGCTGCATGGACTCTCCAGTTGCGGGACGTGGGTTTCAGTAGTTTCCCGACCTGGGATCGAACCTGTGTCTGCTGCACTGCAAGGCGGATTCTTAAGCACTGGACTACCAGGGAAGTCCCAGGATGTGACTTCTTTCTTCCACACATCCTTCTGCAGGCCAGGACAGATACTACTCCAGGACCCATTCTCCACAGCTCCATTCAGGCCTTTATGGGACCCGCCTCAGCCTCATCTCTCAGATCCACAGCTTCTGTCTGGGCCGTGACCCCAGCCCCTACCTCTTCGCTCTTCTCACAGATCACATTCCTCAGCTGACAGCCCCCCTGAGCTACTGAGCTCACAGGTAGTGGAGCTCCCCCAGGGGGCTTTCTGCAGCCCCATCCTCACCTTACCCCACCTTCTTCCTGAAGACCTCCCCCTAGGCTTCTCCTCCTGCTCTTCCAGGCCCTCCAGACTCTTCCCTGGCCTTACCATCCGCTTCCCCAACTTCTCTCCAAGTGGTTTGAGTTGGGGGTCCCTTCTAGGACTGAAACCCCTTCTATGGACGCCCCTGCTCCCCTGCTCCCATCCCCCACACTAGGAGTATAGGGAAGGCAGATGGAGAGAGGTGTCTGCACAGCTTGGGGGGCAAGGTGTGGAAACAAGCAGGTAGGGCGGGCCCCAGGATGGACAGATGGACAAGGCCTCCAGCTTTTCCCTTTCCTGAATGGCCACGGGAGGAATGAGGTCGCCGCCCCAGGCCTTTCACAAGACGCTGAGAGTGTGAATGAGAACAGCTTGTGAGGGGCTCTGATGGGCAGGCCTGGTGAGGAGACCTTTTGTAACCCTCTGGACCTGGCATTGAGCCAGTGGACAGGTCATGTGACCCTGGTTGCTCCGCACCTTCGGCTGTCCTGGCTTACGTCCCAAATACCCCTTCACTCTGCAAGGACTCTTCAGTCTCGGGGAGTGACATTGGATTTGCCTGGGGAGGGGGTGCTGGCTCTGGGATGGAGGGTATATAGGAAACCTATGCAAGTGTATATCCCTCAGAGTGTCTGCAGTTTCTCAAAGGGGTCTGTGACCCATGAAAGAACCCACCTTGGTACCAGGCTATCCAGACTGGGCACCCATGTATATTTTGTTGTTGTTTAGTCACTAAGTCATGTCTGACTCTTTGCAACCTCACGGACTATATCCCACCAGGCTCCTCTGTCCATGGGATTCTCCAGGCAAGAATACTGGAGTGGGTTGCCATTTCCTCCTCCAAGGGGTCTTCCAAGACCAGGGATCGAGCTCGCATCTCCTACCTTGGCAGGTGGATTCTTTACCACTGAGCCACTGGTGAAGCCCCATGTATATTTGCTGCTGCTGCTGCTAAGTCACTTCAGTCGTGTCCGATTCTGTGTGACCCCATAGACGGCAGCCCACCAGGCTCCCCTGTTCCTGGGATTCTCCAGGTAAGAACACTGGAGTGGATTGCCATTTCCTTCTCCAATCCATGTATATTTACTCTTAGCCAGTCTGCTTTCCAAGTTGAAGGGCTGTCAGGATTCACCTTCAAGAAGGGCTCACCTGTTCACTTTGAGACTCTAACATCTGTTTCAGGAGATCTGAAATCGGACCTCTTGGGGGAGCGGGTATATCCTCCATGCTTCGCACTCTCCTGGGCAGGCACCCTTCCCTGCTCCTCAAAGTGAACCAGCTTCATATTCCAGCCACACCTCAGGCTTCAGGAAATGCTCCCAGCGACAGGGAAGTCATGTGCCCCATGCAGGCATCCTGCATCCCAGCAGCCCCTTCCCAAAGACTTTTTCAGAGATTTAATGTAAACACATGGGTTCTGCCTTGTGTAGCAGTGTTTGCATATTTCCTGGACCTGAACTCAGCTTGAAGTGTAAACAGGATTGTCCATCGGCTCATGGCTTTGATCGTGGAAGAAATGACTTTTGTCTTGGTCTTGTCTAAATTCTTCCTCGATTCTGCTTTAACGTGAGGTCTGAAAGTTGACCACAGCACTCTTAGGAAAGCCAAGGGCAGCAAAGATTTCCTCAAGGATTGTCCTGTCCCAGTAGAACTTTACCTTATTTTTTTTTTTTTACATGTAGCACATTTCTGAAAGCATCTGTGAATATCAAATGTATCCAGATTGAATGATGCCCTTATTTTATACAAGAGACAGTGCTGCCTAGTGGTTAAGAAAGTAGATGAATCATCCTGGTCTCATGGGCATAAACTGGCCAGTTCTTGGTGTATGGCTAAGAGCTCTCTGTGTCTCAGTTTTCTGAAAAATGAAAATGAGAATGATTATAGTAACTACCTTGTAGGATTCTTGGGCAAATTAAGTGACTGAATATATTTAAAGCCTAGAACAAAATGTTATTGCATTGTATGTGTTAATGATTGTTGTTGTATGTTTTAAGGTGGTTCTTTACTTCAGAGAGCTGAAAATAATGATTGACTCCCTAAATAGTATATCTTGCCTCTTAGACACAATTCATGACAATTTATTTCTAAGTTTTTGTTTTACCCCTTTTTGGGGCTATTGCAGCTTGCAGTATCTTAGTTCCCCAACCAGGGATTGAACCTGGGCCCTGGCAGTGAAAATGTGGAGCCCTAATCTTTGTACCACCAGGGAATTCCCAAGACTTTATTTTCTTTCCCTTATGTGTGAGTTCAATTAATGGACTCCAGACCAATGAACCCTCACTGGAGCTAGAGATTTGCTGCTTTCAGCATCCTGTTGATTTTCCTTTTAGTTTCAACTGTATGAAGTTTGTGAAAACTTTTGTTTTTTATTAATAATACTTACACTTCTAATTTCCTGGTTTTGCTTCCCTTTGGCTTCCCTGATATCTCAGTTGGCTTGGACCACAAGGAGATCCAACCAGTCCATCCTAAAGGAGATCAGTCTTGGGTGTTCATCAGAAGGACTGATGCTGAAGCTGAAACTCCAATACTTTGGCCACCTGATGTGAAGAGCTGACTCATTGGGAAAGACCCTGATGCTGGGAAAGATTGAGGGCAGGAGAAGAAGGGGACGACAGAGGATGAGATGGCTGGATGGCATCACTGACTCAGTGGACATGGGTTTGGGTAGACTCTGAGAGTTGGTGATGGACAGGGAGGCCTGAGGTGCTGTGGTCCATGGGGTCTCAAAGAGTCGGACACGACTGAGACACTTTAATTTTCACTTTCTATATCAATAAATGCAACAACATATTCAAACAACTGCACCAATGTGTCGTATGGTGCAGGTCAAATGGAATGGCGATGCTTTAAGAATGAGATTGTTGGCTGGTGGTTTATACCACCTTATAAAGCTCAACATGTTTGCCAATTTATGTGCAAAAGTCTAAGTTGGTGAAGGAAAATCAATTTAGGAATGCCAACGTCCAGTGTATAGTGATGGAATGGGTCGAGAACCAAAGGCCATTGAGGTTGGCACATATTTCTGGATTCAGGTCACAATCTGCTTTTTGGAAGGACAGTTCAGTTTGTTACCATGAAGTTGGAGAGAGGCATGCTTCACATTAATAGCAGACTCATTCCAAGAGAGCTAGCTATAAAGAAACCATTCATAATGCGAGTCATATTTTCCTTAAATTCACTTTTATAATTAAGATGGCCTTCACAGGAAAATGGATGGTTTTGAAAAGTTTTGGCAATGGGGCCAGAGCTATGTCATGCTGCGTTTGGAGAGAGAGAGATTTGAGAGTGCTTTTAATAATTGCTGTTCCTTCCTGTAGCAGAAGCTTCAAAGGTGATTCTTAAATGGAACTGCGGTGAATTCTGCTGTGTACTCTGCTTAAGAAGTTACAGGGAGCAGCAGGTTCTCAAGACTGCCTCCTCAATGTTGCCTGAATCCCTCCCTTCTTTTGTTCCTCTGGAGAGAGTCTTGCATTATAGCTGATAACTCTCACGAACATCCCCACTTTTTTAAATCCCACATTTCTTTGACTCCTTTTGGTTTTTTTTTTTTTTCAAAAAAATTTTTTTTTATGTGGACTATTTTTAAAGTCTTTCTTCAATTTGTTACAATATTGCTTCTGTTTTATGTTTTGGTGTTTTGGCTAGGAGGCCAGTGGGAACTTGGCTCCCCAGCAAGGAGTGAGCCCCACCCTCTAAACTGGAAAGTGAAGCCTTAACCATTGAATGGCTAGAGAAGTCCCTCTTTGATTCCTTTTGTGATTGTGGTTAGTTAGATAGAATTGGAGTTCTTCATTCTCCTTACAATTAGCATTTATGTAATCTTGGTATTCTCCTTAACTCCCTGGCTAGATTCCAGCGGCTGGGGAGGACAAATGTTACTCTGAGCAGCATGTCCGACAGTGAAACATTAACAGAGGCCTGATGCTGATGGAGACTTTCACCTGTTAATGGGGTGGCTCTGTATATAGAAGCAACCATGGCCCACAGAGAGGGAGTTTGGGGGTTGACCACAAAGTTCATTCAGGTTTCCATACGACCATATAAAAACCTGAACAAGTTTTTTGGCCAACATAATACCATCACCAGATAGCACTTCATAGGGACAAATCCCTAAATTCCTTCCTTACGCTCTCATGGTCATGGCCCCTACTTATTCATTCTGGGATGGGAGTTGTTTTGGTCACAAGAGCTTGCTAAATTGATAGGGGGTGGCAACTGCCATGTCAAGTGGCGTTTGGATCCTGTGAACATTTGTGAATGTCCTATGTCCACCGCCTACATCTGTCTGCCAGTGGGCATGTGAGCTCAATCATACCATCTCAGCTTCTACAGGTCAGCTTGGCTGCCACTGTCCTTAAAAGATTCTGGGGACTCCAAGGAGGTTCCAGAGATCAAGCAGAGTCTAGTTATGTGGCCAGACTGGGATTTTACCCTTGAATCAGGGCTTCCCTTGGTGACTCAGGCGGTAAAGAATCTGCCTGTGATGCAGGACACTTGGGTTTGATCTCTGGGTGGGGAAGGTCCCCTGGAGAAGAGAATGGCTACCCACTCCAGTATTCTTGCCTGGAGAATTCCATGGAAAGAGGAGCCTGGCGAGCTGCAGTCCATGGGGTCTCAGAGTCGGACACGACTGAGCGACTAACACTTTCACTTTGCTATCCTTATGCTTCTCCAGACTATAAAGGTTTCTCCTACCTCAGAAAACCTCAGCTGTGTCCTTGTCAATCTCATCAGCCCCAAGGGCTCATCTAGTGTGTCGATTAGGTGGTTCCAGGAACTCCTGCCTGCTTCCTCTCTCCCAGACCCTTGAACAGTTGTCGTGGCTAACAGAGCCGGATGCTATGTCACATTCTTTCCACCAATGGAAAGGCATCTGCCCTCAAGAGTTCTAGAAAACAAACTCTTGCCCAGCTGTATCGATTCTGGAAACTCACATTTTCGTAAAGTTAATTTACTCCTAAGGAGGTGTGAAAAAACTTTCAGGTCCACCCAGAAATCCATTAGAAGGGGTTTTGGCATTTACAAAATTTTATTATTTTTCCCTATTATGAGAGTAATACATATTCATTGAGAAGAATTAAGAAAATCCAGAAAGGTATTCATGGAAATAAATAAAATGCCCTAGAATCTTCTCTCTCCGAAATAATCATTATTGGCGTTTAACATGCCACCTCCCCCCCCTCCCCCCACCCCGTGCACCACTATTTATAAGATTAGGTAGTGTGTTATATATAATTTTGCATCTCACATTTTTCATTTTATACAACCGGAGCTTTTCCCCCATGTCATTATCTAGTCTTCAAAAATGGCATTTTAATGACTACATGGCATTTCATTGTCTAGTTGTACAGAATTTATGTAGCCAGTTCTCTATTTGCAGGCATCGAGGCGGTTTCCTAGTTTTCATGATTATAAATGATGCTGAGGCAAATATCCTTGTCCAGGAAATCTTTATCTGGGTTTCTGACAATGTCCCTAGAAGAAATCCACAGCCGGGAAATTACGGAGTCTCAGCTCTGCTGCTTGCTACCTCTCGCCTTACAGATGCTCTGGAGAAATGAGTGACTCCTGTCATCCCCTGAACTGGTGGCCTTTATTGTCGCCTCTTAGACCAGGATGGGAGGATGAGGGTCTTTTATTCATGCCAGGGAGAAATGCAAAGGGGTCCCCACTAGCAGCCTCTGTAGGCTACTTACCTGAACCCACTCCATGCAAAGCAGCCCTGCAGGAATCATTTCATAATTAACTTAGAGACTAAAGCATATTTAATTAACCATGGAAACCCTCCCAGCCATCTGCCTCTGTTTTTATTTTGAGGAAGATGGCAGACCTTTTTTTTCTTAGCTCTCTCTTTTTGAGGATGAAGCTCATTTCCAGCATCTCGGTTCTATGGAGCAGGGCTCCAACTCTGCTGTGGTGCAGCAGAGAGGTAGAACAAGGAGCTTAGCTTGAGGTGGCAGACAGGGTCAGAGGTCATACCAGTCCCTGCCTGAGGGCAAGCTCGGCCAGGCAAAATACAGAAGGTATTCATGCAAAGAAGTAAAATCTGCCTGCACTTGCCCTGGTTGAGCATTGGCCATTTGACAGGCTCAGCCCCTGGGCTGCTGTCTTTTTCTTTCTCTTTTTTTAAATATTTGTTTATTTGGCCATGACAGGTCTTAGTTGTGGCAGGCAGGATTTTTGCTGCAGGATCTTTCCTTGTGGTTCGTGGGCTTAGTTGCTTTGAGGCATGTGGGAATCTTAGTTCCCCAACCAGGGATTGAACTTGCGCCACCTGCATTGCAGGGAGGTTTCTTAATCACTGGCATGCCACAGAAGTCCTTTGGCCGCTGTTTTAACATCACAGGCCTGAGGAGCATCCATGCAGGAAGAAAACTTAGAGGAAAAGGCCCACACACCCATTTCTCAGGTGGGGAAACTGAGGCCAAGAGAGGCTCAGTGTGAGCCTGGGGACATAGTCCGAGGACCTACTGCCTCTCTCCTTTGTTGTGTGCTCAAGGAAGAAGGTGTGGCTTTGATCTTAGCTGTACTCCAATGCCAGAGGATTTCTAAGGGCTGTAACAGCCCACAATGTTGGAGCACTTTAAAGTGTGCAAATTGTGTTCCCAGATCACATATCACTGGACACTCCCTCAGCCCCCGTCTCCTCTTAAGGGAGACTCGAGAGGTCATGTGACTCCCCCAGTAGCCAGCTAGTGAGTGAGTCAGGAGGCTGAGACCGAACACTGAGTGCTTTGATCTGAATTGCTAATATATCAAAATGATTTTCATTTCCCTGGCATTCCTCAGAAGTCCCTGACTAGGAGCTCAGGGAAGAAGGGTCCATTGGAATGTTAGTCATTTCTCCTGACATCACTTCCTCCAGGAAACCTTCTTCCCCTTCACCCCTACTTCCCCTACTCATCTCAGTTGGGAGGAAGGACTGGTTGTCTGCCCCTTTGTCACCCCACACAAACCTCAGTATTATAGCCTAAAGCTCTGAACTTCCTATTGTCCCCAGCTCCAGCAAAGGGCATGGCTTACACTAATAGGTCAGTAAAGGAAACTGAATTCAGTGAGACTGAAAATGGACACAGGTGTGATTGTTTCAGTGGTTTCCCCTCCTGCTGCCCCTTCACTCTGGAAGGGGGTCATCTGTGATCCCTCTGGGGGGGTGATATCCTGTGTACCTTGGAATGGTCCCCGAGGGCTGCCATATGGACCCACTCATGGTGCCAGGCTGGCCGTGTGCCCCAGATCCTAGAGCTGTCAGCAAAGATGGAACTAGTCCACAGACCCCAGCCAGGTAGCATTACCTTTAATAGATGTGCGAACAGGCCTGGCATAGGCCTGGGAACATTGACCACCATCAAGTAGCCTTGTGTTTTTGGGTGAATCATTTCCATCCTCTGAGATTCATTTTCTCCTTTATCAGGCAAAGCAATTAGACTAGACCCTTTGATCCCTGACATTCCATATCCTGTGACTATTTATCATGACCCCTGGGAGGGTCCAGGAGTGGCAGGATGAGGGCCAGGGCAAAAAGATGGAGAGTCACCTCTAGGAAGAGGTCGGAGCGCTGAACCTGATAATCAAGCAAAAATTGCATTCCGTGTATCAAAGGTCTGAGCCAAGCAGGAAAGTGCAGAGCTTCAAAGAGTTCCTGGATCTATTTCAATGTTCCTGCCAGGCTGAAAATCTCTCTCCTTGAAAGATGTAAAAGATTTGCTCTCTTAGACTGTTTTCAATCATATTCTCTCCCTCTCCAGCCACTGCAGACAAAACTGAAGGAGAGAAATCCGTGGTGATGAATTAGGAATCCATAGATATTCCTCTTGAGCTGCCTATTAAACTCAAAGCAGGTTTTGGCTCCGATAAAATCAAATCAACCAAGAAAACCTTTGATAGCAGAGCACTGGGGCATCCCCAGCCCAGAACCTCACTGCTCTCTCCCCAGCACCACCCACCTATGGGCCCCCACCCTGCCTGGGCCAGCCCATCTCTGAAACACACAGTAGAAGGACAGTGGAAAGCTTTTTTTTTTTTTCCCTTACAAGGGCGTGACCTACAGAACAGAAAAATAAATCAATCTGAGGGAGATGAAAGTAAAATGCAGCTTCATCCAGGGAGCTTTATGCAGAGAGAAATAGAAAGCATTTCCATCAATTTGCTTTTAAAAATCAAGACTGGGGAGCATGTAGCTCTAGCTGGTAAATATGACCAATAATAAAAATACACTTTAGTTATCAACTGTGGTCAGTTACTGAGAGAGGCTGAAAGCAGAGGAGGAGAAAGAGGTTCAAGGCATGGGGAGAGTAACCGGGTCAGAAACGGGACTAGAAATCAGGAAAATATTGAAAGAGAGAGGCAGAGAGAGTGCAAGCAACAGATTCACATTCAAAGAAACACAAAAATTCAGACCAAAAAAAAAAAAAAAAAAAGCATACACACACACAGAGACAATGTGAAGAGAGACAGAGATGGAGACGCAGAGGGAGTGAGAGACATCTACAGAGAGATATGAGAGGAGATAGCAAAGATTGAGCTTATTCAGGAAAGCCATCTATTTAAAATAAACAGGTTCATCTAGATTGGTTATTATTTTGCCTATTGTCTCCAAAGAGACAAACATGACCAGAATAACTTCTTTTTCTTTTTCTAGAAATCCTTTGTAATGCGTTTTCATTCTTACCTAACTTTGAAAAGCACGAAGTTTCTTTGAACCCCAGGTTCCTCACGTGCCCTAGTGGAAACCCCTCGTTCATTGTTCTGGGAAGGAAGACAGCAGCCTCAGGTGGTAGCCTTTTATTTTTTGGGCAGTGTTGGGTCTTCATTGCTCCACGAGCTTTTTCTCTAGTTGTGGCAAGTGGGGGCTACTCTTTAGTTGTGGTGGGCGGGCTTCTCGTTGTAGAGCCCGTGCTCTAGGCACTCCAGCTCCAGCAGTTGCAACTCAGTAGTCGTGGGTTCAGTAGTCGTGGGTTCAGTAGTCGTGGCTCCTGGGGTTAGTTGCTCCACGGCATGTGGGATCTTCCCAGGCCAGGGTTTGAACCCGTGTCTCTTGCATTGGCAGGCAGATTCTTTACCGCTGAGCCACCAAGGAAGTTGAGGTGGAAGTCTTCCACCTAAGATGATGCCACTGCTGCATTTTCACAGCTGTGGACATAGGGGGTCTCACCTCTCAATGCAGCTAAATGGTCACACTCAGCTCCACCCTGTATGCCCCTCGAAGTACACCTTGCTTGCCCAGAGATCCCCAGTTCGGAATAGGGTATGATTCTACCAGGGCCAGAGCTGCTCGTGCCACTCTGGTCCATGTTGGCAGATCAAATGAGTGATGGAATGAGACAACAGCAGATGTGCTTGGGGAGTGATGAGCGCCAGCCATCGTACTCAGCAACATCGTACTCAGCAACAGCTTCCCAAACCTGCCAGCCACCCTCACTCCTCGCTGCCAGGAGCACCCTCTCCTTCCTCCCTGCCTCTGCCTGGTGAAGTCTTCTCATCCATCGATCATCAAGCAATTCATACATACTGAGCATCTCCTCTGGGAATCTGTCTCCAACAGCCGTCTGCTCCCTGGGAGTTAATTGTTCCTTCCTCTGGGTTCTTGTCATTATTATCAGTCGTTGCTACACTGCGGTCTTGGCATATTCTGTTCAAGCAGACTTAACCTTGGAACTGTTATTTAGGGCTGGGGGTTGCTTTGCTGCGGGGCTGTCCTATGCACTGTAGGATGTTTAACATCGTCCCTCGCCTCTACATACTAGATGCCAGTAGCCCCACCACTCTAAGTTGTGACAACTGAAAATGTCTCCAATCACTGTTAAATGTCCCCAGAAAGCAAAATTGAACCCAAAGATGCTGCAACAGAATGAGCTGTTTGGGTGTGTCAGCCCTCAGAAGGGTACATCCTCTGGATCCTCAGTGCTAGAGTGGTGCCTGGTATGGAAAAGTCACCTGGATCTGGTGGAGGGAGAATACAGACCTTTGGACTGGGACCATGGGCAGTCAGAGGTTGAACTGGCCAGCTATGCACATGGTCATGCTGATCACTGCCGTGGGAGTGCGTGGGCACATGAGGTCTGTAACCAAATCCACAGATCGCTACTAAATGCTAACCTACTGTGAGCTGTGGGGTATACACCCATGGAAAAGAAAAGCTTCTACATTTAAGGCACGTGCAATGACCTGGTTCACTAGAAAAGGCCTTGCAGCCATGGGATGCTGAGGTGGAAACATCAGGCAGCTTAGAATGAGGTTGTGAAACAGTGCAGGTTCCTCTATAAGGGGTTAGGGGCTTCAAGATGGGAAAATCAGAGTGGTCTCCTACTCCGGGGGAGGGCTTAGGACACAGTATAGAACTTGACCTGGGTCTTTCAAGGTGGGTGGGACTTGAATGAGGACAGTGGAGTTGGATTAAGTGTGGCATGGCCTCATTGAGGAGACTCCATGTCCTGGGTTGGGGGGGGGGGTACCTAGCTGGCCCCAAAGTTGGTTCTTGATTCAGGGAGGCCAAGTGTCTCTGAGTGTGTCCTAAACAGCTTTCATCAGGGTCACCTGGGATACTGGTCACAAATGCAGATTCCTGGGCTGTCCAAACTCAGGGAATCAATTTCAGAGGGGTGGGCCCAAGACTCCATACATTCACATCACCCCTCCTCTTCCAAGATGATTCTGATGCTTGGTTACATTTGAAACCTACTTCCTGGAGGGGAGAGCCACGGAACAGGCTTAGTAACAACCGTGGTCTTCCTCTGTGGGCAACCTGTAGGGTTTAACACAGTGTAACCGAGTGATTGAGTAGACAGGCAGTGGAACCACACTGCTAGGTTCAAATCCAGGTTCTGTCATTTTTAGCACAGGCTTAGGCAGTTTACTTGAAATTTCTGTGCCTCAATCTTTTCATCTATAAAATGAAATAGACAATTTTCCTGCCTCATAAGGTCTTTGTGATAATTACATACATGTTTATATGCTTGGCATGGTACCTGGTGGTTAGTAAATGCTGACATGATAGCTATTAGTCATCATCATTTTAAAAAATTTTATTTATTTGGCTGTGCCAGGTCTTAGTTGTCACATGTGGGATCAACCAGAGATCGAACCTGAGCCCCTGCATTAGAAGAATGAGGTCTTAGCCACTGGACCACCAGGGAAGTCCCCTGTCGTCATTTTATTTTAGCATTTGTTATTTCAGCATTTGGTGCTTGCTAAAGGTTTCCCTGGTGGCTCAGATGGTTAAGAATCTGCCTGCAATGCGGGAGACCTGAGTTTGATCCCTGGGTTGGGAAGATCCCCTGGAGAAAGGAAAGGCTACCCACTCTAGTATTCTTGCCTGGAAAATTCCCATGGACAGAGGAGCCTGGTGGGCTATAGTCCACAGGGTTACAAAGAGTCAGACACGACTGAGAGACTAAGCACAGCACAGCAAAAAGGTTTGGAAGGGCTGAAGTCACTTTTCTTTAAAGTATGGTCTGTTGGGAATTCCCTGGCGGTCCAGTGGTCAGGACTTGGTGCTCTCATTGCCAAGGGTCTGGGTTCAGTCCCTGTTGGGGAACTAAGATCCCACAAGCCAAGGACAACAACACAAGTACGGTCTGTCACCCACAGCCCTCCTCTGCTCCCCTACCTTGCTTCCAATTACTCCCAAACCTGAAGTTACATGGGCCCCTTCCTCCTCCAGCAGGAATCTGAGCCCCGAGGGTCTCTGCTGCGAGAGAGGCAGCACAAGGTCATTAAAGAATATCCTGGAGGGGTCAGGTCCCTCCCAGTTTGATACCCGAGTCAAGACCCTTCTTGCCTCCTCAGCTCTGGGGTGGATAGACATATTGTCATTGCCAGATGGCATGTAACTCCCCAGCAACTCTCTCCCTGAGGTGTCCCAAGTCAGAGCAGAAAAGAAGGGAGGACAGAAAACGGCTCCATCCGTATGAAGAGCCGTGGCCCCAGCCTTCCTATTTGTACTAACGTGACAGTGTGTCCAAAACCCCACACAGTGTCTTTCTCTGAGCCTCACATGACCCTTTGAGGTGGGTGAGGAGGTCTTGCCCACGCCATGTAAAAAAAATAAAGTCTTATTGAACTCAAATCCACATACCATGCGATTCATCCTTTTGACATGCACAATCCAACGGTTTGCAGTATATTCCCAGACTTGTGCAGCCATCACTACCACATAATTTTAGAACATTTCATCACCCCTTGCAAAAAAGAACATTTTCATCACTCCTACTTTATGCGCCTTCCCCCAGCCCCTGGCAACCACGGATCTACTCTCTGTCTCTAAGGATTTGTCTATTCTGGACATTTCATATAAATAGATTCAGGCAGTATGGGATCTCTTTGTCTGGCTTCTCTCACTTAGCATGATGTTTTCAAGGCTCATCCATGTAGCAGGTATAGTGCTCCATTCCTTTTTATGGCTAAATAATATTCCATTACATGGGTGTGCCACATTGTGTTTATTCATCAGTTGATGGATATTTGAATTGTTTCCGTTTTTTTTGGCTGTTACGAATCATGCTGCTAATGAACATTTGTGTACAAGTTTTTTAAAAAAATGTTTTTATTGTGTTAAAAGTCACATAATATAAAGCATATTATTTTAACCATATTTAGCTGTACAGTTCAGTGGCATTAAGTACATTCCCATTGTTGTGCAGCTCTCACCATCATCCATCTCCTGAATTTTTAATCTTCCTAAACTGAAACTGTTCCCGTTAAATACTAACTCCCCATTCCACACCCCATCCCACCCCACCCCACCCCCAGCCCCTGGCATCTATCAATTGTGTACAGTTTTTTTGTATGGGCATATGTTTTTATTGCTTTGGGTATAGCCCTAGGAATATAATTGCTGGGCCATATGGTAACTCTGGGTTTCTCAGGTGGCTCACTGATAAAGAATCTGCCTGCCAATGTAAGAGACACAAGAGACTCAGGTTCCATCTCTGGATTGGGAAGAGCCCCTGGAGGAGGAAATGGTAACCCACTCCAGTATTCTTGCCGGAAAAATCCCAGCAAGAATAAAGGAGCCTGATGGTCTACAGTCCAGGGGTCAGTGTAATCATATCAAATCCATGCCTTCCATTTAGTAAGCACTTCAGGGCAAGGTACTGTGCTGAGTACTCTGTATATCCTACAAGGTAAATGTTAACATTCTTATTTTACAGATGTGGAAACCAAGGCTCAGAGGGGTTAAGTGCTTTAGCTAAAGACACACAGCTGGTAAAAATCAGTCTGACTTCAAACTCCATTCTCCTAGACTTTTCTGGCAGATTAAGATTCTGCATTTCCAGTGCAGGGGTTGCAGGTTTAATCCCTGTTGGAGAACTAACATCCCACATGCTGTGTGATGTGGCAAAAAAAACACCCAAAACACCCATTTTCTTAATGACTGAAGTGTCTACAGATTGGATCACTAAGGGATCTGACAGGGGACGTGTTGCCAGGGTTACTGAAGATGGGAACCTAGCTCAGCCCCCTCTCTAGAAGGCTGATATTTGGGGAGCTAGATATGCCCTGGAGCTGACAGTTCTTCCTGTGATGGTTTCAGCCTCTTTGGACTTTCACACTTTAGTTTATAGTCTCAGCCACACATGTTTGCTTACTTATTTATTCTTTACACAGGAAAAAAAGCCAGTGAATGTTTAATAAATGAGGCTCGAGTATTTGACCAGTGAATCAGAAAGATCTCCACGTGTTACAGTGGCGGTGGTTGTGAGGATAATTCACCCCCGTCTGCCTTGATGGAGGTGGTGCTGTGGGGAGTGAGGGCCAGGGTTCCCTCCCGGACTGATCCAAGGGGGGGAAGGTCCATCCCTCAGACTCTCTGCGGCAGGATCTCCAAGCTTCCTGGGCAGGTGACGGTGCTGCTAGTGGGTAAAACAAACAACTGCATAAGATGGACAAGCCCAGGGGCTGAAAGCTTTTCCTGTAATGGACCAGATAATTTAAAGCTTTGCAGGACACTTCTGGTCTCTGTCACATGTTTCTGTCCTCTTCCTTCCCCTTCCCCTCCCCTCTTTTCTTCTTCTTCTCCTTCTTCTCCTTTTTAACCATTTAAAAATATAAAAACCATTCTTAGCTCACGGGCTTTACAAAAACAGACTGTGGGCCAGATATGCCTACAGGCCAGTTTGCCAGTGCCTGGTGCAGATGAATCTCAGAAACTCACTTTGATGCATTACTTCTTGGGGTTTTTCATATATTTATTGAACACCTACTGTGTGCATACCCGCCTACCAGATAATGTTCACATGCTTGGCCGTGAAAAGAACATGACAATAAACGAAGACGCTCATTCTTTTTGCAGTGGGGTGAGGTAGGAGGAACAGCAGTGGGGCTGGAGAGAGCAGACCTGGGTGGGTACCTCATCTGTTCCCCTAAGAGCCTGCATAACCACAACTGTGAGATATATTAAAGATAATATATTCTTTGCAGGATTAAAGAAGCTCAGAAGGAAAATAATTGTGAAAAGTACTATATAATAGGAACTATATTTAGACAGTTGGGTTATAGGTACCTATGCATAGTTGACTGACAGTATAAAGACTGTATAAAGCTATGATATCAGAGATGTCACAGGTTAGGAGAGAAAAGAAATTGAGTGAAATTCTGTCATATGGGACTTACTATGCTGGGTACTTTCACCTGTGTTAGAGTGTGTATTATTTAGGCAGTGGATCAATCAGAATTGAGCTTGGCGGGTTCCTACAAGAAACCAAAAATAATAGTGGCCTAAACAGGATAGAAGATCTTCCCAGGTGGCACTAGTGGTAAAGAATCTGCCTGAAAATGCAGGAGATGTAAGAGATGAAATTTTGATCCCTGGGTCAGGAATATCCCCTGGATGAGGGCATGGCAACCCACTCCAGTATTCTTGCCCAGAGAATCCCATGGACAGAGGAGACTGGTGGGCTACATTCCATGGGGTCACAAAGAGTCAGACATGGCTGAAGCAACAGAGCATGGATGCAAACAGGATAGAAGTATGTCTCTCTCTCTTTTAAAATGCAAAGGTAGGTGGCCCAGAACTTGTAGGGTAGCCCCATGGTGTCAAGAACCCATACTTCTCCATCTGTTTCATATCCTTGCATGTAGCTCCCAATCTGCAAGGTCATCTCATGGTCCAAAATGGCTGCTAAGCCTCCAACCATTACATCTGCATTCCAGGCATCTTAAAGGAGGAAGGAACAAAGAAGAAGAGGGCCAAAGGACAAAACCCATCAGACTTTTAATAACGTTTCTTACAAACTGGTTCTAAATACTGCTGTTTACACCTAATTGGCCATACCTAGCAGCAAAGGAGGCTATGAAATTCAGTCTTTATCCTGAGTGGCCATGAGCCCAGCTAAAACTAAGAGGCTCCATTTTTTAAAAAGAAGACAACAAATCAACTACCTATGGTTGCTGTAAGTAGCAAATTCACAGGAAGATCAGGTGTCTGGGTGGCCAGATCAGGGAGGGCTTCATCAAGGGAGAAAGACTGAGCCTGGCCTTGAAGAAACTGATTGTGTTTTAAGTGGTTGACATGAATGGAATGGGCATTCCAGGAAGGGGAAAGAATATAAGCAGAGGGAAATGCACTCAGTGTGGGAAAAGATAGTGGGAAATCCGCCCGGAGCCCTCCTCTGGAGGGGATTTGAGAATTAGTGCTGGAAAAGATAACAAAAATAAGCAGTAACCAGTCAGGAAGGGACCTACCGCCTTGGGTGATGTATGGCTCCTTGACCGCTTTGTGACCCCTCAGAAGCTCCTCCCCTGTGCTCTCCTTCCTTCAATTTGTCACCCACGTAAACTCCTCCTGCCAGGGCTCCCCTCTGCTGGATATGGTCCTCGGGATCTTTGGGTGGGTTCTCTCAACACAGCTCTAGTCCATCCATCTCCTGCTGCAACTGCCTGGTCCTTGGAGAAACTTGGCATCTTTGCCCCACTAAACCTGCAGGTGGGAACTGTTCCCTGCTCAACAGTTTCTCTTTTCTCTGCTGTCAACATAGGCTGCTCCTGCTGATCTCTTGACTTTAGACATTTTCAGAGGGGAGTTGATCTCGAGTCTCTGTATTTTCTTGCCATGTGGGTCACAGGTCAAGTTTTCCCAAGATCTCTGTTATTCCAGCTCCACAGTGGTGTCTGGCCAGTGGAGTGCCCTCTCTTGGCTTGGGGAGATGGAGACAGGTGGACCTGGGGTTACCCCAACCCCCACCACTAGCTGGGGAGTCTAAAAAGAACTGTCTTCCTTCCATCATCTGTTTCTATCTAGCCTTCTTTTCCACATGGCTGTGATGTGTGATGGGGCAAGCGCTGGAGAACCAGTGTGGGGCCAGTCTTAATAAGCCCTTCTTAGCTGGCCTGGCATTTCCCTCCAGAACGTGCGGCTACTTCACACCTGAAGTCCTGAGCCTTGGGACCTCAGGTGAGATTCCACAAGAGTAGGGCACGTCCTCAGTGAACATCTTGTCCAATAGGTTCCATTTATTGAGTGTCAGCCACATGGCAGGCGCCAGTAGCCATTACCTATGAGGGTGTTACAAGTGAAGAAACTGACAGTAGACGTGAGCAAGGACTGGAATATCCTGGAGAAAAGAAGTCATGAGAAATGAGGCCAGTAAAGTGAGGTGGGGCCAGATTGCAGAGGCTTTAGTGCCAAGCTAAGCTCAGACCATCTCCTCTGGGCACTTTGAAAGATTATTGAGCAGGTTGTGATGTGGTCTCAGTTTCACTTTTGAAAAATCTGATCTCAAAGCAAAGTGTGCGATAGGTTGGAGAGAGAGGGAACATGTCTTCAAATTAGAATGTGAATCCTGGGCAGGGCTGGGATTTGGGGAGGAGAAAAAGAGGAGCAGGAAGAGCAGGAGGAAGGTGGATGGGAAGAGATCAAAGATCCAGTAGAGGGCACCAGGGGGTCGGAAGACAGAGGAGGGAGAGGGAGGAAGGAGAGAGGATTTGGGTGCTCTCTTTCTTTCTTTTAATATTTCTTTGTTTATTTGGCTGCATCAGGTCTTAGTTGCAGCATTTAGGATCTTCACTGTGTCATGCTGGGGTCTTTCATTGTGACACACGGATTCTCTAGTTGTGATGCACGCCCCACAGCATGTGGGATCTTAGCTCCCCACCCAGGGAACAAACCCACGTCCCCTGCATTGCAAGGCAGATTCTTAATCACTGGACCACCAGGGAAGCCCCTGGGTGCTCTATTTCCTTCTTCATTTGTTCAACAGGAAGCACACAATTTCTGATCACCTGCTATATGTGAGAGGGTCTCAGATAAGCAATGCAAGGACCACCCATGGTCCTGGCAAGACCTCACAAAGTGGAAGGGAGGAGGGTGCCAGTGGACACGTGCTGGACCCTTTGGGGCTTATGAAGAGCCTTCACCAATATGATCTCACTTGATCCCTGTACCTGCTCTGTGTAGTAAGTGGGACACGTATTCTCATACCCATTTCATAGATAAGAAAGCTGAGATACAAGCAGGTTAACTGACTCACAGCTGTACAGCTGAGTCAGATAGAGCTGGGGTTCAAATTCAATGCTCTTTCTGTTACATCAAGAGTATACAGAAGAGGTACCCAGAGCTCTGGGGGATGCAGAGTTGGGCAGAATGGTTAAGGGCTAGGTTCTAAAGTCAGACTGCCTGGCTCCAAAGACTGGCTCCATCTCCAATGAGCTGTATGAACCCTGGGCAAGTTTCTTAACCTCTCTGTGCTTTAGCTCCTTATAAAATGGTAAGAATGATGCCTACCTTGTAGGGTTTGTTTGTTATTGGCTGCACTGGGTCTTCGTTACTGTGCTCAGTCTTTCTCTAGTTCTGGCGAGTGGGGGCTACTCTCTAGTTATGGCAAGTGGACTTCTCATTGTGGTGGCTTCTCTTGTTGCAGAGCCCAGGCTCCAGGCACATGGACATCAGTAGTTGAGGCGCCTGGTCTTAGCTGCTCATCAACATGTGGAATCTTCCTGGATCAGAGATTGAATCCGTGTCCCCTGCATTGGCAGGAGGATCCCTAACCACTGGACCATGGGAAGTCCTCATAGGGCTTCCTGAGGTTCATTTATGATACTGCAGGTCAAGTGCTCAGCCCAAAGTAAGCACTTGCTAAGTGATTTTACAGTTACTATTGTACTTTGAGGTGAGTAACACAGGGAAGAGAGTTTGTGCAGAAATAATGAGCCAACCCAGGGGGATGAGCAGAGACCCAGGCCACTGTAAGGACCTCTTTCCTATGCCCAGACTCTCTATAAAAAATTTCCCATACCTAATCTTTGCTTTCTCTCCTGCATCCTTCTCCCATCCTTCTCTTCTCCCTTTCTTTGTATCCTCCATGTTTCCCTTTCTCCCCTGCAGGGAGCTCCTTGCTCAGTTCTACTGGGAGCCCCGGGAGCTAAAGACCTTGCTGACACCTTCCCACCCATTCTGTGTGACTGTGGGCTGAGAGCCAGCCTTCCAAACTGCTTTGAAATCTGCTGAGGTGCACTCTCCAGAAATATCAGCTGTTCACCAGGTCTGCTAAAGGATGTGGCCGGAGCATCTGGTGCTTCCTGGGGGGAGAGTCTTTTGTAGGCAAGTGCCTCCCTTCCTTATGTCATTTTTCCTGATCCTCAGTCCACATGGTCTCTTTTTTATTAAAAGGAGGAAATGGGAGAGAGAGAGAGGGGAAGGGGAGGGAATAGGGCAGGGAGAGAGAGAGAGAGAAATATTATTACAGTCTGCCCTCTGGCTTCACAGAAGGTAATCAGGAAAGAAAGGAGGTTAGGTCTGGGCTCTGTGGTTATCACAGCTATTAGCAGGAGATTATTTGTTCATCAGCCTGTAAAAAGTTGCCTGCTTTGGCAGAGGTAATTAGAGCCTAGGTGGCTGGCCAGGTTGGGGCATGGGGGCGGGGGGTGAGGCTGTCATTTCCAATTCACCAGCTGCTCCATTTGCTGCTTGGTCAAGAGGTTCAAGTGAAAAGGTTAATTAAGAATCAGAGGATTTGTTCTCCATGTTAAGTCATCTATACACAGCACGAAGGTCATATCTATACATGATAAATGCTTTTAAAAAACCAACCCAATTCCACATGCATGTATTGACACACTCACCTCCTCTCTGACCTCCACCTGCCAACCACATCCTCATCTTCCTCATCTTCTCTGGACCAGGTGTCTGCTAGGCTTTGTTCCTTACAGGGTATGGGTAGCAGACAGTGTATGCGCTGCTTTTTTGTATTCACCTGGGAAACGGGGTTCATACCACAACAGAGAGCAGCCCACAAATATGTGGGCTCCTTTCATACTAGCTCTCACCTGCTGTGTGTCTCTGGGCAAATCATTTCCTTTGTCTCAGGGCAGGTTGGGGTAGATCAGCAATTCCTAATCATCATGGCCTCTGCCTCTGAGTATAGGGGGTGGAGGTAGGGAGGAGGTTGTAGCAGAACATTCTGGACAACTCTTTAAACTATCTCCCCATCCTGGGATTCTTTTGCCCAATGTGGTCCAAGTTGTTGGTCTTCGTAGTGGGTGCTGTGGGTGTGACCTGATCCCTCCTTCAGGACCAAAGGTCTTCATTCTTCCACCTGTTGGGAGTGTTGGCAGATGATGACTATCAGCTGAATCTCTCTCTGGGACTTGCCCTCAGCCAAAACAGCCATCTCACTCAAGGTCATATCACCTTCCTGCTTCCTGAGGGCAGCCGGCATCCAACTATGAGTGTGGAAGTATAAATATCCATTCCTTTTGCCTCAGGACAGGACAAATCAGTTCATCCCAGCTCCAGAGCTCCATTCTGAAAGAGAATTTTGTTGAAACTTCAGCCCAGTTCGATTTCTCTCTCTGCCCAATCCCACTTCCTTCACTCTCTTCCCCAGCCCTCACTCCCACTTGCTGACGCCAAAGGCACCCTTGATAGATTTCCTGCTTGTAAATCTCCATTTCAGAGACTGTTTCCCAGGTAACCTAATGTAAGACAATACAGTTCAAAACAAAAATTGAGGATCACCAGATTTGATGAGCACCAGGGCCATCCATACATTCATTCAGCAAACCAGTGTCTGGCACCCAGGATAACTTTAGTCCTAGAAGCCTTCCTGAATGAGGAAGGGTTCCAAATGGGCCTGAAGGGCAGGCAGAATGTGAAAGGAGGAGGAGAAGCAATAAATTTAATGGAATTATTGTGTATGTTGTGCTGGCTGTTATTGTTTTATCTCAGCCCATGGGGCATCTACCACAATGGAGATACAGTAAGCAAATGGATTTTTTAAATTATCATGGGGCTTCCCAGGTGGCTCAGTGCTAAAGAATCCACCTGCAATGTAGGAGACACCGGTTTGATCCCTGGGTCAGGAAGGACCCCTGGAGGAGAAAATGGCAACGTGCTCCAAAAATCTTGCCTGGGAAATCCCATGGATAGAGGAGCCCAGTGGGGCTACAGTCCATGGGGTCTCAGAGTCGAATATGACTTAGTGATTGAGCACCAAACTTTCTAATTCCAAGTCTAGAGTCATACTGTCTGACCTCTAATGGGTGCTGAAAAGTCTATCTTGTTCTTCCCATGCGATGTGTCTCATTGGCATACCCTCTTTAAAGAGTGGTGACCCACCTCTATTGCACAGTTAGTATCAAAAAGCCAGAGGAAATTCCCAGTCCCATAGTATTATTAGCAACCTTTATTTTGAACCTACCACCTCTTTTCACTTTGAATCTTCTCTGAATTGTCCCTGCAGGTTTCAGTGGCTGCTGTTGTCCTGTCTCCTGTCCAGGGCTTTGCAGACTCTCATGACTGAGTTTGTCTTCCAAATCTTCAGCCTTTGATTCTGTCCTCGTTTGCAGTCCAGATGCATTCTTCATCCCATCTGTCTCCTGCCAAGTCAAGGGTCTCTCCAGCTCAGACCAGTCCAGGCTCTACTCCAGTATCAGGCCAAGTGGCCAGGTATCCTGCATGACTATGCTCATCATTACTGGCAAGGATAGCCGCAGCTCTTAGGGCTGCTTGGGGACTGTGGCTCTGGCTAGGGCACAGAATTCAGGTGGGCTTCTCATTCTCTCTCTCTTTTTTAATCTTTTTTATTTTATTAATAAAATAATTACCTTATTATTAATCTTTTTTATTCTAGGGACTTCTTTTTTGTTGTTTGCTCCAAGTTGCTTTTTTTTTTAATTTTATTTTTGGCTGTGCTGGGTCTTCATTGCTCTGCAGATTTTTCTCAAGTTGTGGCAAGTGGGGGCTACTCTCTAGTTACAGTGAGTGGGCTTCTCATTGCAGTGGCTTCTCTTGTTGCTGAGCATGGGCTCTAGGGTTCAAGGGCTTCAGTAGTTGCAGTTCCCAGGCTCTAGAGCACAGGCTTAATAGTTGTGGCACACGGGCTTAGTTGCTCCTCGACATGTATGATCATCCCAGATCAGGATCAAACCTGTTATCTCCTGCATTGACAGGCAGATTCTTTACCACTGAGCCACCAGGGAAGCCAGGCTTCTCATTCTAAGCACAGCAAAAAATGTGACATCACTTCTTTTCCAGAGTCCTTCTCCCACCTGATCTTCTCCCATCTGATATGGTGTGGCTTCTGGCTCCCGATGCAGTCCCCCCAGGAAAAAGGTAGGTTTGAGTGGAGCTGAGCCCTCAGTGAGGCAGTTGGAAGCTTTGTCTCAAAGGAAATCAAAAGGGAGACAGGAGAAACAGGAACGGGCCCAGGAGGAGGAGGAAGTGGGGCAGAGGTTCTGTCCTTGGTGCTGAACAACAATCCCTGAAATAATTAGCTGCTGAGCTTCTATTCATGGTTCAGCACGGTTCAGCTGTGCACTGTGAAGAACCCAAAGGATACAGGGAACCCAGTTCTTGCCATAAAGTGTCTTCTAATCAAATGGGAGACAATAAAACACCCATGTGAGAACACATAGGAATAATCCTAAACAGTCCGTATAATGATGGGTCTCAGAAAACTGCTCAGGAGGAAAGGGTTCTGGCTGCTTTGATAACAGGGTCCCTGAGAAAAGCCCCATTTTAAGATCTATGCCCTTTAAGGGAAAAAAAACCACTTTATAATGAATTTTTCTTTAGTCACCATATCTTTCCCTAGAGTATTTAAAACCTAAAGGTCTTGCATAAAAACCAGTTAACCTAACTGCAGCAGTGCAGTTTAAATTTAAGTGCAAATGCTAGGTTTGAAATGTAAGCATATGATTGGTTTTTTACTTGTGTCTTTAAAAAGGACTGGTGAGTAATTTTTGTCTGAGGGCCCAGCCCGGACTGTATGGCCATGGTCTCAACTCTTACTTGTCATAGTCACACGCAGCTGCCCCCTTAGCAGGGGTCCCAGAAGGTCAGTGCTGAGAAAGTGCTGTCCCTCCTCAGCCCCTCCTCTGCCCTCTGCATCCTCATGACTTGGGTCTGTTGGGACCATGCCCACCCCTCTTCTTGGCTCTCAGCATGCGTCTTCTTTGCCTTGAATGGGGAGAGGCTGTAGTTGGGACTCTCTCTTTAGCTAGCGATCTCTCTGCCTTCCCCAGTCATTTGCAGGAGGGGTAAGAGGAGGCAATTTGCCTGTGCTTTCATTGGTATCTCTGTGAATGTCTTCTACTCACAGAGGAAGAGAATTGCTTTAGCTCTATCACTGGAATTGGGAGCTCCAGTACTTTGGCCACTGGTTGCAAAGAGCTGACTCATTGGAAATGATCCTGAAGTGGGGAAAGATTGAGGGCAGTAGGAGAAGTGGGCAACAGAGGATGAGATGATTGAATGGCATCACTGACTCAGTGGACATGAGTTTGTACAAACTCTGGGAGATAGTGAAGGGAAGCCTGGTGTGCTTTAGTCCATGGGGTCACAAAGAGTCAGAAATGAGTTAATGACTGAACAACAACAAAAATCATGGGGATTAGAAAGGTTAATATTTTATCACACCAATTCACTGATCCCTGACTAACACGAGGAGGAGGTCTCATGTCTATTGGTCTCAGTTTCTCATTTAAACTAGAATTGATTGGATGGTTGAGCATTGTTCCTGCTGATTTATCCTCCTAGTCTCTGAATCAAAAATTTTGGTTAGGTCTTTACTCACCTTGGACATATATGGACCCCATTCATCCACCTCACTCCCTGAAATCTTAACTTCCTGAGAGAAAATAGGAAATTCTCCATCTGTGAGCATACTCTTTATTCTCACATGGGACTGTTGCTTTCAATTTTATTTGGTTTCCTACCAGTGGAGCTGGGTTAGACAATGTGGACTGAAAAGGAACCCTACAACCATCTCTTTCCTGAAACCTTAACCAGAGCCAACCTCACCAGCAAGCGCCTCCTTTAATTTCTGTTAACTCTCAAGAGAAAAGGTATGACCAGCCCCAAAGCTTTACTACCTTGGAAGGAGAAAAGAGAGATGAAAGAATAGATTTTTCACTCCTCCAGACAAAGGCTTCACACTTAAGCCTTCAGGAAGGGACTGAGTGATGCCAACAGGAGGCTGTTGCAGGTGGGATAAGACATAAACCCTGGTTCTGTGTGTGATAAGGATTCCCCGGGAAGGCTTCTTCATAGGTGCTTTCAGAAGCAGCACTGAATCAGAATTTGCAGAGAGATGGAGATACTTATATATTGTCAAGACAGAAGATCTTAACAATGTATCTCGACTTGGGAAGTCTAATATGTTTGGGGAGCAGGAGAGCTGAGTGGGCTCCAGAGGGCCCCAGTGAAGAGTTGGGTTTTTGTCCTGAGATTCCTGAATTTGCCGAGACTTTAGGACTCAGATATAAGATGATGTGAATGTGTGAATATGTATGGAGGAGACCATGGAGAGGGAATTTATTTGGGTCATTATGGTTTGATCCAAATTAGCTCTAAGTTGGTCGAGTATTAATTCAATGTTTATTAGTAATCGGTAATTAGCTCCAGCTCAGCCCAGGCCCCAGGGACTGGCTGTCAGGCTGTGTAATTGCTCTCCTGCTGGGAGGGAGGAGAATGGGGCTTCAGTGTTTGGTACATATCAGGTTGGGGAAGAGAAAGGGAATTTTTTTTCTCTTCAGTCCATCAATTTTGTTATTCTCAATTGTTGTCCTTGTGGTTTCTGCATCCCCTAGATATCCCTGAAAACTCTGTCACATTTGGTTTGGCTGGGGACAGAAGAAGGAACGCTGGGAGGAGTAGCTGGGGGAGAGTCTAGCCCTTCACAGAGGGAAAGTGAGAGTCTCTCAGTTGTGTCCGACTCTTTCCGACCCCATGGACTATACAGTATAGTCCATGGAATTCTCCAAGCCAGAATACTGAAGTGGGTATCTGTTTCCCTCTCCAGGGGATCTTCCCAACCCAGGGATCAAACCCAGGTCCCTCACATTGCAGGCAGATTCTTTACCAGCTGAGCTACCAGGGAAGCCCTCACAGAGGGAAGCCAACCATGCAGATTCAACCCTACTTCATTTCTTGCCTCCAGCCCCATTTCTACCCCACTTTCCAGATGTTACACCTCCTTCAACAGAAATCCAAGAGTCTTCCCTTTCGGGGGCTCCAGAAGCTCCCTTGATAGGTCTACTTCTTGCTCCCTCCCCAGCAGCATCAGCACCGGAGCCAAAGGCAGGTCTCCCCACTCTCTGTCCCCACCAACCCCAAGTGCACTGGGAACCAGTCTTGGGAATGCCAGGAAGGGTGGGGAAAGTGTGTTGAATTTGTTGACATGAGTGAGTCACTCTGAGTGGGAGCAGAAGACAAAGAAACTATGACTCAGGGAAGGGAATACAATGTGGGTGAAGGCAAGGGGTTTGCACAGCCTTACCTGCTCAAGGAAATATAGAAACTAGGGATCTTGGAGTGGGGGCAGCTGGTTTCCACTGATATTGTGTTGGCCTGATGATCTGGCTTTCTCAGGTCTCTCTTTGGGTCACCTGGCTATATGGCATTGTCTTCCTGATCTTGTCCCAGCTGCATTCTTTGATGCTTTTCTGTGTATCTTGTCTTCACCTCTTTGCATGTGTGCATGCTAAGTCACTTCAGTTATGTCCAACTCTGTTCAACTCTATTAACTGTAGCCCACCAGGCTCCTCTGTTCACGGGGATTCTTCAGGCAAGAATACTGCAGTGGATTGCCATGGGTTAGACAAAATTCCATTTCTCTTCCCCAATCCTCCTCCAGGGGATTTTCCCAACCCAGGGATTGAACCTGCATCTCTTATATCTCCTGCACTGGCAGGCAGATTCTTTACCGCTAGAGTTACCTGGGAAGTGCTTCTATCCTGTTTAGGCCACAATTATTTGGGGTTTCTTTTAGGAACCCACCAAGTTCGATCCTAATTGATACACCGCCTAAATAACACATAATCCAACACAGGTGAAAGTACCCAGCATAGTAAGTCCCATATGACAGCATTTCGGTCAGTTTCTTTTCTCTCCTAACCTGTGACAGCTCCGATATCATAGCTTTATACAGTCTTTATACTGTCAATCAACTATGTATAGGTACATGTAACCCCAACTGTCTAAATATAGCTCCTATTGTATAGCACTTTTCAAAATTATATTCCTCCTGAGCTTCTTTAACCCACAAATAATATATTATCTTTAATGTATCTCACAGTTGTGGTTCTGCAGGCTCTTAGTGGACCGGATCAGGTACTCACCCAGGTCTGCTCTCTCCAGCCCCACTGCTCTTCCTCCTACCTCACCCCACTGCAACTAGGATGAGCTTCTTCTTTTATTGTCATATTCTTTCCATGGCCAAGAATGTGAACATTCTTTGGTAGGCAGGTGTGCACATACTAGGTGTTCAGTAAGTGTATTATATGAAAGTCCAAGAAGTGCCACAACTACTGAAGCCCTTGACCCCTAGAGCCTGTGCTCAGCAACAAGAGAAGCCACTGCAGTGCGAAGCCCGGGTGCCACAACCAGAGAGCAGCCTCGCTCTCTGCAGCTAGAGAAAAGCCCGAGCAGTGATGAAGACCCAGCACAGCCAAAAAATAAAGAAAGAAATAATTAGAAAAAAATAAATCAGTTGAATTAATGAAGACAATTCTGAGTGCTGTTAGAAGTTATATGTCCAGCAGTGAATTATCTACTGTAGTGGATGAAGTGGACAAGGTCTCAGAGTGGGATTTGGGAGAGCTGGGCTTGAGCTACCACCCTGTCCTCAGCAGTAAGGAGGAGATAAGGTAGACCCCCTGGCTTCCTGGGTGGCTCAGCAGTAGAGAATCCACCTGCAGTGCAGGAGCTTCAGGAGACAAGGGTTCAATCCCTGGGTCCTCCTGGAGGAGGGCATGGCTACCCACTCTAGTATTCTTGCCTGGAGAATCCCATGGACAGAGGAGCCTGGCAGGTTACAGTCCATGGGCTTGCAAAGAGTCAGACACGACTGAAGAGACTTAGCATACACAAGGCAGCCCTCCACATCCCTCTGGGTAGCCGTGAAGCTCAGGCCAGATGATGGAAGTAAAAGTCAATTATAAAGGGCTGCCTCTCATGGTCCCGCTCATCTGGTGTTCACTTTTTATCTGGGGCTGAGTGTTGGTGTGGTCAGGCGAGGTTGGTGTAATCAGAGATTCTTGGAGGAAGCGAGTGTTGATCTGGGCTCTAAATGTACAGCAAACAGCAATGGCAAAGGTCCAAAGGAGCAAGGTGTTTGGGGTGGGAGACAAGCAGGGCCTCTGTGGAGATGGCTTCTGATGTTAATTCAAGGCTCAGGGCACTAGGGGAGCTTCTGCCTGCTGGGGCCACAGCTTTACAGACCAGTGGCCCTGGCTGAGCTGTGTTCTGTTCAAAGCATGCTTGTTACAAGGAACCGTGACCCACCGACTACCTGGGTATGTTGCTCTTTGTCAAAGAAAACAGGCAACTTCTAAGTCTCTGCACTCCCAGTGCAGGGGGCTGGAGTTCATTCCTTGGTCAGGGAACTAGATCCCACATTCTGCAACTAAAGATTACATGTCGCAATGAAGATGGAATATCCTGTGTACGCAACTAAAACCCAGTGCAGTCAAACAGCTAGATACAAATAAATATTAAAAAGAAAGCCAAAATCAGGCAGCCTCAGGGTAGCAGAGATGGGTCTCAGAGGATCAGCTGAAAGGCAGGGACTCTAGCTTTCTTCAGGCCCTGGCGGACTGCCCACTTTGCACAGAGCTACTTTAACTGCTTCTGCCTTCTCTCTCTGTCACAGCTTTTCGGATTCAGTCCTTACTATAGTTTATGTGTCTCCATGATGGTCTCAGGAGAGAGCGTTTCTGGTGACCTTGAGTCAGCCTATGGATGAAGCAGTCACGTGTCCTCCCCTCATCCAAGTGCCTGTGGCCTGTAGGGGGAACAAAGTCACATGGCGCATGGCAGAGGGAATGTCAAGGGGCAGGAATCTAGAAAGGCAGTCAGGCAGGGAACATCAAATGACTGGGGTTGAGGACAAGTCCTCAATACCATTTTGCAAAGATTTCCACAATCTTTAGCTGTGGATTCTGGGAAAAGGAAGCAGAGAAGTTCCCACACTGACCCTGGCTGAACTTTGAGGTTTACCTTCATTATCGCTTCACTCACTCACTCTCTCATGCCCACCTCTGGTCATGCTGTCTCCCTGCCCAGCTCTTCTCCACTGACAGAAATGCACTCATCCTCCTAAGCTCAGCTTTGCCCCACCTACTGCCAGAATACTTCTTTAGTCACTCCATCCCCTGACTGCCCTCTCCTGGATGACCTTGAGGGCAGCAAAGGGATGGGTGATTGTCCCCATTTTGCAGGTGGGAAGAGTGAGACCTGAAGTGGCTGCGTGGGTAGGAAGAGAATGACAAAGCAGAACAGGAACTGGGTAGGAATTTGGGTCCTAACTCGCTGTATGATTTTGTCCAAACCTTTTGCCTTGTCTGGGTTTCTTCACTCAGTGGTGGAGACTAAACCAGATCAGGGACTTTCAGTCTATTGTTTTCCACCCATGAGCACACATGCTTGCCTCTCCCTCTGGTTCCTCCAGGATGACTCCTGGGCCTGTAGTAATGTAAACTCTCACCCCCTTCCCCCAAAGCTCATCAGAATGATGACCAAAAATGGCATTGCAGGGTTAGCCTTGCATCTGACCTAATTTACATCACAAAAGTCAAAGCTTTTGCACTTGATATTTAGGAATGATTTACCGAGCACTGGGCCACTGTCTTGAGAAACTCCAGGCTTCCCAGGTCTCTCCACTCAGGGGTTAAGATGTCTGGATTCTGGGCTTTCTGATGTTCGAGCACTGGTTCACTCAGGGAGAGGCAAGGCTGGGCCAGGGCTGGGTGTCCAGCATGCATGCCCTTCGCTGACCAGGGGCTGCTGTGTCCCTCCTTGCCACCTCTCCCTGCATGAACACCAGACCATGGCCAGTGGTAGGGAAAGTGGGTCAAACATCCAGATTCCTCCGCCAGGCTCTAGTAGATTGAGCTCATCGTGCTCCCCAGCCCTCCTCCCTGGGGCTCTGAGCTGCCTTTTCCCATGTCTCCAGGTCCCTTTCTTTGGTCTCCAGTGAATACTGCCACACAGGGAGCCTGATTTACCAAGCCTTGTGCAAGTCGAGAGATGCTAAATAGATCCCCTGGGGATGACAGACTGGGGCGACGGCTGGCACGGAGAAGGCAGATGGCATGGCAGCCCCCATCCTGAAGCTGAGCCCAGCGGGCCACGCCGGCTCCAACACTGCTGAGACACCCTGATCAAGGTCATTCCTGCCTCCAGGTGAACAAGCCAAGCTCAAGGGCACTGCTCTCTTGCCCTGTGGGGGCCTCTAGGCAGCATAGAGGGGCCTCCCTGGCCAACCCAGGTTGAAAATCTTTCTTGCCCTGGGCTCAATCCAGACCTGACTTCAGATCCTGAATGTGGTGGCTGCAAGAGCAGGGTACTCCATTCCCATGGAGCTTAAAGCCCTGGGGAAGAAGGAAGAAAATTACTCTTACTAGGACCTGGTGGGTAAAGACGACTCCTTCAAGCACCATCTCATTCCTTCCTGCCTTCCCAACATTCCCGAACTGCAAGCAGCACTAGTGTATTTATAGGGACATTGCCTACAACCCAGAGATGCCAAGCAACTGGCCCAGAGTAACACAGATGGCCAGGAATTCTGCCAGACCCATCGCCCAAACCAGGGTGAGAAAAGCCAGGAATGGGAGTTTAGAGCAGATAAAACGGAGCCTGTTTCTTCCTTCCCTTGTCCTGTGTGGGGGTGAAGACCCTCTTCCTGCACCAGCCACCACGTGCCTCTCCTGAGACCCCAGCCAGGACAATATCTTTTCTGTTCAAGAAGGAATAGCATCCTCATCTCCTGCCAGCAGAAATCAATAAATTATGAACTACTGCTCCAGCCAGAGAGTGATTTTTTAAATGCTCCTGAAGATACAATATTAACAAGTCTTCTAGAGGGTGAAAATATTTGAATTGGGGGAAATGAATGTTTTACGAGTTGGCGGGGTGGCGGGGAGCAATCTCCTGAGATGGGCATGTGGCGAGGCAGGAGGCAGTGTTGGACTGAGGCTGACTGAGCTGTCCTGGGGCCCCAGACCTGAAGCTATAATTCAAAGTGCAAAGCAGGTTCAGAATGGGGCTCAGCAAAGGACTCCAAACTGCCTTCATCCCTGATGCTTGTTAGGTGATGGCCACGCATGGCCAGGTCTAAAGCTACTGTGAATTTGAAAATTTTAATTTTTATTTATTTATTCATTTGGCTACACCTCACAGCTTGTGAGATCTTAGTTCCCTGACCAGGGATCAAACATGCATCCCTTGCACTGGAAGCATGGATGCATTGGAAGCATGGATTCTTAACTACTAGATAGCAAGGGAAGTGCCTTTACTGTGGTTTTTAAATTCTGGCTTCTTGGGACCTGCTCCCCTGGAATGGTTTTCCCAGCCTTCCCACTAGTTGTTCAGTCGTGTCCGACTCTTTGTGACCCAGTGGACTGTAGCCCTCCAGGCTTCTCTGTCCATGGGATTCTCCAGGCAAGAATACTGGAGTGGATAACGATTCCCTTCTCCACAGGATCTTCCCAACCCAGGGATCAAACCCAGGTCTCCTGCATTGCAGGCATATTCTTTCCCATCTGAGCCACCAGGGAAGCCCTGGTTGGGATGGAAGATGGTGTGGTGTTCAATAGGTCTTATCTCCCCGAGTCGCTGTGCAGCTGACCACTCCCTGCCACACTGACCATGGCTTTGCCGATGGAATATTGGTCTTCCACATCCAAGCAGAGGTCTCAAATGTTCTTGCTTGGATGACTTGGCCTTCTCGGCTCCAGCCTCGCACCCTGAGAAGAGCATGCCTCCTGCAGCCACTGCTCCTTCAACCTGGGTCCTGGGATGAGAAACAGATGAGGCAGAGCTGAACGCACCACAGCCAGAAGCAGCCACATCTGGGCTGCTGACTCAGGAGCTCATTGGGGGGTTTTGGTTTGTTTTAAAATTTTATTAATTTCTGGCTGCTCTGGGTCTTTGTTGCTGCATGCAGGCTTTCTCTAGTTGCAGAGAGCGGGGTCTACTCTTCATTGAGGTTCACAGGCTTCTCATTGCAGTGGCTTCTCTTGTTGCGGAGCATGGGCTGTAGGGCATGTAGGCTTCAGTATTTGCGGCTTGTGGGCTCCAGAGCACAGGCTCAGTAGTTGTGGCATGAGGGCTTATTTGCCCCTCGGGCAGGTGGAATCTTCCCAGACCAGGGATGGAACTCGTGTGCTCTGCACTGGCAGGCGGATTCTTAACCACTGTACCACCAGGGAAGTTTGTGAGCTCATTGTTATGAGCTGGGAGTGGTTTGTCACAGAATCAGCATCGTCACAGAAAAGTGAATACACTCTCCCCACCCCTCTGTCTCCACCCTGTTGGAGAAACATCTCCTTGCCTATTTGCCCACAACCCCACCCCCGGATGTCAGATGCATTCCTTTTTTTTTTTTTTTTTAGTTTTCTTTTTTTTTAATTTATTTTTTATTAGTTTTGCCAAACAATGACATGATATCACCATGGGTTTACATATGCTCCCCCTCCAGAACCCCCCTCCCTCCTCCCTCCCCCCGGGAAATCTCGTTGCACCAGCCCCAAGCATCAATCCTGGGCCGGCGATTGATTAGACATATGATAATTAACATGTCTCAATGCCATTCTCCCATATCATCCCACCCTTTCCCTCATCCACAGAGGCCACGAGTCTATTCTATACATCTGCGTTCCTTTTGCTGTCTCGCATGCTGTGTTCTCGTTACCGTCTTTCTAAATTCCATATATATGTGTTAATATACTGTATTGTTGTTTTTGCTTCTGGCTTACTTCACTCTGGATAATGGGCTCCAGTTTCGTCCATCTGAGTAGAACTGATTCAAATGAATTTTTCCTTAATGCTGAGTAATATTCCATTGTGTATATGTACCACAGCTTTCTTATCCATTCGTCAGTTGATGGGCGTCTAGGTTGCTTCCATGTCCTGGCTATTGTAAATAAAGCAGCGATGATGTCAGATGCATTCCTTTTGAAGAGTACCCACTTTCCTCTAAGACATGCTCCCAGCAAAGAGAGTAAAGCAAGCTTCCCAACTTTTTCCATGATGAAAACCCTTTCACAGCATCAACCCATGTCTCAGACTGCACCCTCCCTACCCCAGGTTCAGCGGTTGTATGTTGGTAGCCATCGATTGGGACCAGGTGGTGATGAGGGACACAGTGTTTAAAAAGTAACCATGAAGTCGTTACCCTTTAAGGCGGACTTTTCTAATCCAATGTAACAGCAGTCTATGAACATTTGAAAAGCAATACACAAACAGAAAACATGTAGTATTTATTCCGTCATTGTGTGATACTACAGATTCATGGCTTCCTTGCAGTCTGAGACTGAGGTACCGGGTAAAGAAGGTGAGTTTTGTTGTAACACAGGCTACTCCCCAGCAAACCACTTAAACTCTCTAGATCTCAGTTTTCTCTTCTGGAAAATGGTGATACGCATACTTGAGCTGTGGTGTTTTTGTAAGAATGAAGTTTGTGAAAATAGTGGCAAAGCACTTAGCAGACATGGGAAGTGCTTGGCTAAATTTCTCCTTCGTTCTGTTGTGTCTTTGCTGCTTATTTAGCCCTTATTTAGCCCTGTGACCTTGGGAGAGATTTAGAGCTGGCTCTCGGCTTCAGTTTTCTCACCTGCAGAATGGGAGCACATACTTATCTCAGAGTATTGTTTCGGGAATGATCCAGAGTTCTGGATTCGAATGAACCTGGACCAGAGTAGGTACTAAAATCGTTTTCTCCTCTCTTCATTTTTCCTTTTTGTCTGTGTGTTGTGGCATCTTAATTCCCCAACCAGGAATAGAACCCACGCCCCCTACCTAGGGAGCATGGAGTTTTAATCACTGGACTGCCAGGGAACTCCCTCCTTTCTTTCTTCTTTGCCATCCCCACATAACATTTTTTCATGACTGTGTGCAAGTCACACCTTCTCCAAACAGCTTTCCAAAGACCCCTCCTGTCCCCACTCTGCTCCTAACCCTGATTTAGGAAAAAGCTCTCCTCTAGGAATGCATTCCTCACAAGCTAAGACCCAACAGCTGATGTCAATACAGAGAAGCCCTAAGATCCTGTTTATAAGCCTTCACCACGATCACGTGCTCCTTTGAGCTGCAGTCCTGCACCCTAATTAAAGCAGTTAGTGCTCAGCAGTGAGTGACAGCCTGGTTTTCTCAGACCTCTGCCAGTTTCACACTTGCCTGCACTCCCCGAGGCCAGGCTGGGTCAGCATGAATCCACCTGGTGTTTATAACATGGCCAGGCTCTCACTTAAGTCACTCAATCACTCTTCAAAAGCCAACTGGAAATAGCATCTCCCACCAGGCAGGAATAAAACAAGGCAAGAAGAGGGCTTTGTTGAAGCAAGGACCATGAGATTTTAATTTTTTATTTTTAGCACAGATCTCATATTTTCACCTCAGGAACTGGACCACAGTGTCCTACGTCAGCCTCCCAGGGGCTTGGACATGCTCTCCGTTCCCACATGCCCTCATCTGCATCCTCTTGTCCTGGACTTTTCTCTCTGTTCTGAGGACAGCAGCGGGATATTAATATTACTAATAGCTAGGACTCGCTAAGCGTTCATTTGTGCCAGGCATGGCATTGAAATGTAGTTCTCAGTGTGGTAGATTAAAAACTCCATTTCTGAGCTTGAGTCCCAACTCTGCTGTGTGACCTTGGACAAATTACTTAACCTTTCTGAGTCTCTGTTTTCTCATCAGTAAAATGGGGCAGTTGTAGCACCGGCTCTTAGGGCTGTGGTGGGACAAAAGGAGGTAAATGCTTATAGAGTGCTCCATGCAGTGACTGGCACATCAGAAGAGCTCAAGAACGGTCAGATATCATTATACTTTGATGATTGTTGGGAAATCACTTCTCCCAATAATCTAAAAAATAGCTGAATTTATCCCTCTTTTACAAATGAGAAAGTAAAGACTCAGGGAAGTTAAGTCACTTGTCCAAAGTCACACAGCAAAGAAGAGGTGCTGAGCCCATTTCTGTTTGGCTTCAAAGCTCATAGCCCTGGAAAGCTGCTCTGTGTCAATGAAGGAACACGTGTCTCCTGGGTGGCCAAGGTGGAACCCCATCTGGAGAGAAGCAGTGGGGCCATGAAAAGATGGAGTTCAGAGCTCTACCCCTTGGGTTGACAACCAGCTTCGTGTCTTTTACTGCCTGTGGGCCTTCGAAAGTTCTTGGCTTTACTCAGCCCCAGTTTCCTCCTCCGTGTAACAGGTGTGAATGCCTGCCTGTATAAACATCACACGAACACTGCAGGGGACGGAGTGGGTGCTCATGACATGTGAACTCCCCTTTCTGCTCCACAAAGGGTTTTGGGGCTGGGGGTCCCTCTAGTCACACCCCACCCAGGACACCTCCCACTCTGTTGATGCGAGTACTGGTCCTAAGTGAGATCAGTTCCCAGGCACTTCTGTGCTGGGCCTTCACACAGCACGAGCTCGACTGTGGGTAACACCCTACCAGTTCTCTGGGTAACCCTGGTGTATTACTACTGTATGGGACCCACTTTCCCCAACTGTCCCATAAGTGGCTTGGCATAGATAAGGGCCCCAGTCAGCACATCTTGGAGGGTGGGTCACATCAGAATCATCTAGAAAAATGTTTTAAAATACAAATTCCTGACCCCATCCTTTGGAAGATCTACTTTAGTAGGTGAAATGGAGCCTGGGGATCTGTATTTTTCTTTTAAAATTAAAAAAAAATTTTTTTTAAGATGAAGAGTTAGTCACTCAGTCATGTCTGACTCCTTGCCACCCATGGACTGCAGCCTGTCCGGCTCCTCTGTCCATAGGCTTCTCCAGGCAGGAATACTGGAGTGGGTAGCCACTCTCTTCTCCAGGGGATCTTCCAACCTAGGGATCAAACCTGGGTCTCCTGCATTGTAGGCAGATTCTTTACCATCTGATGAAGGGTATGATTTTTTTATTTGACGTATGGTATAAAAACTATAGTATAGTTTTTCCAGTAGTCATGTATAGATGTGAGAGTTGGACGGTGAAGAAAGCTGAGGGCCGAAGAATTGATGCTTTTGAACTGTGGTGTTGGAGAAGACTCTTGAGAGTCCCTTGGACTGCAAGGAGATCAAATCAGTCAATCCTAAAGGAAATCAGTCCTGAATATCCATTGGAAGAGCTGATGCTGAAGCTGAAGCTCCAACACCTGATTCGAAGAGCTGACTCATTAGAAAAGACCCTGATACTGGGAAAGACTGAAAGCAGAAGAAGAAGGGGACAACAGAAGACAAGATGATTGGATGACATCACCAACTCAGTGGACATGAGTTTGCACAAACTCTGGGAGATGGTGAAGGACAGGGAAGCCTGGCATGCTGCAGTCCATGGGGTCAAAAAGAGTCAGACACGACTGAGCAACTGAACAACAACAAATAGTAGATTCACAGTGTTGTATTAGTTTCAGGTGTACAGCAAAGCGATTCAGTTATACATCGTATGTGTCTACTTTTTTCAGATACTTTTCCCTTATACGTTATTCTAAAGTACTGAGTATAGTTCCTGGAAATCTGTATTAAAAAAGTGTTTATTTGTTTGACTGCTCCAGGTCTTATTTGCAACACGTGGGATCTCTGATCTTCATAGGCAGGATCTTTTCAGTGTCAGCATGTGGGATCCAGTTTCCTGACCAGGGATCGAAACTGGGCCTCCTGCAGTGGAAGCATGGAATGTTAACCACTTGACCACCAGGGAAGTCCTAGAATCTGTATTTTTAAATGTTTCCTCAGGTGATTCTGTTGCTCAGTCAGGCTTGGGAGCCATCAGCCTAGTTTCTAAACTCCCTGTGGTTCCAAGGAGCAACTGTGCTGTCTCTGTGTATTCTCCACCCTCCGGGGCTACTCTGCACCCCAGCCTGGGCTGGATAGTGAAACAAGGGATTAAGACATGCTGGTTGGAAGGAGGAATGACTTCCCAGTCAAACAGGAATCTTGCCTTGTGCCTTGGGGCAATCACAAGCTCGCTAGGAACCATTTCCACTTCTACTGGGATGAGGTACTTATCCTCATCCCATGGGAAGGAAGATTCAAGCCAAAGAAGTTAGATTCCCTTTCCAATTTCTCCTAAGACAATCCCACCCCAGATGCATCTACCAAGGAACCTCATCTATTCAGGCCTTGACTTTGCCCGTGCTTTGAAACAGCTGGGCATTTGGAATTTGCTAGGGCTGGGTGGGAGGAGAGGCAGCTAGGCTTCTTCATTAGTTTCCCAAGGGGCATGGTTTCCTGTAGCTGCTATGGGGGTGGTGGGGGGGGGTCTCACAGGAAATGTGAGCTCTTTTTTTTTGTTTTTTTTAGAGTGACAGACATGGACCGTAAGAGTGGCCTTTTATTTTTAAAAATTATTTTAAAAAATTTTGGCTGTGCAGTGTGGCATGAGGGGGCATGAGAGATCAGGAATTCATTCAACCCATGCCTCCTGCATGGGGAGCGTGGAGTCTTGACCACTGGACCAGCAGGGAAGTCCCAGAGTGACCTTTGAAATAAGAACAACCCAAGATGAGCAAGAAATAAGGGTCAACCATAACAGGAAAGCTATTAGATTGTATTAAAAAACTGTGTTTTATTTGTTAGCATCAGAACAAAAATCCAAAATTTACAAAAAGGATCTCCTGTAAAAGAAAAAAAAAAAAAGTGCTCCTTTCACTTCACATCCTTAGGTCCACCCCAGCGGCAACCACCACTCCACTTTCTTACAGAATCTTCCAGAGACAATCTAGGCCAGTCAGTGCAGGTAGGAGGAAATTAACTCATGTTCTTCCAGAAAAGGTAACAGACTGTACATATTCTTTTGCCCCTTGATTTTTCCAGTTTTCCAGATAGGCAGAGTAATAACATTTTTTAAAAAAAATAAATAATGGTACCATGTATATTTGTGTACAATTTAAAAAAAATATTTATTTACTTGGCTGTGTTGGGTCTTAGTTAGCAGTACATGAGACCTTTGTTGCATCTTGCAGTATGTGGACTCCAGAGTGCTCCAGCATGTGGGATCTTAGACCTCTTCAGTTTAGTTCAGTCACTCAGTCGTGTCCGACTCTTTGTGACCCCATGAATCAAAGCACGCCAGGCCTCCCTGTCCATCACCAACTCCTGGAGTCCACCCAAACCCATGTCCATCAAGTTGGTGATGCCATCCAGCCATCTCATCCTCTATCCTCCCCTTCTCCTGCCCGCAATCTTTCACAGCATCAGGGTCTTTACAAATGAGTCAGCTCTTCACATCAGATAGTCAAAGTATTGGAGTTTCAGCTTCAACATCAGTCCTTCCAATGAACACCCAGGACTGATTTCCTTTAGGATGGACTGGTTGGATCTTCTTGCAGTCCAAGGGACTCTCAAGAGTCTTCTCCAACACCACAGTTCAAAAGCATCAATTCTTCGGCCCTCAGCTTTCTTCACCATCCAACTCTCACATCCATACATGACTACGGGAAAAACCATAGCCTTGACTAGACAGACCTTTGTTGGCAAAATAATGTCTCTGCTTTTCAATATGCTATCCAGGTTGGTCATAACTTTCCTTCCAAGGAGTAAGTGTCTTTTAATTTCATGGCTGCAATCACCATCTGCAGTGATTTTGGAGCACAAAAAATCTGCAGTGATTTTGGAGCCACTGTTTCCCCATCTATTTCCCATGAAGTGATGGGACCAGATTCCATGATCTTAGTTTTCTAAACGCTGAGCTTTAAGCCAACTTTTTCTCTCTCCTCTTTCACTTTCATCAAGAGGCTTTTTAGTTCCTCTTCACTTTCTGCCATAAGGGTGGTGTCATCTTCATAAATGAGGTTATTGATGTTTCTCCCAGTAATGTTGATACCAGCTTGTGCTTCATCCAGCTCAGCATTTCTCATGATGTACTCTGCATAAAAGTTAAATAAGCAGGGTGACAATATACAGCCTTGACGTACTCCTTTTCCTATCTGGAACCAGTCTGTTGTTCCATGTCCAGTTCTAACTGTTGCTTCCTGACCTGCATACAGGTCTCTCAAGAGATGGTTTGATATTCCCATCTCTTTAAGAATTTTCCACAGTTTATTGTGATCCACACAGTCAAAGGCTTTGGCATAGTCAAGAAAGCAGAAATAGATGTTTTTCTGGAACTCTCTTGCTTTTTCAATGATCCAGCGGATGTTGGCAATTTGATCTCTGGTTCCTCTGCCTTTTCTAAAACCAGCTTGAACATCTGGAATTTCACGGTTCATGTATTGCTGAAGCCTGGCTTGGAGAATTTTGAGCATTACTTTACTAGCATGTGAGATGAGTGCAATTATGTGGTAGTTTGAGCATTCTTTGGCATTCCCTTTCTTTTGGATTGGAATGAAAACTGACCTTTTCCAGTCCTGTGGCCACTGCTGAGTTTTCCAAATTTGCTGGCATATTGAGTGCAGCACTTTCACAGCATCATCTTTTAGGATTTGAAATAGCTCAACTGGAATTTCATCACCTCCACTAGGTTTGTTTGTAGTGATGCTTCCTAAGGCCCACTTGACTTCACATTCCAGGATGTCTGGCTCTAGGTGAGTGATCACACCATTGTGATTATCTGGGTCATGAAGATCTTTTTTGTACAGTTCCTCTGTGTATTCTTGCCACCTCTTCTTTTACCTCTTTGGGGGGTATAGTGCATATAAATAAAGCATTATACTATATCTTGCTGAATTCAAGTTATAAAATACAAGAATCATATATCTTGTAAATAAATATATGATATTACCAAATCAAATATTTCCAAGCTGCTGTATATTGTGGTAAGAATTTTTAATTTTGATAGGGTCAAATTGCCTTCTTCAATGATCTTACCAATTTATACTCTCCCTAGAGATACACAAAAGTGTGTTAGCAAATGTTTTTTATCTTTGCTGATTTGATAGGTGAAAAAAAATTGCTATCTTCTTGTAGCCTAATTTCCATTTCTTTCATGAGTGAAGTTGAGCATTTTTTTCACATGTCTGAGAGCCATTTGTTCTTCCTCACAAACTGTCTGTTTATGTTCTTTACCTGCTAGTTTTGCACCTGGATTGTTGCTTTTTTCTCTTATGGATTTGGAGGAATATTTACATATCAAGAAAACAACCCCTTTGCCTGGGACTAAGAGATGCCAGCTTGTTCTTTGCTTATGGCATTTTTTACTAAAGCAGAAATTCTTGACTTTTATGTAGTCAAAATTGTTGATCTTTTCTTTATGACTTCTAGGTTTTGTATCACATTTTTAAAGGTCTTCCTACCTCCAAACTGGGCTCCCTAGATGGCTCAGTGGTAAAGAACCCACCTGCCAATGCAGGAGACACCAGTTTGTTCCCAGGACTGGGAAGATCCCCTGGAGAAGGAAATGGCAACCCACTCCAGGATTCTTGCCTGGGAAATCACATGAACAGAGGAGCCTGGCAGGCTACAGTCCATGGGATTGAAAGAGTCAGACACGACTTAGCAACTAAGCAATAACAACCTCCAAATTATTTTTAAATCTTTTAATATTATTTTTCTGGTTTTTTTTTAATGGTTAAGCCTTTGATGCACCTGACATTTATTTTACTATAGGGTGTGAGACAGAGATCCAACTTTTTTCCAGCTGTTCCATGGTATGTAATAAATAATCCATTTAATCTCCAGTGATTTGAAACACACTCTTCACAACATACCAAATTGCTATTGCAATTTGTTTTCATTATAAGGTTTTTTTTTTTTTCTGTTCCATTGACCTGTTTGTGTTGTTTTAACCATCATAGCTTTATACTATTTTAAATATCCTATAGGTCTAAGACCCCTCATTACTCTGTTTTAGGTTTCTGCCTATTCTTGCTTGGTGATTTTTCTGTATAAACTTTAGAACAAGCTTCACTGATTCCATAAAGGAAAGTGTTTTGGTGGTGGCATGTGTGGGTAGGGAAGATGCAATGGTGCTGGACAGTTATGGGTGACTCTTCTTTCCTTTCTCTCCCTCCATTGAGGAGGGCTTTCTGGAGGAAGAGGAGGTAAAGGAGACAGAGGAGAAGCAGGAGGAAATGGAAAGGTGGAAGAGGAATCTCAGAGCAAGGGCAAAAAAGAGGCCTCTGGGCACCACTTTTTGGGGAGAAGAAAACAACAAGAGGAGGCCTCTTGGAAGAGGAGCTAAAATCAAAGCTGGAGGGAGATTGGAAAGGAGTTGGTGGTCGAGGAGGTGGAGGCCAGCTGGGAGGCTCTTGCCTGGTTGGGAGTGGCCTGGAATTGATGAAATACATGGTCAGAGAGAAGTGATCAGCCTCTGAGTCAGGGGGCAGGCCTTCAGTGAGCCAGCTGCCCAGGCTGCGTGGACGAAGGGCAGAAATGGAACGGGGAAGCCAGAAATCCCAGTGGCCCCTGCAGGCCTGTTGTTTCCCAGGGGCCTTGCCTCCCATTCCTACTGGTGATACAGGGTCCCTCCCTCCAGGGGAACCAGACATGGGCTTCAGACTTGACTGCTGTGAACAAGTTGGGTGCATTTGCTCTTGGAGGGGAATCAGAAGCTGGATTTTGGGAACCTGTGATGGGGTTGTGTGTCCTAGGCTATGACAGAGGCACTCCGAGGGGGTGTTGCAGTTTTATTAGAAGCTGTGATTCTCCAGACCAAAGTAGGAGGCAGGAGCTCAGTCCTGGGAGCAGGGAATGCCCCATGATGGGGAGATAGATGGCTGGTGCCATGGAAAGAAGGGAGGCAGGGGGAATCTGAGCTTGGGCCTCCCTCACAGCCTTGTCAGCTTCTAGGAAGGGGTTGGATGAGGAAGGAAATAAATGCATGAGTGGGAATGAACCCAGAGGGCTCTCTCTCTGCTCAAGGCTTCGCTCACCCCCAACCAGGGGAATTCTCACTCCGGGAAGATCGTCCTAGGTGAGGCCCTCTCGGCTCCAAGCAGGCTGGTCACTGCTGCAGTCTTGAGCAATGAGCTGCTTTTGCCCTGCTACTGTGGCCACCTTCAGAGCCCCTGTCCAAAGTGGCTGGGACCATCTCTTGCCGCTCTCCACCCTAAACCGACTCTTCTCTCTGCTCCCTTCTGGGCTGGGTTGGCCAGGGAGCTGAGCCTTGCTTGCCTGCCTGAGGACACAACAAGATCCTTTCTTTCCTCAGCAGCTCAAATCACAGCATGCCCTCAGATCCAACAGCCCCCCACCTGAAACACCGATGCCCAGAGGAGGCACATGAGAGTCCTATAGCCACACAGCAAACGGAGTCATTGTTGATATGACCAGAATCCAGACTATTGGTTTCTAGCTGCAGGTCTCCCACCTACTCTGGGCGACCCACCAAGGAGCCCATGCTGGAGGAATCTACTTGCACTAGACGTGGGGGGTGGTCTTCCTTCTAGAGGGCTGGGACACCTTGGTTTCAAAAAACTCAGGGTTCTGGGACTTCCCTGGCAGTCCAGTGGTTGACTCTGTGCTTCCAGTGCAGGATGCATGGGTTCAAACCCTGGCTGGGGAACTAATATCCCACAAACTGCATGACCAAAAAAAAAAAGTTTAGGGTTCAGTGTTTTGAGGGGCTGTGCTTATTCTCAGTTAGAATGTATAGAATGTTTGCGACTTGCTTTTTTAATATAAAATACATACCCTGAATATGAGGCCAACAATACAAGCCTGTAGGGAGCTGGTGGGGTTTAGTAGAACATAAATTCTTGCTGACGAGCTGAGATTTAAGCTTCATCTGGGAGTCACTTCCTCTCTCTGGGCCTCGGTTTCCCCCTATGTAAATGGAGGGGATTAGATTACGGAGTCTCTTAAGGCCCTTCCAGCTCTGATGTGCTCTGATTTTCTGAAAGGGCTAAACTCCCATGACACTGGGTCCCAAGTCCTCCAGTGGGGACAGAGGTGAGGCACTCAAAGTCTTTTCCCAGGGAGGAGGGTTGGCATGATTTACATGGGACACTCTCAGGCCTTGCTAGGGGGCAACTCCTGCACCTTCTGCTCAGCAGGTCATGGGAGTGGGGCTTACTGTCTACTCACCAGGCACATCACACACAACTCATTTTTAGAAGGAACAGAGCAGCTGATGAGGTTCCCAGGGATCAGGCGTGAGGCACAGTCCAGCAGGGGGAGACAGCCCAGGATGGACCCTGCCAGTGAGCAGAAACACTCCTCACTGCCAGGCCAGGCCAGGTGGGTGCCTCCTGGTACCCACACTTCCCTCCATCAACGTAGCTTAGGGTGCCGCAGAAAGAGCCTTTGCCCTTGCAACTCCTCAGAGGGAAAAATATGCTTCATGACAGAAACATGAGCATTGTCAGAAGTACATTCAATCAGTTACATAAGTTTTGAAACAAAAGCCAAATTTCCATTTTTAATGAAATTGTGTAAAAAAAAAAAATTCAAGGAAAACCCAACCTAAGAAAAACCATGAACTCTGCAGCATAACAAACTTGAAAATGTTTGTTACAGCATCTCTGCCAGAAATTGCAGCTGCCTGCATGATCTTTGGTTCATGTTAAAGTATTGTAGAACTTTGCATCACTCAGCACACACATCTCTGATTCTCCCTCAGTTGTTTGCAGCAGTAATCGGCTGTGTTTTTGCCTGGGTATATTAGTTAGGGTAAGGCAGCCTGCTGTAACAAAGAGGCCCAATAATAACTCAGAAGATAGTAGTTTAATTCTCTCTCCTGTAATGAGGTGAACACTCCAGATCAGTGGGCAGCTCTATTCACACAGCATATGGGAACCCAGATTCCTTCTCTGGTGTGCCTCATAGGCTTAGGGTCAAAAACTGAGATTCAGTCTCCTGGAAACACCAGAGTCTTAAGGCTCCATCTTGGAACTGAACCCCTTTCTTTGCTCACATTCTATTGATGAAAACTCAGCCCCAAGGTCACACCAAACTGTAAGAAAAGCTGGTTACGGTGATTCCTAGCTAGGCGCTCATGTGCTCAAATACAACTTTATTACCAAGGAGGAAGGGGATATACAATTTAGTGGATCACAAGTAGATTTTGGATGTCTGAAATTGAGGTCAAGCTAAACTTTTTTTCCCCTCTGACGGTCCTTTTCGTGTTAGATTCTGCCTTTTGCATCATCTCTCCGGATATCACTATCCTTCCCACTTCCTGGCTCTTGTTTCTCCTCCTTCTCCTCATCCTCACCACACCTCTCCCCCTCACTCTTTGCTCACTTGATACAGAACTAGAATAAGTAGGATGGAGCTCCAGGTACCATGGGTCAGATTGCACAACCATGCCCCAGATGATCAGAGCTAAGGATGCTAGTATGTATCCCTGTCTACACTTGCCCATGCCACTTCACTGTGACTAGCCATCCCCAATGCAAAAGGCCCTTGAGGATGCATATTGAGAAATAAGTACTGATTTTGCGGCAGGACACCTGAATTTCATGTCCTGATTCTGCCAGTTCTAATTGTGGGGTCTTAAGCAGGTCTCCTGGCCTCTGCTCTGAATCTTTTATCCGAAAAAAAAAAAAGTAGGCAAATGCAGCTTCACCTGCATACCCCAAAGAGGTTTTGTAAGCCTAACACAAAATCATATTTGGGTGAGAGCTTTATATCTTTTAGAGTATATTTCTTTAAGTAAATTAAACATGTTTGCTTATAGTCTGAATTTGACAATTCCAGCATCTGAGGTCCTCTGGACGTCTAGTCTGCTGTTTGTTTTATCTGTTGATTTTCACTTGCACCAGGTTATTTTCTTATATATCTTATAATTGCAGGTTGTGAGCTCATGTACACCTAGGCTTTCCTTATCTGTGGGAATCCTGAGAGGCCTGGGTTAAGAGTGTCATTTCCAAAGAGGATCAATATTAGCATCCCCAAGGTGCTACTAATCTAGTCCCAGTAAAATACTTGGTTTGGGGCTTTCCGAATCATATAAACAGTGTACATGTGAACCTCAATCAGCAGAGGAGAGGAGTTCCAATTCTAAATTCTTGGAAGAGACTAATATTTTTTAACCCAGAGCCAAGGCCAAGACAGATGTGCTTCCTTTAGTCTGTCTTCACTGATAGGGCCACCTTGTCACTCCAGATTTAGCCCTTCAAGGATCTAGGTTTTATGTTACGATCTCAATTAAAATTTCCTACCTTGCTTGGGTCCTCATGTGGATTTTAAAACTCAAGATCCTATGTTAAGGAGTTGGGCTAATGCCCTAAGGGAAGCTGCCACCTTCAATGTCATCTCAGTGTTCTTACTTTCTATTCTGTCTTCAGTTGAGGCCTTTGAAGAATGCCCTTACCTGCCTGTGAATTCAATGCTTCATTGACAGGGTGTTTGTGGTATTTTGGCCCACACATACTTGCTGTGCAGTGAGAGTAGTTTTTAGGATGGCCAGTAGAGTTCCCTGGTGGATCAGATGGTAAAGAATCTGCCCGCCATGCAGGAGACCCAGGTTCAATCCCTGGATCAGGAAGATCCCCTGGAGGAGAGAATGGCAACCCACTCCAGTATGCTTGCCTGGAGAATTCCATGGACAGAGGAGCCTGGTGGGCTTACAGCTCATGGACTCACAAAGAGTTGGACATAACTGAGCAAGGAACATTTTTACTTTTTAGTGGACTCTGAAATGCCACATCTTTCACCTCTTTTTTAAAAACAATCCCTTCTCCTTTCCTCTTTCCCTTTTTATCTCTAGGCTTCCTCCTAGCCTCTGGCTCCTTCTCTCCACACTGAAGGCACACTTGTCTACTAGATCTCAATGGTTAGCTTTGCATGTCCTAAGGGGACATTTTGGCAGGTTGTCTTCAAAGCTCCTGGTTGATTCTCCCCAGCTCCTCCCTCTGGTTTTCTAACTCCAGCTCCTTAATGTGGCTAGTGAACAACCCAAGACGCTCCACTGCCCCCATTGGTGCCCTCCAGCTTTATCTTCTGCACAGACTTGTCAGAATCTCTCTTTATTCACTCGGAGCTCTTTAGCCCATCACTATTCAACATGTCAAAATGCACTCCGCCAGGAGCAGGTTTTGTCTAGAGCTTTTTATAATCTGTTTGGAGCTTTCTTCCTTTGAATCTCTGTGAACATTATCTATCAGAGAAACTCAAAAGTCTTGAGCCTCAGAGCCCCAAACATCAGCACCAAGCCTTCAGTCCCAGCTCATCTCATGGGCAAGGTCCTAGGTTGTGAGGTCCAACTGTGGGTTCAGAGGGGCCAGAACTTGGCCAACTTCTCCTCCCCAGAATGGAGCCGAGGAATGTAAGTGAATTCTGGTGTGGGAGAGCCAGGCAAACTGCTGAGAGGGGAAAAGGATCTTTGGCCCACATTTGAGGGTCATTTTCTTCTTAGGGAGAGGTTGGCAGTCCTCTCCCTAAGACTGGGCCTCAAGACCCTCAGTCAAGCAAGCTTCCAGGAGGATTTGCTGAAGCTGTTAACCCAGGGGGAATCGACAGGAATTTGGGAACATGCCACCTCTCTCAGGGGATTTTGCATGGTAATAGGAGGCTAAGCCTTACACCAGGGGACAGGGCCCCAGACTTCCAGGACAAGGAAAGCCAAACAGTGGGGGTCAGGGGCCCTCTTCCCAAGGCTACTAGAACTAGACCTACAGGATTCTGGATGCTTTACTGCAGTCACTTTGCCCCAGCACTTCACTTCATATGCAATGTCTCCGCATTTAAAGCTCATATGAACAGATGACATTATCATCATTTTATAGGAAACCAAGACTGAGTGAGGTCACAAAGATCCCATCACTTCCTGACTTCCTCTAAAACCTGGCCTCTACCTTCCGTGCTGAGCTGTTTCCAGGAGGCCGAAAGATGGATGGGCAGGTTGGCTCCTGCAACTATGCAGGTAAGAGTTGACATCTGTGCACTAGCCTTTAGGAGGCAGCAGACACAGGGGTGAAGCTCCAGGACTCTGGCGTCAGAGCAGTTGAGTTCAAATGCCAGCTGAAGCTCTGAACTAGCCAAGTGACTTGGATAATTTTTACTCCAGCCCCGCCCCTAGTCTCTCCCTGCCAGTAACCAGAGTGAGTCTTTGAAACACACACTAGATCATTTGACGCCTCTGTTCTCAATCTTCCAACAGCTTCTCATCACTTTTAAAATAAAATCCAAGCACTTCCCCAGGGCTCATGGCAGAGGCTGCCAGCGCTCATGGAAGTCTCCATCCTCTGTTGATCCTAGACTCAGCACTGCAGCCTTCCTCAGCCTCCTGTCATGGTGAGGACATAAGACTGTTTTTTGCTAATGGAATTCGAGTGGAGATGACACGTGTACCTTTCGGCTGAGGCATTTGAGAGGCACTCCACTTTCTCCATCTGCCAGCTGGCTGTGGGGTATCTGGTGAGGTGTCTGAGGAGTTGACAGAGCCCCCAGACGTGAGGTGCCTGGGTCCCTGGGTGTGTGGAACAAGCACCATCTACCCCAACTCTGATGATACTGAGTTGTTACCGAAGCAAAAAAATGAACCTTTATTGTTTATACCATTAAAACTTGGGTGAGGGACTTCCCTGGCAGTTCAGTGCTCAAGACTTGGCCTTCTGGTGCAGGGGGTGTGGGTTCAATCCCTGGTTGGAGATCCCACATGTCTTGGGGCCAAAAAAAAAAAAAACCTGAAGCAGTAATTGTAACAAATTCATTAAAGACTTTAAAAATGGTCCATATCAAAAAATCTTTATTAAAGGTTGGGTGACTATGTGTTATAGCAGCTGGCTAACCCTGACTCTGTACGCCCCATCCCCTTCTACCCTCTGTACTTCCCTCCCTCTTCCTCACTCTATCCTGGCCACCAGCCTTCCTCAGAGACTCCAAGATCACTCCCACTGTGAATGACATGTACATACTGCTACATCTAAAATGGATAACCAGCAAGGACATTCTGTATGGAACATAGAACTCTGCTCAATGTTATGGGGCAGCCTGGATGGGAGAGGAGTCTGGGGGAGAATAGATACATGTATACGGATGATTGAGTCCCCTTGCCTTTGTTACACATTGTTCTGTTTTCCTGGAATGTTATTCTCCCAAAGCTTTGCATGATGTCTTTCTCTAGGTTTCTGATCAAATATTACTTCCTCCGCATGAGAACACCTGGCTACCCTTTTAAAGCAGTTCTGCCATCACTCCCCATCTCCTGACTGCTCTATTTTTCTCCAGAGCAGTTATTATCACTTGACATTTATTATCTATCTCATCCTGTGCCTGTCTATCCTTGGTGCCTAGAACAGCAACTGGCACATCGTAATTACTTAATCAATAGTCTTTGAATGAATGGAGCTTCCCTGGTAGCTCAGATGGTAAAGAATCTGCTTGCAATGCAGGAGACTCAGGTTCGATCCCTGGGTTGGGAAGATCTCCTGGAGAAGTGAAGGGCAACCCACTCCAGTATTTTTGCCTGGAGAATTCCATGGACAGAGGAGTCTGGCAGGCTACGGTCCATGGAGTCACAAAAAGTTGGACATGACTGAGCAACTAACACTTTCACTTTGAATGGATAAATGGACCCTCTTCTCTCTGATTCTTTGTCTATTTCATTCTCCGTTCTCTTGTCTATAGCATGGGGGTTGCGTGTTGAGGTTGCTAGGAGATGATGCAGGTTAAGTGCGGCACAGAGTCTGTGCACAGACGTCCCAGGAAGTGCAATTTCTAGTGTCCTTATGGATCTAGAAGGCAGAGGCTGCAGAAAGAAGGGTTTGAATGGTGCAATGGTAGCAGGAGACCCAATTCCTCCTTGACTCTTAAATTTTTACTCAGGCCCACCCTCACCCCTGTCTGGTCCCCTCCCCACCTCTGCAAGTCTATCAGAGGTCTGGAGCCTCGAGGTAGGGATGGAGAATTCAGATAGACCCAGTGCAAGGAGACTCAGGCCTGTACTGGGGGCTACCTGGAGTAGGGCCGAGGAGGGTTCTTTAGGCAGAAATATTCCCACTCCCTCCCTCCCAAGAGAGAGGAACTGGGGCTGAGCCAGCAAGCTTGGGATCCTTGGGCTGGCTGCCAGCTGCCAATGCTGACAGGCATGTGGGGATTCACCCACCGGTGCAGGTAATTGAACTAATGGAGTAAGTGGACGGGAAGGAGGAGGTTTAGGCTGCACTTTAGGAGATAAGCCACAGAGCTGGCATCTGAGCAGCTGTAGCCACAGGTGGAAGGAATTCACCCGCCAGCCTTCCCAGCCTGCAGGAAGGAGACCCAGGCCTCTTGCATTTGTGGCCTGAGGGAGATGACAACTTCAAGGTTGCCCCCTGGTTGCTGGAGATGGAGATGGGCTTTCAAAGAGAGAATAGCACACGTGAAGGCATGGGGTCATGAAATAACAGAATAAGGAAGTGTTTGCTGGTTAGGATGGCAGGAGGGAGGCAGCACTGGTGGCCCCAGGATGGGGGAATATTGCCACCTTGATGATAACTTGACCATATTAACTTTTCTAATCCAAGAATATGAGATATGTGTCTTTCCATTTATTTAGTTCTTTTATTTTTTAACATTTAACTATCATAACTGCTATTTATTATTGTGTTTCTATAAACATATGAAAATGTGAACTCTACATTCTTTATTTTTTATTTATTTTTTTATATTCTTTTTTAAACTTTTTATTTTATATTGGAATACAGTTGATTAACAATGTTGCATTATTTTCTGGTATACAGCAAAATGATCTAGTTATACATGTAACTATTCTTTTTAAAATTCTTTCCCCATTTAGGTTGCTACATAATGTTGAGAGTAGTTCTCTGTGCTATAGAATAGGCTCTTGTTGATTGAAAGTGAAATTGTTAGTCAGTCAGTCGTGCCTGACTCCCTGTGACCCCATGGACTGGAACCTGCCAGGCTCCTCTGTCTGTGGAATTCTGCAGGCAAGAATACTAGAGTGGGTTGCCATTTCTTTCTCCAAGGAATCTTCCCAACCCAGGAATTGAACTCGGATCTCCTGCATTGCAGGCAGATTCTTTACTATCTGAAATATAGCAGATGTGTATGGTTGGATGATATCATTGACGCAATGGAAATGAGTTTGAGCAAACTCTGGGAAATGGTGAAGGACAGGGAAGGCTGGTATGCTGCTGAGATCGCAGAGTTGGACACAACTGAGTGACTGAACAACAGCAGGATGGTAGGTGGAGTCAAGAGCTGACCTCAGAAAAGCCATGACTAGGAGCCAGGAGACCTGCCTTTTAAATCCCAGGCCTGCCATGGACCCTGGATCCTTGAGCAGGTCATTTATTTCCTCTGTGCATCAGTTTCCTTATCTGTTGAACTGAAAATAGAACCCCTCATATGAGATGAGGAGGAAAAAGAGGGATGCCTACGCAGTTTGAAAATTGCCAAGTGTTTGGCAATTATTTGGACTGAGAGATAGACAGGAACAGCTGAGAAGTTCTCCCAGGGCAGCTGAGACAGGAGGCTGAAGGGGCCCCCCTGAAATGGCTTTGCTGAGAAGTGAGAGAGGAAACCCCAAAATGGGCTGTAGCAGGGAGGCGAAGAGAGGGGGAGAGAGAATGGTTCCAGCAAGAGACAAGATACGGCCAGTGAATAAGATTTTGCGGTCTCAAGGCCGAGTCAGTCCAGCTGCTTTCTGTGGAAGTGGCGAGAGTGCAGACTGTGTCCCTGGGGCTGTCAGTGGGCTGTGCACCGGCACTCTCGTCTCACCGGCTAGGTCCAAGGCAGGACTGTGTCCTCCATGCCTTTGAAGCTCTGCATGGTCATGTGACTGACTCTGGCCCTTGACGTGTGCGTGAAAATGATAGCATCGCTTCCTGGTGGAAGTTCGAAGAGCCAGAATGATTCACCATGGAGGCGGACTCCATCAGCGCCCACCCATATTCCTTGGCTCTTTCGGGGCCAACTTTCACCTGCAGGGTCAGCATCTCGGTGCCTGAGTGCTTTCTCTATACCAGGAAAAACAACCTACCTGCCTTCTCAGCAGGTCTGAGTGCCTAGGAAATGACACACCACGAGAAGAAAACGCCACCCCACTCCAGGACTCTTGCCTGGAGAATCCCACGGATGAAGGAGCCTGGTGGGCTACAGTCCACGGGGTCACAAAGAGGGGGACACGACTGAGTGGCTTCACTTCCACGTTCACTCTTTCAGCGCCGTTAGTCTCCATCATTGACTGGGGAGCCGAGATGTAAGCACCCCAGCTCTCTCAGCCTGCAGGTGGTCTTGACCTTAGTGTACAGCTTCCTCACCACATTTCTGGGATTTTCTTTGGGGATTGTGCTCATTCACCCGCTGCCTTCCTTTCCCTGTAGCATTTTCACCCTCCACACCAGCGTTCCTTGCACCTCCCAAATAAACTCTTGGTATGCACATCTTTGTTTCTGGGCCCATTTCTAGAAGGCCATGTTCCCCTTTCCTGCCATCATCACAATCCACTGACTGACCAGCTGGCAGTTTCCCAGAGGATGGCTGCTCTGTCATCCCAGGCCTTGGGGTGCCGATAACTAGAAGCTGAGCCCCCACTGGATGGACTGTGGACAGACAGCAGGAGTAAGAAACCCAGGGGCCACTCTTGGGCCTCTCACCTGCTATTCTCTCAGGTAAAGTTCGAATTCCTGGCAGAAAGAATCTGACTGGCTAGCTCCAGTCAGGTGTCCTCCTTTGCTTCAGTCAGCTAAAGCCAGGAGTGAGGAGGAAGCTGACAGCACTCTGGAGCCAGGCCTGAGGGTGGCCAGTTCCCTGAGGATGGGTAGGTTCGGGGCACCTTCCATTGGTCACACTTCCTCTCAGAAGCTCCTGCGCTTCATTTTTCCAGAGAGCAGGGCTCTGTGTCACTTCATTCAACCCTCATGGAGGTTCTAATTGATGAATCATGGGCACCAAGTGACATAAAGACCGGGGAGTCTACCAACCACAGCAACACAGGAGCCTGGGGAGAACCTGGCTACGGTGAGACCCACCATTACCAGCTCCGTATCTCTTGATCTCCTCCTCCAGCCAGGAGAGGCTAGCTTTGAGCCAGCCAGCACAGTCATGTGTAGACAGAAAGTGCTAGAAGGTATCTTCATCTGCTCCCCAAGTTTCTATAGAAGGCGTCAGATTTATCAAAATTTCAGAGCTGGATTTTATTGACTCACCATATTGGGATTCTGTCAGTGGAGGGAATTCCCTGGTGGTCCAGTCATTAGGACACTGCTCTTTCACTGCTGAGGACATGGGTTCAATCCCTGCTTGGGGAACTAAGATCCTGCAAACTGTGCAGCAGGGCCGAAAATGTATCTTGCTACAGCCACTATGGAGAACAGTATGGAGATTCCTTAAGAAACTAAGAATAAAGCTACATATGACTCAACAATCCCAGTACTAGGCATATACCCTGAGAAAACCGTAACTGAAAAAGACAAACATACCCCAGTGTTCATAGCAGCACTATTTACAATAGCTAGGACATGGAAGCAACCTAGATGTCCATCGACAGATGAATGGATAAAGAAGTTGTAGTACATATGTACATTGGAATATTACTCATCTATAAAAAGGAAAACATTTGAATCAATTCTAGTGAGGTAGATGAACCTGGATCCTGTTAAACCGAGTGGAGTAAGTCAGAAAGAGAAAAACAATTTTTGTATGTGAACGCATACATATGCAAATTAGAAAAATGATTCTGATGAACCCATTTGCAGGGCGTGACTAGAGATGCTGACATAGAGAACAGACTTTGGACACAGCGGGGAAGGAGAAGGTGGGACAAATTAAGAGAGTAGCGTAGACATATATACACTACCAAGTCTAAAAGAGTCAGTGGGAAGCTACCGTATGGGTGCAGGGAGCTCAACCCAGTGCTCCATGACAACCTAGAAGGGTGGGCTGGGGTGCGGGGGAGGAGGTTGAGAAAGGGGGCACACGTGTGTACTTGTGGCAAAGTCAACACAGTATCGTAAAGCAGTTATTCTCCAATTAAAAGAAAAAGATTCTGGGCTTCCCTGGTGGTTCAGACAGTAAAGAAAAAGATTCTGTCAGCGGAGATTCTCTTAGAGAGGGACGCCTGCCCTTCGACTCAGCTATGGAGCTGCCCACACCGTTCCCTCAGCTCAGTCGCTCCCCTCACCGCCCCTCCTCTCCCTGGGGACTCCCTCTGGGTGCCTCCGGGCCAAATTATCCTCCGGCTTTTGGGGGCAGCCTGACCAGAGGCTCTGCTGTTATTTTCGCTCCTGTTCTCATAACAGTCCCTGTGGAAGGAAAGAAAAATGTCACCTAGATAAAGACACAGAGCATGAAGAAGAAAAAAACCCAAAGAGTGACATTTGGGGAAGTGTAGACAAGAATGGGTTGGGCAGGGCTGAGCTTGAGAGCAGGGAGAAGGTCAGAGCCTGGGGGAACAGGGACGTCAGACCGCTGCCAGGGTGACAGGAGATTCTAGCCCTGGGTTCCTCTCTCATAATGATCAGAGGTCGCTCCTGGAGCTCTGCCAGAGCATTGCTTTGTGCTAAGAACCTTACATTCATCGTTGCGTTTAATCTACATGACAACCCTAGAACGGTGTTTTATTATTCACTCAATGGAAGAAAAGGAAACAGAGACTCTGGGAGGTAAACGAACTTTCCCAGGGCCCCATATTCAGGCTAGACACTATCTGACAACTCTTTGTGACCCCATGGACTGCAGCCCGCCAGGCTCCTCTTCCATGGGATTCTCCAGGCAAGAATACTGGAGTGGGTAGCCATTCCCTTCTTCAGGGGATCTTCCCAACTTGGGATTGAACCTGTGTCTCCTGCATTACAGGCAGATTCTTTACCATCTGAGCCACCAGAGAAGCCCAATCTGGTATCCATCTGACACCAAATACTACCCACCAAGGCTTGCTGGGCTATCAGGACGTCCCTGGTTTTGAGGTTCAGAGTAACCAAAATGTCTGAGACAGTAAAAAAAAAAAAAAAAAAAAAAACACCCTTAATCTAAGCAGGTGAGACTTGCTTAGATAGTGATCCTTGTAATCATGGAGAATAGGATGGAAAACTGGAAAGAAACTAGCTTGGAAGTCAGAAAAAATTGATTCCTAGTCTGGCATTGCCTCTTATTATACTGTGTTACCTTGAGCAAACTGCTGTACTTTTGTGAGCCTCAGTTTTTGGTTTTTTGGTTTTTTGGTTTTCTTGTCTGTAAATGGATTAATAATATCTATCTGGCTCAGCTCAGATACTCAGTAAATGGGAAGGCTGTCCCTACATTATCGCTTCCTCAGCACCTTCTTCTCCAACATGCATGCTTTCAGAGCCTCAGTGTGTGGCTCCTGGTAACTTTTTTTAAAATTTAATTAAGTAAGTAATTAATTAATTTTTATTGTAACAAATTCAAGACTTTTTTCTTTACATTATTGTGTTGATTTTGCCATACATTGACATGAATCCGCCATGGGTATACATGTGTTCCCCTTTTTATCAGAGTTCATTGCCTGGGATAGAACTCTCTGAAGGGAAGCCACCTACACACCCACACAAGCTGCCCACTCCCCCCAGCTTTGCTCCAGCTTCTGGAAAAGGGGAGGAAGGGCATTTAACAGCTCAAGTAGCCCAACCACTGGCTGGGTAGGGAATGTAGCCAGCTTCAGGGGCAATTAGAACCAGGGCCTCTGGGGCCACCAGCCTCATTCCTACTGTCTTATCTCTGAATCCGTATCTCCTCCTGCTCATCTCCATCTCCTCGATTTCTCTTCCCATGCTGCTGTTCTAATACCTAATATTCCACTGAGGACAAAGTTCTTCTCTCCAATTCCAAACACACAAACACGGAAGGAGTCCAGTTGGCCAGGCTTGGGTTACCCATCCTTCTCAACCAATCATTGAGACCCAGAAGTAGAAAATCCCCATGAATGGCCAGGCTTGGATTAGGTGATCACACCTTGACGAATCATTTTTAGCAAGATGGCCACTCCCACTCTAGATCCCATACCTAGAGCAGGAACAGACAATGCTTGGTCAAAAAAAAAAAAAAAAAGTGGATGATGGTTCTGGGCAAATTAATAAATATATTTTATTTTTTTAAATCCCAGTTCTCTCTGCTTCTAATCACTCCCATCCAATACTGAAGTACCACTATATGAAATTTACATTCTGCCACCTCCTGTCCCTTACCCTCATGCTTAGGTCTCTGCTTTCAGCTTGCTGGGCACAGCTAGCCTTATGAATCAGCCCAGCTGACAAACCTAGTGGGTTTTCCTGAGTCCTGCCTTTCTTCCAACTGTCTTCAATGTCTTCCCTCTTTTGTTTGCTGCATCAGCAATTTCACTGTTGGAGATTCGCTTTTTTAGCTTAAAAGGGCTCGTTCCCATTAAAATGCACATTCTCTTCTGAGCAGGCACTGACCTTGTGAACAATTATCTGTGATTTAGTACTAGAGGCTTTATTCGCTTTTTCCCATTTGGAAAAGGGGAAAGGAGGGCGAGGACTTGCTTTCGGCTCTCTTGGAGAAAGGAAGAGACCGAATGCAGAATGAGGAAGCAGATTGTTCTCCTGATTCAACAAGTCCATCCTCGGTCAGTTCAAATGCCTGTCTGGACACCTTGGCCATTCTTATTTCATCTTGGAAAAGCAGCATCTGTTTTTCCTTTTTTTCCCTTTCTCCCAAGTTTAAATTTACTTAGTTACACCTTTTAATTTTGAGATAATCATAGCTTCACATGCAATTGTAAGAATGAATACAGAGAAATCCATGTGCCCTTTATCCAGTTCCCCTCATTGGTAACATCTTACAAAACCATATTGGAATATCACAACCAGGATACTGACATTGCTATAGTCAAGACACTGAGCATCTCCATTACCATGAGGATCCTCATGTTGTCATTTCATAACCACACTTACATCCCTTTCCGCCCTAGTCTCTCTTTAATGGATGGCAACTACTGTTTTCATCTCTATAATTTCGTTATTTCAAGAATGTTATATAAATGTAATCATACAGTGTGTAACCTTTGGGGATTGGTTTTTTTCATTGAGCATATTTCTCTAAAGATTCATCCAGGTTGTTGTGTGTATCAATAATTCATTCATTTTTATTGCTTAGTATTTCATGGTAGGATATGCCACAGTTCATTTAACTGTTCCCCTGTGAAGGACAACTGGGTGGTTTCCAGTTTGGGGTGATTATAATCAAAGTTACTATGAACAATTGTGTACAGATTTTTGTGTGACTATGTCTTCATTTTTCTATGCAAAGGAGCTGCGACTAATTATTCCCGCACGCCTAAGCTAGAGAGTAGCCCCTACTCTCTACAACTAGAGAAACCCCACACACAGCAACAAAGACCCAGCACAGTGAAAAATAAACTTTAAAAAATTTTTGATAAATACATACAGTCATGTAATCACCACCACGATCATGACACAGAATATTTACATCTCTCCTCACAATTCCTGCCTGCACCTCGGGAGTCAATCCTTCCCCCATCTTCAGCCCAGGCAAGCATGGATCCATCCCTACAGTTCTGCCTTTTCCAGAAAGCCATATAAATAGAATCATACGACATGTACTTTTTTGGGATCTGGCTTCTTTCATCTAGTAAGATGCATTTGAGATTCATCCATGTTGTTGCATGAATCAAGACTTCATTTTTTTTATTGCTGAATATGGATAGCTTAGGGCTTCCCTGGTGGCTCAGTGGTAAAGAATCTGCCTGCAATGCAGGAGCTTCAGGACACAAGGGTTCCATCCCTGGGTTGAGAAGATCCTCTGGTGGAGGGCATGGCACCCACTTCAGAGTTCTTGCCTGGAGAATCTCATGGACTGGCAGGCTATAGTCCATAAGGTTGCAAAGAGGCAGACAGGACTGAAGTGACTTGGCCTGTTTGCACACATGGGTAGCCCATTGTATGGATATGCCAGTTTGTTTATCCATTTACCAGAGAGACATTTTGTGGGGCTTTTTGATTATTTGAATGATGTCTTTATAAACATTCATGCACAGGTTTTTGTGTCTACATAGTTTTCATTTCTCTTGGATAAATACCTATGAGTTGGTTCAGTGCATTGTATGGTGAGTGTATGTTTAACTTCATAAGAAACTGACAAATTGTTTTCAAAAGTGTCTCTACCATTTTTAGTTCAGTTCAGTTGCTCAGTCATGTCCAACTCTTTGCTACCCTGGGGACTGCAGCATGCCAGGCTTTCCTGTCCATCACCAACTCCCAGAGCTTGCTCAAACTCATGACCATTGAATCGGTGATGCCATCCAACCATCTCATCCTCTGTCATCCTCTTCTCCTCCTGCCTTCAATCTTTCCCATTTTGCATCCCCCCACAACAAACTGTGGAAAATTCTTAAAGAGATGGGAATACCAGACCACCTGACCTGCCTCCTTAGAAATCTGTATGCAGGTCAGGAAGCAACAGTTAGAACTGGACATAAAGCAGACTGGTTCTGAATCAGAAAAGGAGTACGTCAAGGTTGTATATTGTCACCCTGCTTATTTAACTTATATGCAGAGTACATCATGAGAAATGCTGGGCTGGAGGAAGCACAAGCTGGAATCAAGATTGCTGGGAGAAATATCAATAACTTCAGATATGCAGATGACACCACCCTTATGGCAGAAAGTGAAGAAGAACTAAAAAGCCTCTTGATGAAAGTGAAAGAGGAGAGTAAAAATTTTGGCTTAAAACTCAACATTCAGAAAACTAAGATCATGGCCTCTGCTCCTATCACTTCATGACAAATAGGGAAACAATGGAAACAGTGAGAGACTTTATTTGGGGGGATTCCAAAATCACTGCAGATGGTGACTGCAGCCATGAAATTAAAAGACACTTGCCCCTTGGAAGAAAAGTTATGACCAACCTAGACAGCATGTTAAGAAGCAGAGACATTACTTTGCCAACAAGGGCCCATCTAGTCAAAGCTATGGTTTTTCCAGTAGTCATGTATGGATGTGAGAGTTGGACTATAAAGAAAGCTGAGTGCTGAAGAATTGATAATTTTGAACTGTGGTGTTGGAGGAGACTCTTGAGAGTCCCTTGGACTGCAAGGAGATCCAACCAGTCCATCCCAAAGGAAATCAATCCTGAATATTCATTGGAAGGACTGATGCTGAAGCTGAAGTTCCAATACTTTGGCCACCTGATGCAAAGAACTGACTCATTGGAAAAGACCCTAATGCTGGGAAAGATTGAAGGCGGGAGGAGAAGGGGACGACAGAGGATGAGATGGTTGGATGGCATCACCGACTCAATGGACATGAGTTTGAGCAAGCTCCGGGAGTTGGTGATGGACAGGGAGGCCTGGCATGCTACAGTCCATGGGGTTGCAAAGAGTCAGACACGACTGAGCAACTAAATTGACTGAACTGAAAACAATGCATGTGAGTTCTAGTTGGTTCACTCATCCAGGCCTTGGTATTGTCAGGTTATTATTATTATTATTATTGTTATTTTAGCCATTCTTTTCTTTTTTAGTGTGAGTCTCAGAATTTCCTGCATTGGCAGGCAGATTCTTTACCACTGGTGCCACCTGGGAAGCTGTGAGTTTCAGAATTTTATAGCCCTTCTTTCTGTCTCTGCTGCCTGCTCTCTCTCCTCCTCCCCGACATGGGTACCACTGAGGAACAGGTGTGGTCATGATGCAGAGAAACAGAAGGACTAGATCTCAGAATTCCCCTGGACACCAGAAAGTTCAGGACTGCATTTTTTTTTTTTTGGCCATCCCTAGAGCATGTGGGATCTTAGTTCCCCAACTGAAGATCAAACCCTCGCATTGAAAACATAGAGTCTTAACCACTGGGCCACCAGGACTGCAGTTGTTAGGAAGGCGTGACTGCTGGCAAGTATGTCAAGGAGAAAACCAGGACAAGGGCCAAGGTGGGAGAGGCAGTAAAGGGCCTGGGGGCAGGGTTCAAAGTGACAGGATCAGGAAGACCACCTAGCCTGTCCACTCAGGGCTGGCTGGTAGACAGTAAGATCTCCTGGGGGCCAGGAGGAGGCCCTGCTGTCTCAGCACCCTCCCACAGCCCTCTCAGCCTCCCAGCCATTTCCTACAGTGAGAACCCGCAATCTCCTGGGATCCGCATAGGCTTGAGAGGGAGGGGGAGAGAGTCTGGGAACCAGAAGCCTGGCTTGGGGCCCAGCTGTGTGACACTCGAATCTTGGAGAAGGTGGCTGAGGGACCAGGCCACTGGAGCCTCCCAGGACAGCTGGGGACAGGGAGAGGCAGCTCAGGTTTCACCACCGCTTAGTGTGTTACCTGGGCCCCGACCGGGCAGCAGAATGATGTCAGGCCCAGGCCCTTGCAGAGTGATCCCTTTCACCAGGAAACAGCCATCCTTTCCCTGCTCCACAGGGACCACTCCGGCCCTGACTTTGGGTCCTGTGGCCTAGAAGAAAAGAGACAAGGTTTAAGTCAAGGCCCCAGGGCAGGAGCCTAGAAACTTGGTTTTGGACAGGATGTGTGGGGCACATAGGTGTGTCTGTGATCTGTGTCTGCAGCTTGGGAGGGTGTCCTGGTGCAGGAAGAGGGACAAGTAGCCTCCACATATTTGCTTTCAGTTTATTGGTTGTGTGACCTTGGACAAGTAACTTAACCTCTTTGGGTCTTGGTTTGCCTGAACTTCTGATTCAAAGGTTTCGACTCCAGTGACTTCCAAATTTCACTGAATCCCAATGTCACCCGGTTTTTTAAAAATAAACTACAGATTTCTGGGTCCCACCCCAGACTTAATGAGTCAGGACTTCAGGTGTTTAAAGGTTCTTCTGGTGGGTTTTGGCATGGCCAGTTAGGCACAGACATCTCCAGAACTACGACCCTGTAGACCAGTAAGCCCAGGAAGCCCAGCCTGAAGCAGTCTCTGGCAGAAGTTAGGGAGGTGGTCCAAAGAGGTAGGAGGAGCCAGAAAAGGGAAGTCAATCACTGACCAGGAGGGAGGAGGAGCCAGAGGGGGCAGCCAATCAGGAGAAGCAGATGCGTCAGGGCTAAGATTCATCTTTTGAGAGAAAAGGAAGATTAGTTTGGATGGAAGGTCAGCCTGGCAGACCTCACCCAGGAAGAGAAGTTGCTATAAAGAGAAGCCAAAGTACTTTGCCTATTACTGTCGTGGTTTGACTTTCTAGCATCAGGAAACAGTAAGAAGGGGATCACGTTTGGGGTTCAGGAGGAGAAGGACAGGGAACGAAGGGCAAGGGCAGGGCACCTTACGTGTCTGCTTGGAGAAGCTGCCTTTGCTTGGCAGGATTCTGTAAATCCTACAAAGCCTGAATAGCCCCAGGGAATAAATGGCTGCTTGGAGCAGCTCACTCTCATGGTACCTGACTCGGTTCAGAGGACCCAGGAGTCCTGGTTTGCTGCTTCCTGGCTTTGTGACTGTGGGCAAGTCCCTCAGGTTTTCTGACTCTGTGCCTCATGTGTAAAATGGGAATAATAATTACACCTGCCCAACCTCTCATGGCGTTACTGTGGGCAACATCTACGATAAGGGAGGTAATAGTGCTTTGTGACCGGAAGCATGGGAGTAGCACTAACGGAATCCCAGGAAAGATGGAATTGCCCTCACTCTTCGGCCCCGTACTTGGAGTGTCTGTCCTTTAAAAAAATAATACAGGCCAACTCCTGGTACGTTGTTATATAGTCGCAGCTCATCTCCCCTTTGACACTCCACTTTCAAGAGTAGGGCTTCTCAGTGGTAAAATAGTCCGTCTGTCAATGCAGGAGTCGCAGGAAATGCCAGTTCAATCCCTGGGTCAGGAAGATCCCCTGGAGAAGGAAATGGCTACCCACTCCAGTATTCTTGCGTGAGAATCCCACGGACAGAGAAGCCTGGTGGCCTACAGTTCATGGGGTCGCAGAGAGTCAGACACGACTGAGCAATGAGCACACACACACTTTCAGGAGTAACAGCTACTGTATGAATTTGGTGTGATCCTTCTACACTTAAAAATATTTGAGCCTATGGAAAATATACAGATTTTGTGAGTGTGTGTGTATGGCTCATTTTACCCAGTGTCACAGTGTCACATCTTTCAGCAAGATGTTTTAACTCCAGATTTTACATCTGAGATCTAATTAGGTCACCCCTTTATCTGACATGCAGCGTTTCACTGCCTGTCTCTCCCACATGCTATCTGTTTGGCCTGATCTTGGAGATTCCTTGTGTCTTTTCTTGTCCCAGGGCAGCCAGAGGGGCTGCCTTCAGCCATAATCCTGGCGAGGTCAGTGAGAAGCCGGGGGCTGTCAAGGAAGCCTGAAGCATTGTCTCCTCAGAGCATGGAGGGGGCGCCCTCTGTGCCTGGCCCTGCTGGTTCATCTGCAACTGACGGAAAGGGGAGTGAAGTGAGCCAGAGACAGAGAGAGAGAAGGAAAGGGAGCCTAGACCCCTCCTGCCGGAGAAGCCTCCTGCCGGATGAAGGTCAAGGACCTTTGTCTGAAATCAGGGCAGGTGACAGACTTTGCAAGGTCCCAAAATACAGGTTGTTGTGGTTTGGTCACTCAGTTGTGTCTGATTCTTTGCAAGTCCCTGAACTGTAGCCTGCCAGTCTCCTTCATCCATGGCATTTCCCAGGCAAGAATACTGGAGTGGGTTGCCATTTCCTATTCTAAGTGATCTTCCTGACCCAGAGACTGAACCCGAGTCTCTTGTGTCTCCTGCACTGGTAGGTGGATTCTTTACCACTGTGCCACATGGGAAGGCTTCTTTAACGTAAATCTCTGGCAAATGTTGGGTTTTTGTTCTTACTCACAAGTTCCTAGAGACATGGCTCTGACCTGATCATTACAACTTCCAATTTAGAAATTTCTGTATCATTTTGTGATGATTTATTCATTTGATCAATATGTACTGAGCATCTACTATGTGCCAGGACTTTGGGGAGAGAGCAGGAAACTAGCCAATGTCCCTGATCACGTGGAGGTCACGTCCTAGTGGGGAGACAGTTAAAAAGCAAACACCACTTGAGCAATGCTCTATGTTATGGAGAAAAATCATTGGAAGGACTGATGCTGAAACTGAAGCTCCAGTTCTTTGGCCACCTGATGCAAAGAGCTGACTCACTGGAAAAGACCCTGATGCTGGAAAAGATTGAGGGCAGGAGAAGAGGATGAGGGGGGACGAGATGGTTGGATGGCATCACTGACTCAATGGATATGAGTTTAAGCAAACTCCGGGAGACGGTGTTGGACAGGGAAGCCTGGCGTGCTCCATGGGGTCACAAAGAGTCAGAAATGACTTAGAGACCGAACAATGACATGGAGAAAAATAAAGCAGGGGGAGAGGACAGGAAAGAGGTGGGGTTGGTGGGATCCTATTTTAGACAGAAGGGTCCATGAAGCCCCCCAAAAGAGTTGGTATTTCAATGAAAACTGCCATTGAGAGTGAATCGAGCATCCCAGGTGGCCAGCAGGATTCAGGGAAATTCTATGAAGTCTCAGACTCCTGGATGAGCCAGTGGGGACCTCACTGGTGAGCCAGTGGATGAGCTCACCATCAAAGTGAATTAAAAACTCATCTGGCTCAGAGCCTGTGCCGAAGTCATCTGGGCAGCAGCGGCCTCTTTCAAAGAAAAGAGTTTACCAGAAAAGAGGGCAGCAGAGCTTTAGAATTTTAGGCAGAGCCATTTTGAAATCCTAGCTCCAACAAGATTAGATTCATGTCTTAATTACCCTGTGCCTCAGTTTCTTCAACTGCAAATGGGGCTAACAATAGTGGCTCCCTCGTAGGGTTTCTCTAAGGATTCAGAGAAATAACCTGAGAAAAATGCTTAGCCCAGTGCCTGGTGTGGAGAGAGAGTCGATAAACAGTGGCCTTTACCCACCTTGTCATTTTCTTGGCTCCCTGTGGGGCTCTTTGCTTCTCATTCATTCATTCTACAATTCTTCCATCTACTAGTTGCCCAGTACTAGATGCTAGAGTACCCAGAGGAGAGACACCTGAGCTGTCCAAAGGTAGGACAAGAACTTCCCTGGTGGCCCAGTGGTTAAGAATCTGCCTTGCAATGCAGGGGACCTGGATTTGATTGGTTGGGGAACTAAGGTCCCACATGCTCTGGAACAACTAAGCCAGCTTGTCGCAACTAAGACCCGATGCAGCTAAGTAAATCAATAAATATTTTAAAAAACAAACAACAGCAAAAAAGGTGGGACAGAAGTAGCACCAATCCAAGAGGCAGAGCCCTGGGCATTAGGCTTCCATTCCCACCTGAATGAACTTGGCCATGTTGCTTTATCCCACTGGGCTTTGGTGGTCCCAGCTATTGATGAAGAGGTCCGCTTGGCAATCACTAGGTGGTCAGTGGTGGGGCCTGCCACTTCCAAGGACCCACCTTCATTGGCCAAGGCCCCTCATGAGGACACGAAGGGAGCAGCCTACACAGGGAGTCAGAAGGTCCGACATAAATTCACAGGAAGAAGGCACATAGGGCGTGCCTAGCAGGCATTGAGGGGATCAGAGATTTCAAGGGAGGTTCCTGAAGAAGGAAGCCATGAATGGGAAGGTGCCCTGGAAGGATCAGACTGAGGGTAGAGACAGAGGAGGTGGACCTCTCGGGGAGAATGGACTTATCTCATTTCTTCATCTCCTGTCTCATTTCCTCCCAAATTGTGTTTTCCCTTCTGGCTCTGGGAGTATCTATCAAGATTATTTAGAAGCCCCCACACTTTGAGGCTTCTCTGGTGGCTCAGGTGGTAAAGAATCCGCCTTCAATGTGAGAGACCTGGGTTCAATCCCTGGGTTGGGAAGATCACCTGGAGGAGGGCATGGTAACCCACTCCAGTATTCTTGACTGGAGAATTCCATGGACAGAAGAGCCTGGCAGACTACAATCCATGGGGTTGCAGAGTCGGACTCGACTGAGGGACTAAGCACAGCACACTTTTGGCACATCTTCTCCCCCTTTCCGGGCCCCCTCTCCTCCTTGCTCCCTGGTGCTGTCCCCTTCTAATTCCTCCTCCTTCCCATGACGTCAAAACTTAGCCATCCCACATACCTCTCCCTCAGGGTTATGGGGAACTAGTGTTCATTCATTTATTCAAAAAAAACTTTCAATGCATTCTGAGCCAGGAACTCTTTGGGCACTGATGATATAGTAGTGAACAAAACAAACAAAAACCCCTGCCTCCTGAGAATTTGCATTCTGGCTAGTTAAGGGGCAATAATGATTTCATGCAACATCTTGCTAGAATTCAGTCTCATTCAGTGGCCCTGGGGTGGGGCCTGAGTGTGGTCCAGTGTTGCTTGCAATGTATCCCTTGCAGGGGGATTAAAGTCTGAAAGAGGACTCCCTGAGACGGAATGACTTATCCAAAAAAATGGCTATCTAATAGTGGAGCCCTGGGGATTGGTATAAGTGGTGGTAGGCAGGTGTTTGAGGGCAGTAGGGCCATTGACTTGACCTTATGGGTGGCTGCTTTCTCTGCAGAGAAGGCTGGCTCAGTTTTCCAGCCCCGGCTCTTTAGCTCCCCACTGCTCTCGTTCAGCCAGGCTGTGGGTTAGAACATCTGGAAGGGATTCCCTGGAACTGCAGGGAACTTCAAGGCAAATGAGGCTTTGTCACCCCAGCTGGGAACACCCACCCCTGCCATCTGCTCCAGACATCCTTAGAGTCTCTGTGAGAGGAACCTGGCAGTTCCAGCTCCTCCAAGGGAGTGTCCATGTCCTGCCCAGGGCATATCAGCAGACCGCCCCTGCTGCTGCTGCTGGGGGCCTGCTGGGAGCACGGGTTCCTGAGTGCATGAAGCTGGGCCCTTTCTGGTCTCCCTCTCTGCATTGGGAGGTAAAGTGCCTTGGAATTCCATTGATGCTCTGAGGGTCTTTCCAAAAATAGTGATGGAGGGAGAGGTTGCTCTGGTTGTCAGAAGCAATGCCATCAGCCCAGAATTTTCTCATCCTTGCGAGGCAATGTTTGTCTGACACCCTCTGTGCTCTGCCCTGTGTGACACCTTGTATGCAGATGGCCTTGGGTGCTGGGGACTTTACAGTGTGTCCTCATTTGATTCATTGGAAACTCTGTCAAACTGTTCTTATTCTCACCTTCCTACAGATGGAGACATGGCAGTTCAGAGAGATCAAGCTACCTACAAGAAGTGGCAGAGCCAAGATTTGAACCCAAATCATCCAACACCAAAGCCCAGTGCTAACCCCTCAGCCATATTGCCTCCCTATGCATTTTGCTAAGAGCAAGTGCTGGCCAGGAGGGACAGCGGGGCTGGGTGGGAATTCATCTAGCTGAAAGTCTTGTCTCTCCCTCCCCTCCAGCCCCACGGGAAGCTCCTTGCCCGGGGTTGTGGGTGGGCATACCCACCGTTTTTGTCACATGTGTCTAAAACCAGGCGGCACTTGTTAATGAGAGTGACAAATTACCATCCTCAAGCCTGGGAGTTTCTCAGCACCAAAGATGGATCTCCAGTTGTGACATCCTCATTAATAACGCATACCAGAGCAGAATGCCTAACCCAACCCAGCAGGCCCACGTGCTCATTTGGGAACTCCCAGGGGACTCCGGCGAAGCCTGCCCAATCACCAGGCAGCAGGGTGGGAGAGCCAGGGCTTGGGGTCTGCTCTTGTGGAGGGTATCTGAGACTGAAGTGTCTCTGTCCTCTGTTTCCAAGCCCACTGCCATCGGGGGTTTTGGGGGTGAGGTAGGTACCATATGATGCTAAAGGTATTATTTTATTTTTTATTTATTTTTAAGTATTTATTTATTTGTCTGTTCCTGGTCTTAGTTGCAAGGCACAGGATCTTTGATCTTTGCTGCAGAATGTGAGATCTTTAGTTGCAATGTTCGAACTCTTAGTTGCAGCATGTAGGATCTAGTTCCCTGACGAAGGATCGAACCCAGGCCCCCTGCATTGGGAGCTTGGAGTCTCAGCCACTGGACTACCAGGAAAGTCCCCTAGAGCTGTTACTTTACTATGTTTCCCTCCCACCACCACCACTGTCTCCCACTCCTTTCTCCAGCATGGGTGCCCCTGGGCCGGGAGCCCCGTGCTGAGCTGGCAGGTGAATTAACAAGTCTTGATGTGTAGAACTTGTGCCAACCTCAGCGAAACAGAACCTCCCGTCCCTCCCAGCTGGCTGGGACTGCAAGACTAAACAGGCAACACAATCGCTCTGTCTTCACCTGCTCTGCTGCCCTCTTTGTCTGCTGTGCCCTCGGCTTTAAACCCGAGCCCAGCAAGTGTGATCAGGGAGAGAGGCCTCCATGACCACGATTGGCCGGGAGATTAAGGGCCCCTGAAAAAGGGCCTTTGTTTCTGCATTTTGGTTTCACAGCTAGGGGAGATTGGAGATAGGGCACATTCCCCTGAGCAGACTGGCTGTGAAGGTTCTGTAAAAGCCAGGCAGTGCCCCTGCCTATCAGTGGAGGACAGACACTGTCATTTTATGGGGCTGAACCATCTCCCCTGTGGGGAAGAAAAAGAAGACAGGCTTAGCCTCCCACTTCAGGATAAGACAGTGCTGGGGTGGGAAACAGGGTCTTGAGGAGCTTGGAGACGGTTCTGGCAGTGAATTGGCTGTGTGTCTCTAGGCCAGTGAGGCCCCTCTCTGGGCCTCGGAGCCCAATGGGAGGAAGGAGTGAGTGATTTTGGAAGATGAGGGGACAGAGTGTTGGGGAGAGAGGTAAGACTGATGGGGGAGGTGGTGGCAGGTTGGAGGGAAGAAGGAGGGGGACTGAGAAGTAGGTGGTGGGTGAGGCAGGATGGGCTCCAGTGTGGGGTTGGCAGAGGCTGGAGGACCTCTCCCTCTACTGGCGTCCAGCACTGTCTCCCTCTCCTTCCTGGTGGCCTGGGTGCTTTTTTGCAGGGACCTGTTCTGAGCTGACAGATGGGTTGATGTATAGGACTTGTGCCAACCACTGTGAAATAGGCCCCCCAGGCCTCCAAAATCCTGCTGCATCTCCAGCATCCCCCAACCTCATCACAGGGGCTGCTTAGCCTCTACCTGCAAGGTTGCCCGCTCCCGAGGTTCTGCTTCTGACCCTGTTCCCAGACTGAGGGTTTAGAGGGTCCCCAGATTCAAAATCAAGCCACCTCTTATCTACTTGGTTCCATTGAAATCCGGCCTTCATCCTGGGCCCGGTTTCAGCCGTGGGTTTGGATCCCAGCCCTACAGCCTTTAGTTCCACAACTACCTTCTGCCCATCTCCCTCTTTTGTGAAATGATCATAACAATAATGCCTCCCTCCCAGGGCTCTCTGAGGATTAAATGAGAAAACCAGAGCTCTCAGCAAAAGGGTCACACTCCCTTACTCCTCCAGATCAGCTCTTTGGGTTGTACAGCTAAATGGGCTTGTTGACGACGGCCCTCCCAGGCAGCTAAGGTGCACAGAGCCGTTCCCCGCTGTTCACCAGCGACAAAGGTGAGGAAGGACCAGGGTCTGTCACTTAACTGAGTGCTTCGAGGGCCAGACCCTTGCCCTGCAACTTATAAACCTCACATCAGCCCTGCAAGGTGGGGTTTATTATCCCTGCTTTAGAGACAAGGAAACAAAAGTTCTAGCTTCCTAAATCCCCTGCCTAGGTCCCAGGGCTAGTGAGAGCCTGGATTCGAATCCAGCGCCCATTTCCAAGCTGGCTGGGTTCTCTCCACCCACCACCCTCTCTCTGTGAGACAATGTCACTCAAACAGTGGGAGCCTGAAGGTTGATGAGACCAGGTGACGAGCACTGATGCTAGAAGCAAAATACCCCAAATGGCAAGGCCAGGGCTGTGAGGCATGCTCAGGTGAACAGAGACCAATAGCTGGGCAAACAGCCCCTGGGACCCAAGATTGGATCCTGGACTGGATCAGAAGACAGGCAGAGAGAAAACCAAGCAAAACAGCACCTTATAACCATGGGAGCGAGGAAACTCCCAGAGGCCTGGGCTGTGGTGGCTGGTGGGAGCTCAGGGCAGGGAGCTTATGTAACAACACGTTTTTCCAATCTGACAGCAGCCGATAGGAAAAGCTATTTACTCTACAAATACCCAACATCTAGGCATGACTGACCCATATTTTAGGGAGTTCACCATCTCATCATATTTCCATCCCAAGCTGTTTCTCCCAGAATCCCACAAAAGGGCCAAGCACTTAGGCATACTCATCCAAGGTCAAAGACACTATTCCAGGTATGAATTTGATTGCTAACCAAGTGACACTTGAAGAGGCTCAGAAATCGAGGTGAGAAAAAGTCCCTGGTTGTTATTACTCAGTATGGCCTGGAAGGAAGAAAGGGCTCTTTGTCGAGCAATGAAAGGGATCCAGATAGAGGCAAGCCTCTGCCCTCCTGTACAGAAATCATCTTTTCCATCACCAGTTTCTGCTTTGCATGGCCCAGCCTCATTGTTCCCCTGCATTCCGCCGGGGGCCAGAAGAATACATTTGGATACACCGTTTTCTCAGTGCAAGTGCACAAGGATCTGAATGCAGATCTATTGTAGCCATCGTTGTTTAGAAATATTTTGACAAATAATTCTTTAAAGATACTGTGATTCCCCTCCTCTCCTTTTGTTGTTTATCTTTTTCCCCCTCTCATGGGAAGGGTGTAATTCTCCAACACAGTTTGCATTGTAAAGCCACAACAAATGTAAAGCCACGATAACATTACATTGAAATGCAGCAGTGAAGGAAATGGCACCCCACTCCAGCATTCTCGCCTGGGAAATCCCATGGACAGAGGAGCCTGGCGGGCTATGTCCATGGGGTTGCAAAAGAATCAGATGTGACTTAGTGACTAAACAACAATAACAAGTGAAAGCCTGGTAGGCAGAGATGGCATGAGTACAGGACAAGAGCACAAGTCCGAGTGGCCACTAGCCCCTACGTCTCCCCAAGACCTGGCCTGCCACGGTGATAGTCACAGCTCCCTCCATTGTTCCCCTCTCCCTCCATCCGCCTTTCTGTCCTCCTCCTCTGTCTCAGCGCCAGAACTCAAGAAGACCTCTTTCCACCCCGGGGCTTGGGGGTGAGGGAAGGGGGAAGCCCAGGATACTTAATAAAGATGGACATTTCTAGGAGTGATGTGTGGCTGGCAGCAGAAGGCTGGTGGAACCGGGTCAAGAGCACTGATTTGGGAAGCAAAAAACCCAAAATGTTGAGGGCAGGGCTGCAAAGCATAAAAGAGACATCTCAGTTTTGAGGGCTTATGTTCTAGGTAAGCCCTCAAAGAACTGGTAAGTACGTAAGACAAACTTTTCAACGTGTCACTGAGGCTGTGGCCTCTGTGCAGAAGGCAGTGACAGTAACAGGTTGTTGGGCTGACAAGTGTGGGTAAGCTGGTAAAACACGCAGCTGGGGTACCCTAGTGGACGGGCAGGTAGCAGGTAGCTTGTCCCCGAGATGGCTGCCGTCCATTCCTCCTTTCCTGTGTCCCATCCCCATCTCTTGAATCTGAGCTTTCCTTAGTGATTTGTTTGACCTGTAAAATATGATAGAAGCAACACTCATAATTTCTAAGGCAAGAGACCAAGAATCTTGCAGCTTTTGTCTGAGCCTCTAAGGACTTGAGGTCTTGAGCTGTCGTGTAGGACCAGCTTCCCCAAGGCTGCCATGCGGGGAGGAAGCCCAAGATGCCACATGGAGAGACCAAACAGGAAAAGGGAGACCTGCCAGGCCACCTTCACAGATTCCAGCTCCCAGCCATTTGAGTCACCTGTCCTGAGCCATAAGCCCTCTGGAACGGAGATGAACCATTCCCTCTGTGCCCTGTTCAACCATCCAAATTCCTGACCCACAGAATTGTGAGATGTGATAGCAGTAAATTCTTTTTAAAGCCACTGCATTTTTGGATTTTGTCATGCATCAATAAACAACAAGAACCCAGGGAGGGGACACGTGTAAGTGCCAAGAATCTCTGTTGACCCAATCACCCCTCTTCAAGACAGTCTGCATCCCCTCTGCATCCCCAGCTCTCCTCTGCCATGGCCCTCCTAATCCCTGAAACTCCCACGCCCCAGGACCAATCCTGATTCCTACCAAATTTCCTTCTAGAAGCCCAATTTGGGAATTAATTTGCTTCTTGGGGAAGAACTAGGGAACACAGGGAGAAAGGCAGAGATTTTGTGGCCTGTCTCTGGGGGAGGTGCCATGGACTGGCTAGCGGATGGGGACAGAGAGTGAGTCTCGTATGCACAGTGGCTGTGTGATTCCTCCAGGGAAATAATTCCTCAATCATTCCTCAATAATGAGAGCTCATTCTTGCCTCCCCTCCAGAACTGCTGCTGCTGCTAAGTCATATCAGTCATGTCTGACTCTGAGACCCCATAGACATAGCACACCAGGCTCCTCTGTCCATGGGATTCTCCAGGCAAGAATACTGGGGTGGGTTGCCATGCTCTCCTCCAGGATCTTCCTGACCTAGGGATTGAACCCTAGTCTCTTCCTTCTCCTGCATTGGCAGGTGGGTTCTTTACCACTAGTGTCAACTGGGAAGGCTTCAGAACGTCCCTCAGGTCCCTCAAATTCAGCACATCCCAAACCAGAGTCTTATCTAACCTCCCCCACCCCAAGACTATTTCCTACCTTGCCCCATGGCTGCCAGGAATGCCGAAGTCCCTGGGCACAGTCAGGGGTGGGCAGCCAACCCTCCAGGGACAGGACCTGCAAAGCAAGAGCTAGAGCCAGAAAGAGGTGGCTCAAATGGCTGGAAGCTGGTTCTAGGGACCCCAAAGTGTGGGTGGGGGTGGGGAGGGCTTCTGATTATGGGCTGAGATGGGAAGACTTGCTCAGAATCTGGGCAGAACCCTGTCAAGGTCATAGGGTTCCTCCTGGAGAGGAAAGGGGTCCTGAGGCTGTGTCCAGGGGCTGGGAGGTACCCACAGGTGGCTGAAAATGCCATCTCCAGTCTTAGAATCTCCTCTCTTTACCTCCTGCTGCTTCTGTCATCAAGCAACACTGCGGGTTCCTGCTTCTGGGGTTCCTGACCCCTCCTTTCCCTACCATCGCCCTGTCAGACCCTGACTCAGCTTGCTCATCCCTTGCTCTGGTCTCTCTCTGGCCCCTCTAGCCCAGGCACTGCCTCTATGTCACCCTTCTCCCTCTCATCATAGCACCCACCTGTCACATACCTTCAGCCCCTTCCCACTGCCCGTGGGATGAAGCCCCTCTGTGGCCCAGTGGTCCCGAGCCTTGACCCCTGCCTGCCCTTCCCATGGGTCCCCAGCACGAGCCCCCGGCTCCTGCCACCCCGGCCTCCCCTTAAGGCCCCTGGCCCGCTCTGTGCTGTAGGCCTGCCTTTGCAGACCCTAGGTCTGCTGGGGCTTCAGGTCTGTAGTCCGGTCTGGAAGCCAGTTACCCACAATGGCTGTTGAACACTTGGAACCGGCTAGTGCAGTTGAGGAACTAAATTTTTTATTTCATTTGCATCAATTTAAACTTTAAAAGCTGATAGTAGATTCAGTTATTAGGAAATGTTTAACGTTGGGAACAATTTAAATGTTTGGAACAATTTGGGTATATGAACTACCTTTTTAACTGTACGTTTAATGAAATCCAAACAGACATCTAACATAGCCAGTGAACTACATTTATGTCTGAATTTAGCATCTACATTGAGATGTGCTGTAAGTGTGAAATATGCATTTGATTTTGAAGAATCCAAAAATTTCAAAAGAATAAAATAGCTAAATTTTAAGAACTGATTACCTATTGAAATAATTGTATTTAGGATATATTAAGTTGATACAGAGAGCAAAGAGAGAAAAATTGTAATGTCATCATTTTTTTTTAACTTTTAAATTCACTAGAAAATTTGAAATTATACGTGTGGCTTGAAGTCTATTTCTGTTGGACAGCACTTACGTAAGCCACAGATCTAACACTTGATTGACAGTTCAGCCCACCCTATCTTCCCCTCCCCTCTCCCTCGGGCTTAAATGCCAGTGACTTTGGGTTTATAGATGGCCCATACCTGACATGCTGATCTCAGTAGGACACACATGTTTGCAAAGAACGTGTGCATATCTGTGAGGCTGGATGCACGTGTGTCCCTACCCACACGTGTGTGCATTGCACGTCTGCGTCCAAACCTCTGTATGCTTTCAGTGTGTAAACACCAGGAGAGCCCCCTGTGTGAAGGTATTCTCAGGCTAGCGTCTGGATGGGAACCCAGGGCCTCAGAGGAGTTGATGTGGGGACAAGACCTTGGGCGTGAAGTCTCAGGCTGCTTGTCCCCCCCACCCTGGGGGATGCTGGAACAAACAGCGTTTCCTTGGTGAGTTGATGAGAGTGTCATGTAGGACAGAACCACCAGCCTCCCTGAAATCAAGATAGATGACAGCTCCTTCTTGCCCCTCACCAATGAAGCCCATCACTCTGTCACCGGAGAGGAAATTAAATTGGTCTGGCACAGTTTACTGTTCCCAGAGTCAATTTGGTCACTGCTGTGTAGTGCGTTATACACTTCTGGGTGGTGTCTAATTGATCAGTTGGCTTCCTGATAAATTTCCAAGCTACAGTCTGTGGTACTAACCACACCACCGGAAATCAGGAGGATGTCCTTGTGCCTTTGCTAAAGATATGAAACAATCTTTCCCTCCATCATCCATTCATCCAACCATCCATTCATTCTCTGAATCATTCAGTTGTTCAGTCAATAAATACAGACCACCCACTGTGTAGTGTGCAGTGTGTAAGAATAAAAAGAACTGTGGGCTTTCCCGGTGGTAAAGCGGATAAAATCCACCTGCCAATGCAGGGGACATGGGTTTGATCTCTGATGCAGGAGATTCCACATGCCATGAGACAGTTAAGCCTGTGAGTCTAGAGCCTGTGCTCTGCAACAAGAAAAACCCTGCTCACTGCAGTTAGAGAAAGCCCACCTGCAGCAATGAAAACCCAGTACAGCCGATAAAGAAATAAATACAAATAATGAATAAATAAATATTTTTTAAAATAAATAAAAAGAACTTTGAGGTGAGAGTATGGAAAACCAGATTCCAACACCAGCCCTTAGGTAGGTCTCTATTCTTTTTGAGCCCTCAGTTCCCCTCTGTAAAATGAGGGGGTTGAACTTAAGATCTCAAGCCCTCCTCCAGTTCTGGCACGTCAGGGTTCAGGGCGGATCTTCTGGGCAAATCTTTCTCATTTCCAGGTAGAAGTCATTTCCTAGAGCCCAGGAGCTACTCGAACACTATAGTGGGGTAAAGGGACACAGAAGGATGCCAGGGTCATGGGCATCACTATCACCAACTCCCACAGGCTGAAAGCCTGCTTTCTAAGAATGAGATAACCCTGAAATGCAGGGGGATCAGTTCAAGTGGGGTTTGTGTGTTTGGCTGTTGTATCTTAGAGATTTGCAAGCACCAGTCAGAACAGCAGTGGCTTAGTCTGTTTGGGCTGCTATAACAAAGTGTTACATTTTGATTGGCTTAAACCAAGGGTCCTGGGCTCCTGGGCCATGGACTGGTACTGGTCTGTGGCCTGTTAAGAACCTGGTCCCACAGAAGGAAGTGAGGAGCAGGTTAGCAGGGAATTTTCCACTTTATTTACAGCCAATCCCCGTCGCTCACATTACTGCCTGAGCTCCACCTCCTATCAGACTGGCGGCCACATAATAAATGTGATGTCCTTGAATCATCCTGAAACCACGCCCCCACAGCCCCACCCTGGTCTGTGAAAAAGCTGGCTTCCACAAAACCAATCCCTAATGTCAAAAAGGTTGGGGACTCCTGGCTTAAGCAACAAACATTTATCCTCGTTTTGGAGGCTGGGAAGTCCAGGATCAAATTACCAGCAAATTCTGTTTCCCAGGTGACTGTCTACTTGCTAGATCCTTACCTGGAACTTTCCTGGTGGCTCAGTCAATAAAGAATCTGCCTGCAATGCAAGAGACCACCTGCAATGCAGGAGACCAAGGTTCTATTCCTGGGTCAGGAAGATCCCTTGAAGAAGGAAATGGCAAACCACTCCAGTATTTCTGCCTGGGAAATCCCATGGACAGAGAAACCTGGTGGGCTACATTCCATGGGATCGCAAAGAGTAGGACATGATTAGCAACTAAACTACCACTAAACCACCTCTACCACCTGGTGGATAGGGTGAGGGAGCTCTTGGGTTCTCTTTGATAGGGCACTAATCCCACTCATGAGGGCTCCACCCTCATGACCCCATCTCCTAATTCCACCACACTGGGGATTAGGTTTCAACATACAAAATGTGGTAGTGGGGGAGAACAAAAACATTCAGTCTATAACAAGTAGCGTCTGGCATTAGCATTTTGGAGACGGTGGTTTGTCGCTCAGCCTTTGGAGCACATAGGATCACTGGATGCCCTTTCTGGTTCCTCACCCCCTCCAAAGGCAGACTGTGTCTTTGGGCAATTCCAAGGCTCCCCTTTCTTACACCATTTCCTGCCCTGTCTTCCCTGCTTCCCTTCCACCATGGGCTAGTTTGGTTGGGATCTGCTTCTCAGAGTCCCACATGCTGGTTGGAAAGCTCAGCTCTGGGACTCTGAGACATCTCATCCAGCTGGCTGTCCTTGGCTCCCAGGACCCATTCCAATCCCTGTTAGGAACCCTTTGATTCAGCCTGGCTGATTGGCACAGATTAACGAGGCTGTATCAGCCTGGTTACTGAGGGCTCTAAATTAACACCATGAAAGTTAGACACAGCAGAAGCTTTCTCAGATCCCTAACCGTGTACCATCAGTCTTTGAAATGAACGTGCCTGATTGCAGGCTGGGTTGTAGGTGGGCAGAAGCAGAGGGGCAGGGACAGGGAGGGGGAGAAGATTTGTCACTGAGCTTTGCCTGCTCTGATTCTGCCTGCAAAGAGCAATTTCCTTGGGTTCCTCCTCCAACATTCAAAACCTATCAGCAAACCACCAAACCAAAACCACAACAATGATGGCATGTTGGAACATCCCGGATACAGAAAAAAGGATGGGAGGAAGAGTAGATGTTGAGAGTATCTGTATTCACCTCCCAGAAAAATACCTCCCCCTCCCTCATTCCCCCACTTACTTCCTCTCCTCTGTAATTTAGACCATGAAGGGGCTCTGCTTTCTACCATGTTCCCTGAGCCTAGTGCAGTGCCTGGAATGTCACAGTTATTCAATAAATATCATTGAATAAGTGGATTTTTCTAGCCCTAGGATCACACTGAAAATTTCTTGATCATAAACCCATTCAGAAGTGGCTGAGGATATCATCGATTGATTCGGTGTGCATTTATTTGTCAGGCAACTCCGGGTTCCTGGCACTGTGAGATGCTAAGGACTAGACAGTGAAACCGTTCAACAACAGGCATCAAGCTCTCCTTCTGCATCAAACCCTGTGCAGCTTCTGGACATGGAGGTGAACAGGACAGATGGAGCTCCCACCTCCATGGAGCTCATATGTTCCCCTCCACAGAAGACAGATAATAAGCAAGTACATAATCAATAAGCAAGATAAGGGACTTCCCTAGTGGTCCAGTGGCTAAGACTTTTTGCTCCCAGTGTAGGGAGTTCTGGGTTTGATCCCTGGTCAGGAAACTAAAGTGAAAGTCACTCACTCATGTCCAACTCTTTGCAACCCATGGACTATACAGTCCATGGAATTCACTAGGCCAGAACACTGGAGTGGGTAGTCTTTCCCTTCTCCAGGGGATCTTCCCAACCCAGGGATCAAACCCAGGTCCCCCTCAGTGCAGGCAGATTCTTTACCAGCTGAGCCACAAGGGAAGTGAAATTCCACATGCTACAACTAAAAAGATCTTGCCTGCCACAGCTGAGACCTATTGCAGTCAAATAAATAAATAACATTTTTTAAAAATTAAAAAGATGATTCTAGATTGTGTAGGTACTGTAAAGGAAATATGTAGGTGCTGTGCTGGAGAGCAGTCAGGTGTCCTAACTGTACAGGGGCAGTCTAGGGACAAACTCTCCTGAAGACGTGAAGACTGAGGAGAAAGAGCCAGGAAAGGGCATAGCAAATGCAAAGGCCCTGGGGCTGGAACAGCTTAGCGGGTTTGAGGAACAGAAAGGAGATGAGCCCAGTAGGAGTGTAGGACAGAGAGGACAGCAGGGCAAGATGAGGTTGGACAAGTCATTGCCCTTCAGTGAGAGAAGGCAGACAAGCAAATACTGAGAGCAGAGTGGGAAGTGCTGTGATGGAGACGGGAATGGGCAGGGAAGCCTGGAACTCAGCCTGGAGGAGACAAATTGGCACCACATCTTGATACTGCACCCCCAAATCTCTCTCCAGTCCTGTGTGGCCCTCCATCCTGCTATCATCATGGACCTGGCTCCAGTTCCCTCCCTTTTCTTGCCAAGAGCAGGGGGCTCTGGAGTGCCTCACCCTGCTGCAGCCCAGAGGAACATCTCCCAGATGATTTCCCTGCCCTGAAGCTCCTCCCACTCTCTTCTGCTGCTGCAGAAAGCTGCTGGGTGGCAGCTGCTGGAGTGACCTGGGGCGAATGAAGCTTGCACATGTATTGTAATATCATTCTAGGACAGAATTAGTTCATATTACTGCTTAATAAAAATTTCTTCAATGATTGAAAAGTCATGCTAGTCTCCCATCACTATGATAGACCAGAGACCCTCTAGATCGCTTCACCACCTTCTCTCATGCCTTCCAACTGTCTGGCTTCCAACTTTAGACACCCTGTCCCCAAACCCCTCCTATGTTCCCTGCCATCCTCAACAGTATTTTTCCTGCTTTTCCTCACTGTGGGGTGCAAGGTGGAGGGGTGGGTGGGGTGGTGGAGGAAGAGGTGAGCACATGTACTGTAATATCACCAAATGGTGACTCTCTTCCTTTCATCTCCCTGGTCTCCCTGGAGCTTTTACTATCATTGAGCCAAGCATCTAGCAAATAGCTCCTTTTATCTGGCTCGCTTTCAACTTGAGACACCGTCTCCAGGGGTGCTGCTTGGTAACAGCACTCCTTGGAACTACTGTCTTCAAAATTAGGTTATGTCAGGGGCTTGAGTAATAATAATAATATTAATACTAATTAATAATGTAATAATAACAGTAACATCAGCTCCCCATTTATTAGGGGTCTGGACATGCCAAGCACTGTGCTAAATACTTTACATGCATCATTTCACGTAATTCTCACACCACCATACAAGGCAGGTGTTGGTATGAGGCTCACAGAGGTTCAATAACTTGGTCAGGCTGCATAGCAAATAAGAGCTGAGACTGACATTAGGCGTAGGGGGGTCCAATTCCACAGACATTGCTTTCTGTAGATGAGTGGTCCCCAGTTCCAAGCTGGCTACCTCAGAATCATCGGGGGAGCTTGTTAGAAATTAAGATTTCTGGTCACTCATCCGTAGAAATTCTAATTCTGTAGGTTTGGAGAAGAGCTCAGGAATGTGGTTTTATTTGCTTGTTTTATTTAGCAGGTTCCCTTAGGAGGTTCAGACCCAAGGCCAAGCATAGGCAGGTACACCTCCAGTAGGTGTCCACTTAATCGTCTCAGTGAGAGAAGGCAGAGAGAGGAAGTGGATGGTCGGGGGTGGGGGGGTCTCCTTGAGGGGCGCATCTGACTCCCTGGCCCCACCCCCATCTGTCCTTGCCTCAGTCACGAGCCAGAAGCCAAACGCTTCTCAAGCTCACCTCTTCCTCCACCACCCCACCCACCCCTCCACCTTGCACCCCACAGTGAGGAAAAGCAGGAAAAATACTGTTGAGGATGGCAGGGAACACAGGAGGGGTTTGGGGACAGGGTGTCTAAAGTTGGAAGCCAGACAGTTGGAAGGCATGAGAGAAGGTGGTGAAGCGATCTAGAGGGTCTCTGGTCTATCATAGTGATGGGAGACTAGCATGACTTTTCAATCATTGAAGAAATTTTTATTAAGCAGTAATATGAACTAATTCTGCCCTAGAAAGGTGTCGTAGGGCAGAGAGGAGCATAAACATTGTCTTTGCCCCAAGCCTCCATTCTAGTACCTACCATTCTTGTTATATTAATCTTCCGAGGCAATTTTGTCAAATGAATAATGATCTTCAGTTCTAGTGGGAGGGCAAGAGCAATACCAAGGAACAGCAGAGGGACTTCCCTGGCCATTCAGTGGTTAAAACTCCGAGCTTCCAATGCAGGGGGTCCAGATTCAATCCCTGATCAGGGAACCAAGATCTTGCAAGCCACATGGTGTGGCCAGGATAAAAAAAGGCACAGCAGAAATGACTATTGGTACTAAAAAAAATAAAATGTTAACACATACGACAGCATGAGTGGACCTTGGGGACGCTATGCTAAGTGAAATAAGCCAGTCACAAAGACAAATACTGTATGATTCACACTTACAAGGTACTTAGAGTAGTCAAATTTACAGAGACAGAAAGTAAAACAGTGGTTACTAGGGGCTGAGGTGGGATGGAGAGTTATTGTTTAATGGGTACAGAGTAACAGTTCTGCCCAGAAGATTAAAATTAAGATAAAATTAAGATTAAAATTAAGATAAAAAAGATTAATTCCAGAAGACTAAAAACGTTCTGGAGCTTGATTGTATAACAATGTGAGTGTACTTAACATTACTAAATTATACACTTAAAAATGGGTAAGATTTACATTACAGGTTATGTGTATTCTACCCCAATTAAAACAATCTTCAAAAATTTTTATATAAAAATAATTGTGTTACACTGATTGTATGGAGGTGGTCGAGATTGTTAGTTTCCCCTCAGATCCATTTTCCCCTTTCTTTTTTAAAAATTTAATGAAATTTTTTTAATTGGAGGATAATTGCTTTATAATATAGTGCATTCTCCCCTTTTCTGATAGAGAAACTTTAGCTGGGTGCGAGGCAGCCCAGAATAAAGACTACATTTCCCAATATCCTCTGCAGGTGGGTGTGGCCACGTGACAGTTCTGGCCAATGAATATAAGTGGAAGGGTCCTGTGAGAGCCTCTGGGACTTTTAAGAGATTGCACAGGTGCACACTTTATCCCTCCTCTTTGTCCCTTCCTCCACTGGCTTCCAGGAGTACATGGTGGAAGGATGAAGTTGGGAGTCATAAGTTAATGGAGGTCACACCTGGTAGAGCAAGAGGGTATGAGGTTCTGGAATGGGCCCTGATCTATCTGCATGAATTTCTGCATAAGAAATAGACTTTCATCTCCTTCACGCCACTGCCATTTTCGTTTTTTGTTATTTGTACTCAATCTTAATCCTAATAAATAGAGCGGAATGAATGATGGTAGGAACAGAAGGACCTTGAGGTTTAGAGCGTTCAAGGACGACTGTACAGGTGAGGAGGGACCTGAGCTGTCCTGATGGATAACGAATGGACTGCGAGATGAACAAGGACTGATCCATGTCCTCAAGGAACTCCCTGTGCAGTAGAAGGAATGGACATTTACACGTGATCTGTAGCCAGGGCCACTGCAGCCAGCTAAGATTTGGGGAGCCTTTGCCATGTGTAAGGTCAGAAGCATGAACTTCTATATTTAATCTTCACAACAGCCTTATGGGGTCAGTACTCTTATTATGATCCCCCATCTTTTGGGGGGAAATGGGCTGGTGGAGGTTAGGCAGCTCATGAAGATTGTACAGAGCAGTGGCAGAGCAGGCATGGTGACCCAGGGGATTTGATCCTTAACCACTTAACTAAACAGAGGGTAAAGAAACTCAACAGAAGGAGGATTCGAGGTCATTTGTAGGGCTCTGGAAAGTTCTACGAAGGAGGTGACTTCTTATCTGAGCCTTGAATGGGGCATGGTGGGGAGGGCCATTCCAGATTGTGGACACTGCAGAGGCAATGGCATGGCAGGGAGCTGGTGAGGCTGACCCAAGAAGAGTGCGCTGGGAGACGAGATTGGAAAAGAGAGGGCTCCAGCTCCCCACAAAGGATTGGAAGGAAGCCATCTTATGAGCCCATGAGGGTTCTCAGCCGAAAGGCTTGAGTAATAGAAGACTGTAGACCTGGGATGATAGATCTTTTGGATATATTATGATTATTTTATTAAAAGCCAAATTTTTCTTGAGAAGACAGAATTAGGTACAGAAGGGAGGAAAGCAGGTGAATTCCCTCCTGGATAATTAGTACTAGGGTCGGTTAGCATGGCAGCTGAGGGACTGGGAAAGGCTTTTTTAGAAGAAGAACAGCAAACTGCTTACAAATGTCCATGAATAGTTCCAGACCATGGATTGTGAACACTAAAGTATTTCCGGAGAGGCTAAGGGAGAGGCCAGAATTAATTTAAGCAGAGATTGATAAGAGTTTTGCTGACAGAAGGCACCCATCTGTACTCGGGGGTGGAGGGTACTTTAAATTTTGCTCCAAATGAGATTTTATTTTAAATTTAATGGGCAAAAGAAAGGAGTTAGATAAGTATTTGTATCACTATTTTAATGTTGCTGCTTTATGGAAAAGAAATCTAAGACTTCCCTGGCGGCTCCTTGGGTAAGAATCTGCCTGCCAATGCAAGGGACATGGGTTTGCTGGGAAGATCCCACCTGCCTTAGAGCAGCTAAGCCTGTGCCCCGCAGCAAGAGAAGCCAATACAATGGGAAGCCTGAACACTGCAACGAAGAGCAGCCCCTGCTCACCGAAGCTAGAGAGAAGCCCTTGCAAAGAAATGAAGACCCAGCGCAGCCAAAAATAAAATAAATTAAAAAAATTAAAATCTAAATACAAATAGAAATGCTTGAGTTGTGGTAGTCCTTGAGAAACAAACCACCCCTCTCACTTATGCTCTGTGAGGGTGGCTACTTGATTTGGAAACTAGTGACCAAAGGGAAACTAATCAGCCCCTCCAGGACCTAGTCCTGCCTCGCCAATGCCACCCCCATTTTAGGAACAGAAAATGGGTAGGATGTGGAGATGGGGGGTGGGTAGAGAGTTTGAGTGAGGGAGGGATCCGATGGGGGAGAACGCCTTGCAGACAGATGGGACTCAACATCCCCTCCTCCCTCCCTTGCCTTTTGGGGGAAACTTCAGGTTCAGCAAAGTGCTTTTATTTTCTGTGATCACAACAGGCTTGTGGAGCAGGAAGAGCATCCACCAAGGGGCATTATCCTTGATTAGCAGATGTGATGTGGTGTCCCAGGTAGTGCAGGGAAGAGTACCTACATCAGGCAGAGGGACGTGAGTGCAGGCCTCTGAGCAGAGGAGTCGTGACTGGGGTCTGATCTGACCCCGTCTGGATTGTTCGAGAGAAGGGAGAAGGCAGGGATTGAAGTCCGGGGGAACTTCCTGATCCCTGTGTCTTTCTCAGGCCCACTGGGCTGCCCTCAGTACCCTCCCACACCTGGTGGAGGGACCACCCCCTTTCTCCTGGGAAAGGTGCCAAACTGCCCATGAGGAAGCATCACTTCACACCGTGTGCAGCCAGGCTCCCTCTCTCCCCATGCACCCTCCTCATTTTCCTTTTTTAAAATATCAGAATGAAATTTTATTAAAAGAAAATCCATACCCATGACATAACCTAGAGCAGATAAATAAGAGACACTGACGTTTCACAGTCTGAGTGTCTTATGCAAGGACTCCATGGTGTCCCTTCTACTCCCTTGGCCAGAAAACTTTCTGTCCTGGGGTCTCCCATGAAGCCAGCTCCGCCCTCTGGCCTTGCCAACAGCTTGGCTCAGCAAGCTTTTCTCTCCTCCCATTACATACCTGTTCCCCAACCGGACTGATTTCCCGCAGCCCAGGCAAGCCAGCCTCCTCAGACTCACTCTTGTTCCTCAGTCTCAGTTCATCAGCCTCTCCAGCAGCCTTTGGTCTCTCTCACTCCTGTGTGACCTTGGGTCAACAGCAGAACCTCTCTGAGCCTCAGGACTTCAGGTACCTCAAGGGTAAGTGTGGATACAGCACCTCCTCCATGGCATTTTTGAGCTAAGGAAATTACTTAGCGTATGTAACAGCCCTGAGCACATGTTCACTAATGTATGATTCCTTTCTCTGGGCCTATCTATGCTCTGTTCCTTCATTCCATCTCTCTGGGCACTTAAATGCCAGAGGGTTTACCCTGGGAACAAGCATCCTACCCCTGTCCCCTCTGTTTGGTGCATCCAGTGTGGTGGGCTTTGAGCTCCCCTCTGGAGGGTCAGAGCTGGAATTCTGCCTGTCATGAGCACTCAGTGAATGCCCAAAGGAGATGGGACCAGAAAGGCAGGGAAGGAAAGGAAGGAGAAGGGAAGGGAAAGGAAGAAGGGAGAAAGGGAGAAGGAAAGAATAGAGGGAGGAGAGAAAAAGAAATCATGCGGGCAGGGAGGAAAAGAAGGAATCCTTTGTCAGCAATAGACATCTGGTGAATCCCACAGGAACTGGTACAGAACAGGGGCTCAAGGCACTTTGAATTGGATGGATGGATGATGGATGGATATGGTTAGATGCAGGGAAAGAAGAGAGTGAGGGAGCGAAGAGAAGGAGGGAGGGAAGAGAGAGGGCAGAAGGAGGGAGGGAAGCAGAACAGGAGGGAAGGTGGAGTTAGTCTGTGTTTCTCCTGGTCTGGACTTCCCGTCCTGTCCAGCTCCGCTCTCCCCTTGAGGCAAGCTGGGGCTTCTAGGTAAGAGACCGTCACTCCAGAAGTCCTGTGCTGTCCAGTAGAATCAGAAATGACCCACAGCCAGGTGTGGCATGGGGCCTGGACAGCAGAAAGCAGCCCTCCTGACACATGCAGGCCGGATATGGACACCTGGCTGGTGAAAGATGCTTTTGCCCTCCTTGTCGGCTTTCTGTCTAGCTCGCAGCTCTCCATTGTGAGGCCATACTGAGGGACAGGCCTGTTTAGCATGCATGGTGGGGAGGGAAGCAGGCCAGGAGCCCCCTGGAGATTGCTGGGCCTGTCTGGCTGGCTGGATAGCCCACCATCTGGATGCTGCTGCATCTGTATGGCAGGCAGGGGACTGGGAGCTGTCCCAGGTCTCCATGGGGCCGCCAGAATCTGCACTCACCTGGAAATCCCACAGGAGACCCCTTTCTGGACTGGACTCCATAGAACTCCCAAGATGGGAGGGGGGAGGGAAATGCTTAGTCTCTAGCCGCTCCCTAGACAGTCGTGATATAGTACATGCACTAAAGGCTCTGAGGAGTCTTGCAGCAAGGGAACCTGTTTAATTTGAATTCATCGCTTCCCAAACCTTTTCCATCATGGAAACACTTTTTTCCCTTGCTGGCACTTAGTTTATAGCTCGAAGGTACTAGAGTTTGTAGGACGCAGTTGAGAAATGCCGAGGTGGCAGGAAGTGCCGGAGGTAGTTTCCTTTTAGGGATCTGCCTCTGGACCTTCTCCAGGGCTCAGCACCTGGGAGGGAACCTGCAAGGGCAGATGATCAAGTGTCAGCCTGGGATAGGACAGCGAGACGGGGTGAGGGGAGGGATGTCCAGGGAAATAGGACTGGGTTCCTGAATAGCCATGTGCCTTTGGTGAAGAGGTGGGGCAATGGGACACCCACGTTTCTGGGGGCACTTACCCTCACATCCCCACTGGGATAACTCTGAGGCAGGCATCCCACACAGGCTCCCCAATTTCCTCCATGGGATTAAGCTACAGTCACTACAGGAGTTACTTGCTCAGCTTCTTTCCCTTTCCTGTCTCACTCCCCACCTCCTCTCCTACAGCTTCATTGGAACACCCCCAAATAAACTACCTACTCTAAATCCTTCCCAGGGTCTGCTTCTGGGGTAACCCTTCCTAAGGTTATAGATCAGTACAATACCAATAACAATACCAATCTATACCCATAGATTGGTACAGTCTATCCGGAGGATAATTAGGCAATAAGCACCAAAATTACAAACACACATGTTCATGGATTATGGATATGAATTTTATCCTATAGATATACTCTTATAAATGCCAAAAGATTTGTGAACAAGGTTATTTTTTGGCAGCACTGCTGATAAGACCCAAAAGTGAGAAATATTTGGCTCTAGGGACAAGATACATAGATCATGGTGCATGAATATTATGGAATATTATGCAGCCATAAAAAGGAGTGAATGGGGACACCCTTTATGGGCTGATTTAGAATAGTCTCCAAGATAAATTAAGTGGAAAAGAGCAAGGTGATCATGCTTATCACATAACATAATCATGTTTGTATGAATCAAAATCATGTTTGAAACAAAAGAATATACAGCCATAATTGCTTATTTATGTAGATAGACAGGTATGCTCTGGAAGTGTACCAAGAAATGGATAACCTGGAAGCTTTTGGAAAGAGGAATTAGGAGGCTGAGAGCAGGGAAAGAGTGGCAATTTTTAGGATGTATCTATGTACCCTTTGATTTCTACTGTGGTAGAAATTAAAAGAAGTTCTGTGTTAGCTATAATAAATATATATAAAACCTAAAAATAATTGTAAAGAATAACCATACACCTGGATGCCTGATCACAGAATTTTGCTATAATGATCAACCCAATTTAACTTGTCTCAGGAAAGTTGAACCCATGACCAGTGGCGTTCAACATTCCTTTTCTCATTTAGCATTCCCATAAGGTGGTTCTGCATCATCAGTCCATGTTTCTAAATAAGGAAAACAGACCTGAGTCCAGCCTTCCCCAAAATGCTGAGAGTCCAAACTGTCCTTCCCCTACCCCTTACCTGGGATAAAGAAGCTTCCTAAATCTTCCTGACATAGGGAAGTCTAAGCCATTTTCCTGAGCTATTTGAAATGCAGACTTTTCTCTTTGGAGAGAATGAGATGAGGCAGGAGGGAGGCTAGATAAAACGACCTGTTGGGAACTTTCCTGGTGGTCTACCGGTTAGGAATCCCCCTTGCAATGCAGAGGACATGAGTTCTGTCCCTGATCGGGACAGATTCCACATGCCGAGGGGCAATTAAGCCCGTGCACTCTGGAGACTGTGTATGGGAGTTTATGTGTCACAGTGAAATATCCTCATGATCACACATGCTAGAGCTAATACCTGACAGCCAAATAAATAAATAAAACAAAAAAGCTACCTCTTCACATGGAATCCTTGTGGGCTGTTTCCACATTCTATTTCTATATTCCAGAGGCCTGGCACAACACTTGACACACTTGTTGGGTGGATGGATGGACAGATGGATGTCTTTTTGCCCCAGAATTCCAGGTATGGAGGAACGAAAGGGAAAAGGATCCCTTCCTTCTGGCTCCTAGGATCCCAGGTCAGTGAGCAGAACTCTGGAATTGAATGCAGTCTGCTTAAAATTTCAGTTCTGCTCCTCTGGCTGCCATGTGATCTCAGGTTAGTCTCTTCACCTGAGCCTTAGTTTCCTTATCTCTGCAATGTGTAATCCATGCAGAGGATTAAACAAGACCCTGTCCGGGTGCCCCTCATATGTCTGGTACCTAGTGGGCTCTGCTGGGTGTGTTCTCTCCCCTTCTCTTCCTTTGGGCAGAAGTAAAATCACCATTAAGACCAGACATTGTCACCTCTTTGCCTCCAGTCCTGCCCATGTCAAGAGGATCCTCCTTCTGTCTAACTAAAAACCCATCTACTGTGACCCAAGTCTGTGGCCTCCTGTGCTATGGTCCACCGGCAAGAGGGAAAGCTGTCAATGTGGTCCCTACAGGAAGCTTTTCCAGATCTGAAGGCACAAAGAAAGTCAAGGTTGAGTCTTGTTAACTGTGGGCCCAGCAACCCCCGCCCCTCTTGCTTGACCCATCTGTTTTAACTTCTCTGTCCCCTTCCTGGGTTTAAGAGCCCTTGGTGCAAAGTCAGCTGACAGTTGCCCAGGGTTCTAGGGCACAGGGCCTGCCCCTTCTCCACCCCAGTCCTCCCCTCCACCCAAGGAATCGGCAAAAAGCTCAGATTCCCAGAGCTAAGAGACTGAATCCTGGGAGCGGAGCTGACAAGTTGCATTTTACAATAAATCCCTGCAATTAGACCCTGCAAACAGCCTCCCTGTCGCCTCCCTGATATACGGCAGGGAATTAGCTTAATGTCCCTGGCAACCAATTCTTGGACTAAAAATAGTTAGCTTGGGGATTCACCTTACCTTGTTTAACATCCAATTTTTGCTGGGGCCAGGGAGGGAGCAAGCCTGGGGTCCAGGGCCACCTGGGTGGGTGCCAGGATGGGTCTTAAGGGTTATGCTAAGTCTCTTCAGTCGTATCAGAGTCTTTGTGACCCTATGGATCGTAGCCTGCCAGGCTCCATTGTCTATGGGATTCTTCCAGCAAGAATACTGGAGTGGGTTGCCATCTCCTTCTCCAGGGGATCTTCCTGATCTGGGGATCGAACCCTTGTCACCTACCTTTAACTAACGTGACAAAGAATTAGCCATAGGGCAGGAGTGGGGCCGCCTTCTGCTAGGGAGGGGAGCCAGGCTGAGCTATTTTAAGTGTGCAGGCTTTCAGAGTAGGCAGCCACCCTCTCAGAGGACTCCCTGGTTTGGCCTCCTGAAATACCACCTCTTCCTCCCCATGCTTCCCCCCATCCCTCAGCAGACACCCCCATTCGGTGGACAAGGAATGGATGCTAACCCACTGTGTCAGCTTGGCCTGGGCCCTTCTCTCCAGTCTGCTGTTTCCTTATTTGCAGAAAGAGAAATTAAATGAATCCATTGTTTAGGTATTGGATTTTCAGACACCTTGCATTCACAATTTCCAGCATTTTATCCCAAATATCCTCGCAAACATCAAGGTTCCTGAGATGCCAACTCCTCAGCGTGCAAACTCACTTTGTGGTTCAGTCTCTCAGTCGTGTCGGACTCTTTACGACCCCATGGACTGAAGCACACCAGGCTTTTCTGTCCTCCCTGTAAACCCCCTTAGAGACCATCAGGCAGTGACAATTCTTTTTCAGACCCTTGGTACTAATTTTTCCCCTGAAGGGAAACAAAAAAGAAGAAAGTTTAACATTCTCTTTAAAGTCCTATCCGGACCTAAAAGTTCTAAAGTCCCTCTGTCGTAGGGCCACTTGCCAACAGTGAAACACCAGCTATGCCATGAAACAGCTTGTTCTTAAAGTCTTGTCAGTCAGTCACATCTTAGTATAACTCAGTCCAGAAAGTCTTTTCCTGGAAGAAGAGGAGAAACATGGAGTCCTGGGATCCTTCATGGGGCTGTTAGGATATTGAAAGATTCACCCAGCTCCCTACCACCCCTATGAGAAACTCCCATGTGGAAGCCAAGGGCCTCGGCAAGCTGTGACCCCAGCCCACCTGTCCAACCTCACGACCTCCCAGCCATGCTCTGCTCCACGGTCACAGGACTCCCTGTTTCCCACACAGACCAAGCAGAGTCCGCCTGCTGGGCCTTTGTTCACAAGGATGCTTTACCCGGAATGCCATTTCTCCTTCTCCATTTTGTCCCTGAATTACATTTCTCAGTTGGTAGAAATCCTACCCATTTTTTTTTTTTAAGTTATGTTTATTTATTTTGGCTGTGCGAATTCTTTGTCACTCGAGATCTTCAGTCTTTGTTGTGGCATACGGGATTTTTTTTTTTTTTACTTGCAGCATGTGAACTTTTAATTGTGGCATGTGGTATCTGTTTCCCCAACCAGAGATTGAATCCAGGCCTCCCTGCATTGGGAGCAAAGAGTCTTAGCCACTGGACTCCCAACAAAGTCCTTCTACCCATTTTTTTTAATTTATTTTTTTTAATTGAAGGATAATTGCTTTACAGAATTTTGTTGTTTTCTGTCAAACCTCAACATGAATCAGCTGTAGGTATACATATATCCCCTCCCTTTTGAACCCCCCTCCCATCTCCCGCCCCATCCCGCCCCTCCAGTTTGATACAGAGGCCCTGTTTGAGTTTCCTGAGCCATACAGCAAATCCCTGTTGGCTATCTATATTACATATGATAATGTAAGTTTCCATGTTACTCTTTCTATACATCTCACCCTCGCCTCCCCTCTCCTCATGTCCATAAGTCTATTCTCTATGTATGTTTCTCCATTGCTGCCCTGTAAATAAATTTTTCAGTACCATTTCTCTAGATTCTGTATATATGCATTAGAATATTTCTCTTTCTGACTCACTTCACTGTGAGCTGTTTGATGTGTTGCTGAATTCTGTTTGCTAAAATTTTGTTGAGGATTTTTGCATCTATGTTTATCAGTGATATTGGCCTGTAGTTTTCTTTTTTTGTGTTGTATTTGTCTGGTTTTGGTATCAGGGTGATGGTGGCCTTGTAGAATGAGTTTGGAAGTGTTCCTTCCTCTACAATTTTTTGAAAGAGTTTTAGAAGGATAGGCACTAGCTCTTCTCTAAATGTTTGATAGAATTCTCCTGTGAAGCCATCTGGTCCTGGGCTTTTGTTTTTGGGGAGATTTTTGATCCCAGCTTCAATATCAGTGCTTGTAATTGGGTTGTTCATAATTTCTATTTCTTCCTGGCTCAGTCTTGGAAGATTGAACTTTTCTAAGAATCTGTCCATTTCTTTTAGGTTATCCTTTTTTTTTTGCCATATAGTTGTTCATAATAGTCTCTTATAATCCTTTGTATTTCTGCATTGTCTGTTGTAACCTCTCCTTTTTCATTTCTAATTTTGTTGATTTGATTCTTTTCTCTTTTTTTGTTGATGAGTCTGGCTAAAGGTTTGTCAATTTTGTTTATCTTCTCAAAGAGCAAGCTTTCAGTTTTATTAATCTTTACTATTGTTTCTTTCATTTCTTTTTCATTTCTTTTTGCTCAGATCTTTATGATTCCTTTCCTTCTACTAATTTTGGGGGGGTTTGTTCTTCTTTTTCCAGTTGCGTTAGGTGTAAAGTTGGGTTGTCTATTCAATGTTTTTCTTGTTTCTTAAAGTAGGATTGTATTGCTATAAACTTCTCTTGTAGAACTGCTTTTCCTGCATCCCATAGGTTTCAAGTTGTCATGTTTTCATTGTCATTTGTTTCTAGAAATTTTTTGATTTCTCTTTTGACTTCTCCAGTAACCTATTGGTTTCCGTTTTTCACCACTGAGAATAATATTTGCTGTAGGCTTATCATATATAGTCTTTACTATGTTGAGGTAGGTTCCTTCTATGCCCATTTTTTGAAGAGTTGTAATCATAAATGGGTGCTGAATTTTGTCAAAGGCTTTTTCTGCATCTGTTGAGATGATCATATGGTTTTCATCTTTCAACTTGTTAATATAGTGTATCACGATTGATTTGCATATATTGAAGAATCCTTGCATTCCTGGAATAAACCCAACTTGATTATGGTGTATTGAGCTTGTGCTTCCTTATTAATTTTCTGTTTTGATAATCTGTCAAGACAGATCATCAGATGTGAGTGGGGTGTTTAAGTCTCCTACTATTATTGTGTTACTGTCAATTTCTACTTTTATGTCTGTTAGTGTTTGTCTTATGTATTGAGGTGCTCCTGTTTTGGGTGCATAGATATTTGCAATTGTTATATCTTCCTCTTGGGTTGATCCCTTGATCATTATGTAGTGTTCTTCCTTATCTCTTGTCATCTTCTTTAAGGTCTATTTTGTCTGATATGAGGCTTGCTACTCCAGCTTTCTTTTGCTTCCCATTTGCATGGAATTTATTTTTCCATCCTCTCACTTTCAGTCTATATGTGTCTTTAGGTCTGAAGTGGGTTTCTTATAGACAGCATATACATGGGTCTTGTTTTTGTATCCATTCAGCCAGTCTGTGTCTTTTGGTTGGAGCATTTAATCCGTTTTCATTTAAAGTAATTATTGATATATATGTTCCTATTCCCATTTTCTTTATTGTTTGGGGTTGATTTTGTAGATCTTTTTTCTCCTCTTCTATTTCTTGGCTATACAAGTCCCTTTAACATTTGTTGTAAAGCTGCTTTGGTGGTACTGAATTCTCTTAACTTTTGCTTGACTGAAAAGCTTTTTATTTCTCCGTCAATTTTGAATGAGATCCTTGCTGGGTACTGTAATCTTGGTTGTATATTTTTCCCTTTCAATACTTTAAATACTTTAAATATATTCCCTTCTGGCCTGCAGAGTTTCTTCTGAAAGATCAGCTGTTAAGCATATGGGATTTCCCTTGGTTACTTGTTGCTTCTCCATTGCTGCTTTTAATATTCTTCCTTTGTGTTTAGTCTTGTTAGTTTGATTAGTATATGTCTTGGTGTGTTTCTCCTTGGGTTTATCCTGTATGGGACTCTTTGTGCCTCTTGGACTTAATCAACTATTTCCTTTTCCATGTTGGGGAAATTTTTAACTATAATCTCTTCAAATTTTTTCTCATACCCTTTTTTTCCTCTTCTTCTTCTGGGACCCTTATAATTCAATTCCTGGTGCATTTGATATTGTCCCAGAGGTCTCTGAGACTATCCTCAGTTCTTTTCATTCTTTTTACTTTATTCTGCTCTTCAGAAGTTATTTCCACTATTTTATCTTCCAGGTCACTGATTCATTCTTCTGCTTCAGATATTCTGCTATTGATTCCTTCTAGAGTATTTTTAATTTCAGTAATTGTGTTGTTTGTCTCTATAGGTTTATTCTTTAATTCTTCTAGGTCTTTGTTAATTGATTCTTGCATTTTCTCCATTTTGTTTTCAAGGTTTTTGATCATCTTTACTATCATTATTCTGAATTCTTTTTCAGGTAGTTTGCCTATTTCCTCTTCATTTATTTGGACTTCACTTATTTGAACTGCTTCATTTGTGTAGTATTTCTCTGCCTTTTCATTATTTTTTTTTAACTTACTGTGTTTGAGGTCTCCTTTTCCCAGGCTTTAAGGTTGAATTCTTTCTTCCTTTTGGTTTCTGCCCTCCTAAGGCTGGTCCAGTGGTTTGTGTAAGCTACGTAGAGGGTGAGATTTGTGCTGAATTTTTGTTTGTTTATTTTTCCTCTGATGTCAAGGCTGAGTGAGGTGGTAATCCTGTCTGCTAATGATTGGGTTTGTATTTTTATTTTGTTTATTGTTTAGATGAGGCATCCTGCACAGGGTGCTACTGGTGGTTGGGTGATGCCAGGTCTTGTATTCAAGTGATTTCCTCTGTGTGAGTTCTCACTATTTGATACTCCCTAGAGTTAGTTCTCTGGTAGCCCAGGGTCTTGGAGTCAGTGCTCCCACTCCAAAGGCTCAGGGCTCGATCTTGGATAACCAAGTCCAGCAGACTTTCCAGATTTTCCCCAGCCTCCTCTCTTGGTCTTGCCCTCATTTTTGAAAGTACAAATTTCACAGTCTCTTTTGTGAATCCTTCCCTGTCCTGTGGTGATCCTTCAGGTTCCTCTTTTAACCGCATTTGGAACCATGTAAACCAGAAGAGCCTTAGGGAGTATATGCATTAGTGTTTCCCAAAATACATCTATGTGACCTATTATAAGAACACCACTCTGTATTATGACCCAACAGACGCATGCATGCACACACTCAACATACATTAAGTGCATATATGCACACAATGCATACACTAGATACTCAGCTATAGAGACATGTAAACAAAATACACGCCTGTACATATGACCAGTTCTTTACACAATACATACCTCTATTGTGTGCATCACTCTGATTCTAATATAGTTGTTGCTTCCTCTTCTTTTTTGAATGCTGGTTCTGACTCACTAAATTTATTTCACCATCTTGTAAAGGATCATATAATTACAATTTGGAAAATGCTAAGGTAATTCAACTCCTTGTTTGACAAATAGAACTACCAAGGTCCAGAGAGAGAGGAAGGGACTATTTCAAGTCACAAAGCTGGCTGGCCACATAACCCAGACCAGACTGCAGTTGTGTTGGCTTCCTAGGGGTGACCTCTCCTCTCACATACATTGCAGCTGTTCCTGCAAGCTTGTAAATCCACGAGGAAGAGGGTGGTGTTCCCCAGTCCCACCACCCCCTCCCCCAGTGAAGGTCTCGTCCATAGCAGGTACCCAATGAAAGGCTGCATGGAATAAGGGTGAAACAGTGTTTGGGAACTCAATGACCGCCCTGCTGGAGCGAGGCGTTATTAAATGCAGCAGCCTCTGCCGGGAGACCAGGTCAGTTCGAGCTCATTAGCGGCGCTGGGCTTTCCCAGGGTTTTAGCACGCTGAAATTGCTGGGGTGCAGAAATTCCGCTGCTGAATTGGGATGGGGGCGGTTGAGGTGGGATCGGGGGAGAAAGGAGAGGAGGGTGGAAGAGGGGAGGGGAAGTTGGAGGGATGGCGGGCCGGGGCTGCGGTGGGCGGGGGCTGGGTGTCGAATCTGCGGCTTATGGAAAATCTGAACAAGCTCCAGAGAGAAAGGAATTCGGTCTCCTTCTGCCTCGTCTCCTCTTGTCGTTCTGGAAGAAGAGGCTCAGCTTGGGGGGTTGGGGCGAGGAGTTCGGAGAGGAGTGGCAAAGAGGTGCAGAGGAAGAGATAAGAGAAGGCGAAGACACAGAAATAAGCAATTTGGAGACTTTCCGAGGAGACGGGGCTCAGGGGTGGCCTGGAGCCCCTTGAGGCTTCCCACAGCACCTCCCCGTACACTGCTACCCCTACTCCACCTCCAGTCTGACCCACCGAGCTCAGCCACCCTGGGAACAGAGGGGCCAGTGGCTCATTCACCCACCAGAACCCCACCCCACCCTCACACCCCCCAACCCACCCACGCCCGCCTTCCCAAGGCCCTGGACCTTGTGGGAAATTAGAACGGGGGCTGGACAGCCTGGGAAAGAGGACACTTTCGTTGACCAGATGAGCCACATGCCGGCCTGAGATAGACTTGGAGTCTGTAAACACAGAGTCCTCGGGTGTCATCTGGATCCATCTCCTATATTCCTGCACCCCAGCACAGGTGCAGGACATAGAAAAGGAAACAAGAAGGGTGACCTGGCAGGAGAAGGGACCTGGCCACTGGTTTATTCATTCATTTGAAAATACCTGTCGAGTCCCTGCTGTGTTCTGGGCTCAGGGCTGGGAGCACCAGAGTAGACCTGTGAACAGGTACAGAACTGAGGGTGGAGCAGGGAAAGCAGACTGTGGACAGGGGTGTCTTGAGTGGCTAGAGGAAGCCCAAAGAGCTAGCCTAGGCTACTGGTGAGGCGTTCCTAGAGCCAGTAAGGTTTAAAGTAAAATTTCCAAAGAGTCCAGGTGAGGAGCTGAGGTGTGATGGCTGACATGGGGAGTGCTGTGTCTGAGGTTCGGTGGGGTCTGCTCAGCCCTGTGTCTCAGCCTCAACTTTGCACCAATGGGAACTTTGTTATTTCGGTTGCCTCCAGTGGGATAGAGATCAGTGGGGCTGATTCACAATAAACAAACCTCCCAGAGACTGAGTCATACATCAAAATGCCAATTTGTTTTTCTCTAAGGGAAGTATATTTCGCAAACTAAGCCTCACTGGCAGCCTGCTTTAGGACCAGAGACCCAGAGTCTGAGTCTCAGTGCCACATCATACCAACTAAAGAACTTGGGAAAACCTTTAATCTTCTATGAGTATTGGTTTCCTCATCTAAAAACAGGAATAATCATGGCTACTTAGAGTTGTGGTGAGGATTAAGTGAGCTATTGCATGTAAAAGTGCCTCATTTCTGGTTTTGTTGTTCAGTCCCTAAGTCGTGGCCAACTCTTTGTGACCCCGTGGACTGCAGCTCGCTAGGCTTCCCTGCCCTTCACTATCGCCCAGAGTTTGCTCAAACTCATGTCCATTGAGTCAGTGATGCCATTCAACCATTTCATTTCTCTGTAAGAATATCTATACATGGGTTAATGCTTTCTTTTTATCTATCTTATATATTTATTTGGGGGCTTAGTCGGGCACACAGGTTCTTCATTACATCTTGTGGAATCTTTTGCTGAGGCACACAGACTCTCTAGTTGTGGTGTGCAGGCTTCAGTAGTTGCTGCACACAGGCTTACCTCTTCCTTGGCATGTGGGATCTTAGTTCCCAGACCAGGAATCAAACCCATGTCCCATGCATTGCAAGGCGGATTCTTAACCACCAGACCACCACAGAAGTCCCAGATTAGTGATTTCTTACATTTGTATTTATCTTTTAAAAGATGGTAAACGCACATGGTACAAAAGTCCAAAGGTACCAAAGAATTTTAAATCAACAATGAGTCTTATTCTTTCTCCCCACCTTTGTCTCAATTCTCACCTACTCAGTTCCCTTCCTAGGAAGCAAAACAAAAATTATCATGAATTAAAATTTTTTAAGTCATAAAAAAATCATGACTTTTTAAAAGTCTCTTTTAAAAAAAAGATTTTGTTATAAAAGCAACTTGTGGATTTAAAAATAATCCAGAGAGAACACAAGGAAATACAGTGAATTCTTTTCTCCCAAGCTGCCTAAGCTTGGGTGGCTTGGGCAGCTTGGGAGTAAAATGAGTCTTCTGCATTGGCACGCAGATTCTTTACCACTGTGCCACCTGGTAAGCCCGTGTTTCTTTAAAAGGTAAGAATTACTGCTGGCTCCCGAAGCACCTTTCAAGGGATGGTTTGCTTAGGAGAGGTTACAAATGAGAATGTGCAGGATTAATCAGGGAGTGGGCAGAGGTGGTGGGAAGTTCCCAGGGGACATTTCTATCAACTTAGGGCTGTGGAATGAATTGCCTTCCTCCACTCCAGGGAGATTTATCATCCACCCACCCACCCACCAACCCATCCATCCATCCACCCACCCATCCATCCAACCCTTACTGGCCGAGCCCTCTGTTAAGTGCTGTGGGGAATACAAGGATGAGTGAGTGAAGCATACTCTCCTCTCTGGCATCATCTATCAGTGGGACAAAAGACACAGATCCATGGATTTATGCAAGTCTGAAAGGGACAGGAGCGGTCCCTTATCATACCACCCACCTGCTACCACTACCCTTTCACAGACAAGGAAACTAAGATCCAGAGAGGAGACATGACTTGCCCCAAATCACACAGCAAGGGAACGGCTGGGCTAGGGCTAGGAGGCAAGTCTGAGGATGCAACCCTAAGATAAGATGGCAACTGATGGAGGAGAGAAGTGGGCCTGGAGTGCTATGGCTGCCAAGGGGGGAATCCAGCCATCCTAGAGAGGGTTAGAGCACTCCAGGAAGCCGGCAGAGAGAGCTTGAGGAAAAGTGCCAAGGTAGGGAGTTGGCAGTGTCCAGGATTCATTCTGGCTTCCTCCAGATGTTTGCCAGGGAGAATCCAGAGCCAGGTGGGGAGGTAGGTTGGGCAGGAGTTTCTTGTCCAGCCAGAGGGGCTTATCCTTGGGAATCCAGCAGCCACGGGCCCAGACACCCAGGGCACTCCTGGAGTTGTGCCATGCACAACTGCCTTCCTCAACACAGCTGGAGGGGGATGGGCCAAGCCTGGCCTTGTGGCTCTTTGTCCTGGACCCCTCCACCTCCTGCCCTCCCCTGCCCCATAACATCCTTCCACCGAGGTTTGGGACAACCCCCCGGGTCTGCTCCTGACACCTCCACCAACCACACCTCTGATCAGATCCCTCCTACTGGGGTCTTGGCTCCTTTGTTTTGGGTTGTCTCACATCCCTTCACCCTTTGCCCTCTCCTCGGTCCAGTGAGGCGCCCTGGGGGGGCCTCGCCATCCTTCCAGTTCACTAGAGTTACATGCAGAAAAAGGCTCATTGTGCAATCACATTTGCAAAGTCAGCTTTTGAGCAGCCTGCATCGATCAAGGTCTTAGCCGGGAAATGAATGGCCCACCCGAATCTGGATAAGTGAGAAGGATTATTAAACGAACTGTTTACAAAAATGTGCATAGAGTGGGGAAGCCATAGGATTTCTTGTAGTTAACCGTGGGCAAAGGTTACCAGAACCCGGAAGGAAAGTCATGGAGAGAGGCTGCCAGGAGAGCAACACAGACCCTCAGTCAAGGGACAAACCCAGCCCATGGCTTCCCCACAGGGAGAAAGCTGGTGGGTTAAATATCCCAACTCACCCCCCTCTCTTCCTTTGATCTTCAGCCGAGGCTTCCTATTGGCCAAATCCAACGGGAAGTGGGAGGGTGAGGAAGCCCACTGGTGCAGTTCAGTAGTCAGCCTGGACTGCTCTGCAGGGAGGGAAAAGTGTGGGGTGGGTGTGGAGGAGCAAACAGGAGATCCCTTGTGCAGCCCCCATGGCCTCATTCAGCTCTGACCTTCTTCCTCCATGCCCTCCCAAGTCCTCCCAGGCTCTGTTTCCTGTGACAGGATCTCCTACCTGTCTCACAGGTAATTTCTCTTTCTTCCCTCCTTTGCCTCATGACCCAGGAGCCCTCTGTTCTTCTTTCCTGTGTGGCCTGATGATTATTGTTGTTATTTAGTTGCTAAGTCATGTCCAGCTCTAAGCCACCCCATGGACTGTAGCCGTTGCCTCTGTCCATGGGATTTCCCAGGCAAGAATACTGGAGTGGGTTGCCATCTCCTTCTCCAGGGGATCTTTCCCACCCAGGGATCAAACCCACATCTCCTGCATTGCAGATGGATTCTTTACCACTGAGCCACCAGGGAAGCGGCATGCTGGTTGGATCCAATAAGTCCAGTCTTTATCACCCCTTCCCCTGACCACATCGGGATAGAATGGTCTGGCCAGTCTCAGGCCAGTCCTCTCACGCAGTAGGGGCTCAGGAAGGAGCAAGCGTGAGGCCTTCTTCTGGAATGAGCTGTGGCCCTGTGTCCGGTGGGCTGAGCCTTGGTCAGCACTTCTCTGGCTCAGGCATGCCTGGAGGTGCTGGCTCACATCCAGCTGAGCCACTGGGGCTTGGCCAGATGGCAGCCAGGAAAGCTGAGGCTGGCTTAGAGCCACAGGCCCGGCTTTGGAAATCTGGCAATGCATGGCCCACGGAGGCTGCATGCCCACGAGCATCTTGGGGAATGGATGGTACAGCCCTGCCCCTATCTGGGCTGTGGCTCACTAAACCTAGGCTTCAGCTTCCCCCTGTATCTTGCAGGGGCTGTGGGGCATCAATACAGAGCAGAGGAGGCCAAGAGGCAGGAGACTGGGCTCTGTCCAGCCCTGTCCTAACATAGCTCATCTTGGAAAAATTGCTTCCTCTTCTGGGCGGAATCCTTTTCCCAAAATGAAATCCTTTCCCCAACATAAAACCTGTTCAGCAAAAGTGAAGTCTCAGAGCCCCCTGTCCAGTCTCCTTATCACCAGCTTCTCCCCCAACCCCAATTTAAGCATCAGTCCTCGGGGCAACTTTTTAGAGTCTTGGGAGTCGCACAGAAAATGGTTTGGAAACTCTGGCCCATATAGTCCCTAAGAGGTCACAGGCAGTTCTCACATCTATGAACACAGAAAAATAGAATTTTTACCATATCCTGCCATGTCCCCATCATCCAGGTTCAACAATTAACAACTCATGGCCAGTCTTGTTTCATTACTATCCTCATCTACTTCCTCCTTTCCCATATTACTTCAGAGCAAATCCCAGACATCATGTCATTTCCCCTGTAAATATTTTAGTTTGTATCTTTAAAAGATTAGGATTAATTTTAAGTATATAACCACAGTGCCAATATCACACTTTAAAATATCTCATCAGAATTCATATTTCCGATTATTTATTTATAGAGTGTTTGTCTGTTTACAGTTTGTTAGAATCAGGGTACACATGAGGTCCACATACTGCAGTTGTTTGACCAGTTGTTTTGTCTTGTTCTGTGAATTGTAAGTGGCCAGTGAGGTCATGGTGGCCAGGTTTTATGTGCTTCTCTGGGGATAGTGAAGGTATTCCCAGGAGCCCTGAGGGAGAATCTCTTCTGACCTGAACCTCTCAGGGAAAAGGGCAGACTGAGGCTCAGTTCTGTGGCTTCCCACCAAGAAGTTGTAACTGTGTTTGTGAGAGGAGGGGGAATGGTGAAGTCAAATTCCACAAGAGCGGGTGCCTCACTGGCACCCAGGACTCAGAAGAGGATGGATACTAGAGTCCCTGGAGGCAGGAGCCTGGGGTCTAATCCACTGGTAAAATTGATTATTAATTGAAAACGTTTCCTTTGGTATCTGCTGGAACACAGGACTTTGCTGGAGGCTAAGACGGCTGAGATGAACGAGGAAGCTGTCTGGCTCTCCAGGAGCTCAGAGCTCTTCAGCAGACAGATGGGCACATTGTATATTTAACCTCTAGACTTCAATTAGTGATCTGTAAAATGGAAATAATACTACCTTATTTATTAGACCAGCAGGTTTCTATGAGAACTCTCCTAGGTATAAATAGGATTTTATGAATAGGAAAAAAGGGACAAACTATAACTAACCCTAACCCTAACCCTGACCCTAACCCCTAATTAGGGGAGGTGGAGGAGAAGGAGGGCTGGCTGCCAACCTGGTGGAGGGATGAAGAATATTCCCAAAGACCCCAGAGTCCTCAAGTCCTGGGTTTACTAATTACCTGCCAGGTGGCCTTGAGCAGGATGTCTCCACCACTGGTTTCATCCCAGTGCCTTCCTTGGGGCCTCAGTGTTTTGGAAATGATGGAATTCAGGAAGTGTAGAGTGGGAAACTCTTGCCCTCCGGTGATTTTCAGACAGAGTCAAATGTCTGGATTTGGCGTAGCCCCATGGAAAGCTTGGTTTCTGCTGTCCATGGTACCAAACCCTTGTCTAGGCTTCACTGCCCCAATCTTAGGACTACAGGTGTGTTGAATGAGGCATTTCTATGCTGTGAAGGCTGTCTTGAACTTTGTAGGATGTTTAGTGGCTTATCTGGCCTCTCTACTCACCAAATGTCAGCAACTCTCCCAGTTGTGACAACCAGAAATGTCTCTAGACTTTGCTAAATGTCCTCTGGGAGGCAGGAGACCTCCTAGATGAGAACCACTGGTCTAGGCTAGAGGGATGCTATTCCTCTGTAAAGATATGTGAGTATGTGCCCTTCCTTTTGACTCTGCACTTCTGACTGGCATCTCTGACTGATCTGTTTACACTCCCAGAATGTTCCCAGGGTGTCAACCCTTCTTACTGCCGTGCACCTTAAAAACAACTTCTTTTAAAAATAAACAACTTCAATGGCTCTCTTGGCCACACTCAATACATGCAAAAATATGGTGATTGTGTCCAAGGTAAGCACATTTGCCCTTGATTGATACAAACTCAGTGTTAGGAGGAGGAGTAGGCAGGTCACCTGAGGAGTCTCTATGACCCAGCGCCCCACCTGGCAGACAGTGTCTGCTGTCACTGTTACACTGTCACTGTTAAGTTCTGTCATGTAGCTTGTCTCTGTTTTTCCATCCACTTGGAAAAGAAAAAGGGAAAGACTGGTCTTAGAGCATTGTTTTCCTGGAGCCAAGGCCTCCTCTAGGTAATATCACAGCTCCCTGAAGGTCTAGGCTCAAGTTAACCATTCCGTGGAGAGAAAGCTGGGGACACAGGATGGAATCCTGTCATGTGACCTTGGGCAAGCTATCAATCTCTGAGCTCAGATAAGGATTAAGTGAGAAAGTGTTTGTAAAAGAGCTACATGGCACAAACTACCCCACAAATCTTCATTAGTATTGTTATCATCTGATGTTCTAAATGAGAGAATGAATAATATCACCCAGTCATTGCACCCCCATCCCTTGGGTGCTGGCAGGCTACGTGGAATTCAACATCTGCCTCTCCGTTTTCAGACCCCAGCACAATATCACTTGATAGACCTTCCCTGTTGGCCCTGAGCAGAATTCATATTTCTCCCTCTATGCCCATGATGCCTGGTCTATTACTGACCTAAATTCACTAGGTTTTAATTATTCATCAAAGCAGCTTGTCTCCCCTTACAGTCTGAACATCTGAAGGGCTATGGCCCTGTTATATTCATCTTTATTAGCTTTGGCATCTAATGGCAACTGGCATATAGTTGCTGCTCATTAAATGTTTGTTGAATGAATGCACAGATGAATTGAGTAATTAACACCATGTCCCCTGATGTTCATGCAATTTTATAAGCTGCTCCCTCCATGAGGCTACATTCCTGACCTCATACTTCAGAAGCATTCTAGTGCTATCCAAGCATGATCTGCCTGCAAACTATTTGTTGCCAGTCATGACAAGGTTAATGTAGAAATTGAGAGTAAGCATGTAAAAAATTTTAAGCAATTTGACAGAATAGTTTTATGTCTATTGGATCTAATGATTTTTAAAATTGGGCTTTTCCTTTGTATTTTTTTTTCTAATTTTTGTAAGTCACGAGATCAGAAATTATAATAGATTACAGTTACTGAGTTCGTATTATGTTCTGAATATTAGGTTTGTATGTCTTTCTCATTACTTCCTTTTTCTAATATTTCAATTCCTACTATATTTTGCAACAGATTATAAATTTAAAAATCAAGAACTGGTTTTTCATCACAAGTGTTCTGAGGCATACAGCTCCAGACCATGGACCTCACTGGTTAAGCCAACAGCAGAGGAGGGCTTGCTCAGTCCCCTCTCACTGGGTCCTACCCATCATTACCTGTTCTCATATCTGTCTCTCCTACTGTTTGGAAGGAAGTAGCATTGTCTTTTATTCCTGTTTGGATTCCTCATATTTCTCTTTTCTTCCAAAACTGGCTGGTTCAATGGATGAAAGCTGACTCTGGTCTGGGCTCGGACAGGAAGAAGAGAGGGCAAGGGAGGAGACCAAAGAGGGTTTGGGAAAGGTCTGGCTGGGAAGCAGATGCTAGAATGGAGCAGAAGGCAGTCCTGAGGAGGATTGGAAAGGCTGCTAAGAAGACCACCCTGAGCCATTAGGCTGATTGGCTGAAGCGGCTGGGGTTGAGGAGGGGAAGGGCAGAAAGGGCCCTTGAAAGTGGGAGGAGGCAATTTCAGGACAAATAAAAAGGGATATAGAATCCTTTTACAGAAGGAATGTTAAACCTGAGGCTGTCATAACCCCCCTGAGGTGGTCAAAACTATAAAAAAGTAGATCATGGAGAGATTCAGAAGGCCCCCTCTTCCCACTCAGGGGTGGAGTCAGTGTGGAGGTTAAGTCAGTGAAATCAACACAATTAACTGGAGGGGAAGGGGCAGGGGCATGAAATGTGCCATCTGTAGCTTCCCCTTTAGAGAGAGAAGGTCCGAATCCCAGGCCAAAAAGGCCAGAAGAGCAAGACTTGATTACAGCCTGATGGATGGCATTAGCATATTTAAAGATCATGTCAAGGAGAGAACAGAGGGGTTCAGAAAGGCAAAATTGGTGTTTATTAAGCACAGAGAAACAGAATCTGGAGATCTGGAGCTGTCTGGTCCTTGGAGAGCCAGCTCCAAGGTCAAGCAAGGCTGGGGAACAAGGGCTCTGCAGGGCTGGGCAAACCTCCCTTAGGACCTGCCAGCTTCCTCTCCTATGAGTCCACAGTCCCTCGCTGCTGTGACCTTCTCATCAAGAATTCAACTTTCCACAAAGAACTGCCTAGGGGGAGGGACCTCGCTGCCCATGCATTTGAGCATCTGGTCCACTTGACGATGATGATCTTGGTGGTGGTGATGGTGGTGATAACAGCTAACCTTCACTAAGCCAAGCATAATTCCTAGCCATTTACAAATATCAACTTATTTAAACCACTGTTTAACCTATGAGGTATGTATTCCTAGCTCCATTATAGAGATGAGATATTTGAGGCAGTATTAGATAAGTTTCCAGGTTGATACAGCTTGTAAGCAGAAGAGCCAAGACTCAAACTCAGGCTGACTCCAGAATCTAGTGTATGCATATGTGCTAAGTCACTTCGGTCTTATCCTACTCTTTTCGACCCTATGGAGTGTAGCCCGCCAGGCTCCTCTGTCCATGAGATTCTCCAGGCAAGAGTACTGGACTACCTTGCATTTCATTTTTGTTGAAAACAATAAATTGGCAACCTAGTTGGTGCATCCATCTCTTTGGGACTGGTTGGGGTGAGTCTTTGTCAAGATCAACACAACCAGCTCCAGTGGCTCAAGAGTGGTAAAGAATCTGCCTGCCAGTGCAGGAGACGCTGTTTCCGTCTCTGGGTCAGGAAGATCCCCTGGAGAAGGAAATGGCAACCCATTCCAATATTCTTGCCTGGAGAATTCCATGGACAGAGGAACCTGGAAGGCTACAGTCCATGGGGTCACAAAGAGTCAGACACAATTGAGCAACTAAGCGCACACACAACCAACTAGGAGTTTTCAAGACTCGGTATCACGTGCTTCATTTAGAAAGCGCCACCCAGTGTAGCTAAGCCAGTGTGACCAGTTGGTTTCCTGGGCACTGCCCCTCCCCACTTCAGAGCCCCAAACCCATCAGGTCTCAGCCCTGGGGACTCTATGAGCTGGAAATCAGGAGGTTAAGACTAGGATTATCAGCTATGTGAGTGTGGACAGGCCACCACCCGTCTATGCGCCTCAGCTTCCTCACAAGGCATCTTACAATAACTCCCTGTCTAAATGAAGAAGCAGTTGGACCCATGAATGTGCTGAGAAGTGGGTGGAAGGAAGGAGGCGGGTGGGCGCGGCAGTGCACAGGATCTCCAGGGAGGTTAGATCCTGAGTTGGGTTGCAAAGTCAGCTGACCACCATTCTGGGAGTGTGGTCCACCCTGGGTGCTCAGGCTTCCTGGTGAGGGGTTGAACGTGGCGCTGCAGGAGGAGGATCTGCGGGGTAGTTAAATTTTTTTACCCGCCTTTCGGCTCTGGTAGAAGGAAGGAAGACATCGGAGTCAAAAGTTCTGTCCATGTGGAAGAGCTGGAGGAGAATGTCTTAAGGGGCTGAAGAAGTCGGGAGCTTCTTCCCAATGCTGGGGGCGGGATGGGGAGCGAGGGAGCCAAGCTGGACGGAGGCCAGGAGGTCTGGCGGGGCGGCTGACCCTACCCTGAGCGCTCGGCCGAGAGGGGGCGCTGTGGCCTCCTCCTCGCCCAGTCCGCTGGATTCCCAGCCACTATCCCCTCGGTAGTGCAGTGCGCGCTCGGCTTTCCCCCTCCTCCGCGGTCGGAGGGCGGCTAGTCCTGCCCGGCACTGCCATCTCGCCTGTTCTTGGTGTTCCTAGGTTCAGCTCCTTGCCGGGACCAAACTGGGCAGGCGCTTAGTTAGTAGAATGAATTTACGAACGAAAGAACGAATGAATGAGAAGGGTTGCTCCCTCAGAGCTGGCGCCCCTCAGCGCGCTCCTGGCGAGTCAGTGCCAAAGGCGCGGGGGTCTGGCCCTCGTCCCGCTGAGGTGGCGGCGGCGGGAACTCTCTCCCCGCCCCGCGGCAGGGAGAGAACTGCCCGAACGCAGTGCCCAGCTTCACGCGGCTTCCGCGGCGGCACTGCTCCGTCCGGGCTGCCCTATTCCCCAGCCTCCAATAGCTCCTCTCTTATAGATTCACCTGAGCCCCCCAGGACCCCCTCGGACTCCGCAGAGCTCCTCCGGCCCCAACCTGAAATCCGGCGGGAGGAGGGAGGCTGCCTTCTCTCCCACCCCCCAACCACCTCCCCAGCTTCTCCCCGGGCTGCGGCGGCCTCCAGCACTGCCAGCGCGCCCCGCGGATTGCCGCAAACCCGGCTCGAGGAAAGGGGGTCAGCGCCGCTAGGGCGCGGGGAGCCGCCCCCGGAACGAGCCGGGGCCTAGGAGGCGGGGCGGGGGAGGGAGCGGAGGGGCGAGGCGCCGAGGAGGGACGGGAGGGGAGGGGAGAGGGGAGGAGGGGAGGGGACGCCCGGGCGAGGGGGCGGGGAGCCGCGGCGAGTGTCGGCGCGGACCGAGGGGGAGACGGCGGGGGCGAGGCGGGCTCCCGGCGGGCGAGAGGCGGCCGCGGGCCGGGCTCAGTCAGGAAGCCGCGGCTGCACTTGCCCGGGAAGGGGAGAGCGAGAGCCCGCCGGGCCGGGTTGCGGGGCCGGGGAGCGCGCAGCCGGGCACCTCGGCCACCGGCGGCGACACGGAAGCCCGGCGCCCACCCCGCCCCCGCCGGGATGTCCCGGGGACCCAGGCATCCAGCACGGTGACCGAGCGAGCCCGAGGATGGGACGGCGCCCGCAGCTCCGGCTTGTCAAGGTAAGAGCGAGCCGGTCAGCCCTCGAGCACCGGGGCCCCCCAGTGCCGGGCGCGCAGGGCTGGCTCCGTGGGCAGTGGGTGTGATGCCGGGGGGATTGGGTGTCACTGAGCAGAACTGTGCCCAGGTCCGGGGGCGGCCGGGGTTTAAGGGGCAGGCCAACTCCCTCTTCCTGGACCTCTGGAGCTGGCGTTGGGCGGTAGGGGGAGAACTCAGGTGAAAAAAAAAATCATTGTGGCGAAGCTGCGGGGATGTTGGCGGGTGGGGGTCGGGAGGGTCCGCCCACCCGGGCAACCAGCTCTGCGAGGGGAATCGCTCTAGGCTTTGGGAACCGACTCAGGTTTCCTCCTCCCACCCGCCCCGGGTAGACCGGGTCCCGGGACGGGAAGCTCGGGAGGGGGCGGAGGGCTCCGCATCTGTCCCAGCGCGCCTCCGCCCTGTTCCTGGGAGCTCCTTCCTGCCCCTGAAAGTCCGGGGAGATAAATGTCCCCCGCGCCTGCGAGCTCCGGATCAGTATCGCAATCTCCCGAGAACCGAGCGAGCATCCGGCGGTAGTTACCGTTCCTCCGCCGCCGCCGGCCGCCCGCCGGAGCGCAGCGCTCGCTCTCCGGTCCTTTGCACTCGCGGGTCCCTGAGCCTGTCCGCTCCTGTCCGGGCTCTGGCGACGCGATTCCTGCGCCCGGAGTTAGGAAAGTCGCCAGATCTCACGTCAGGCGTCTGTCCGGTGAAGTTCGGGGGTGACGAGGGCTGCCCCTGGGCCCGGGGAAGGTCTGGGGGGTCGACACCTCGGCTCGCGACTAGTGACAGCCGCCGCTTTCAGGTGCCTGGCGATTCCCAAAGCGTTCGCCTTGCGGGGTGTAGGCGCGCAGGCAGCAGCCGGAGAGAGGGGTGGGTGGGCCTCCGCGCAGCCGCCGGCGAGCAGTGCGAGGCTCTAGCCTCGGGATCCCGACTCCGCAGGGTCAGAGTGGACAACCTGAGCAGACAGCGGCTTGGCGGGATTCAACGCATTTAAAAAGCGATTACACTCCAAAGAATGGATTTGGGGGAGGGCTGCGGATTGACTGATTTTCATTTTTCCATCAGTTATTCAACCAGCTGTACGTATGTAGCACACAAAGTGATTTGAGTTAAACCACCAAGATTTAAAAATGTAACTGCTGCTTGGTTATCAGTTGAGACGTTATTAGTTACCGAGGTTTTCTCTATTCTCTCTGTCCCTCTCCCGATAGTTATGTTAGTTTTTTAAAAATGAATAAAGGTTGGTCTGATTTAACTCATATCCCCTCCCCCACGCCTTAACTGAGGACTAGGGGTGAACCCAGAATTTATTTTCTCCGTGATCAGGGAGACCCAAGGAGGGAAGCAGGAGGAAAAACATCCAGAGAGCTTGAATAGATGGTACCGAACAGGAATATTTTCCCAAAGGCTAGTTTGGTACCCAGTGTACCAAACCTGGGTCTAAATTTACAAGACAGAACAGATTCAACGTTTCAAACAGATTCAAAGGATTGAACTGTAGGTTTTTGGTTTTGAGCTTATGTGGTAATAGGTAAATGTTCTTTCTCTGGACTTTAAATCATGCGAAAATTCCTGCTTAGAATTATGATGCTTTTCTAAAAGAAAAAAAATTTCTCTTATTGTTATCATTGTGTGTGTGTGTGTGTGTGTGTGTGCTTCCTGCTAGGTCTTGAGATGTGTGCCCTCTATGTCTGGCTCAGTAGGTACTCAGTAAATGCATACTGAATGAGTGAGAGGCAATGAATGAATGGTCAGCTAATGCAGTTTCAATTAAATAATTACTTTCTTATTTTATTTATATGGCATATACAACTTGTTGGGTAGTGTTCTACCTGCTTTACAAATATTAAGTCATACTGTCCTCTTAATAGCCCTGGGAAGCCGAAATTATTCCTGAGCACAGAGAGGCTCAGTAACTTGCTCAAGGTTATGCAGCCAGTGAATGGTGGAGCCGGAATGCAAACTCAAGCACTTCAACTCTAAGACTTTCTTTTGTTAGCTTTTACCAGAAAGTATTTGAAGCCTCTAAAATCTCCTTGACTTCTGCCAGATGAGAGAGAACACAGATAGTTGTGTCAGTATGAACATCTGAACCTAGGTGGGTGGTCGTGGTTGGTTTAGTCGCTAAGTTGTGACTAACCCTTGCAGCCCCATGGATTGTAGCCGGCCAAGCTCCTCTGTCCATGGGCTTTCCCAGGCAAGAAATACGGGAGAGGGTTGCCGTTTCCTTCCCTGGGGGATCTTCCTGACCCAAGGATTGAACCCAAGGATCTCCTGCATTGGCAGGCAGATTCTTCACCACTGAGCCACCAGGGAAACCTCAATCTAGATGGGTTTCATCCAAAGTGTATCTCTGCCCTCAACAAGTCAGCCAGTATCAGGAAAGGAGGAAAGGATCCGCTCTGAGGCCCCTGTTGTGGGCATCACACTGTACTGATTACAGAGAACTGGGGGAGAGTGTGTGCACATGTGCGTGAGTGAGAATGTGGGTGTGCATGGGAGGGGGCTTGTGTATGTCAGTGAGGGAAAGAGGATGAGCATGAGTCTGTGTGGATGCCAAGGGGACAGGTAAAATATGGTCTCTACCCTCAGGGGAGGGCCAGGGACCGAGCACCTCTGAGTCTCCTACCCAACAGCACGGGTCCTCGCAGGGAGACTGGAGTGTGGCTCAGAACAAGAGGTTTGGTTGCATGTGAGAAGTGGAGAAGGCAAGGACTGGTAGGCTGTTCAGGAAAGTGAGTTCCACGGAGAGAGCTGGTTTTATGGGTGTTGTCATAAAAGCAATCTAGCAGTATTACACAAATTTTGAAAACCAGAGGGGAAAATTATTACCATCTCTCCCTCCTAACACAGCTGTTATTGCCATTTTGAAAATAATCCCTGCAGGCATTTTTTTTAAATGCACATTTGGGCACAGCTGTGGCCCTTGGGAAAGTCCTCTCACTTTCTGTCGCGGTCCAAGTCCATACCATGTTGTTCCAGGGCCTCGAGAGGGAGAATGTCAACATCTCCGTGTTCCCTGTGAGGGGATGCTCTTTTGCCATGTCTGTATCCTGACACTTTGGGGCCCTTTCCCAATTGCTTCTTTGACAAATAATGTGAAGCCAGGTTTTGAGGGAAGCCTGGACAGGAAGGGAAATGAGGGCAAAAAAGTGAGCCGTGTTGGGGACTTCTTTGGTAGTCCAGTGGCTAAGATTCTCAATGCAGGGGGCCTGGGTTCGATCCCTGGTCAGAGAACTAGATCCCACATGCTGCAACTAGGAGTTAGCATCCTGTGACTGAAGATCCTGCATACTGCAACTAAAACCTAGCATAGCCAAATACACACACACACACACACACACACACACACACACACACACGCATATATATATACTTTCAAGTGAGCTGTGGGGCATGGGGACAGCTGGCATGGCCACAGTCCAGGGACAATGGAGGAAAGGGGAGCCGTCAGGATTTGATATGCCCAGCCCTGTGTAGGGGCATGTCTTGGATCCATCCAAGTTCTTCAGGAAGGCATAGATTTGTGGGAAAGCAGTACACTGACCAGGGGCTTCCCAGTGGTAAAGAATTCACCTGTCAGTGCAGAAGGCACAAGAGACTCAGGTTTGATCCCTGGGTCAGGAAGATCCCCTGCAGAATGGAATGGCAACCCACTCCAGTATTCTTGCCTAGAGAATTCCATGGACAGAGGAACCTGGCAGGCTACAGTCTATGGGGTTGCAAAGAATCGGACAGAACTGTGTGACTAAGCAGGAGAAGGACACTGACCAACGACCAGTGAGGATGAATTCAAGTGGAAAATCCATTTCTCACCCTAACATTTGGCTCCTTGGAGAGCATCAGCAACCAGTGGGATTCAGCTGCAAAGGAGGAGTTTAGAGGGTGAAGGTGCCCCTTGGCAGCACCCCAAGTGCCCGCAATGCTTATGAGCCCATGGGCCTGAGCCCCAGCCGTGATGTGACCTAGAAGGAAGGGGTTAGGCCCAAGGTTGATCATTTTTAGCAGCTTTTGGGGGGGAAAGACCATCAGACTTAGAGTCGGGAAACCTGACATCATTCACAGCTATGCCTATGTGACTTCAAGTAAGCCACTTTTCCTCTGTGAGCCTCAGTTTCCCTGTAAACAGGAGTATTTGACTAGATTCCCTCTTCCATTTCACATCTCTGTGAAAGATGTATGAAATGGAGGCAATACCTAACTCATACGGTTGAGGGAAGGATGAAATGCATCAACCCTGAAAAATGCTTGGACCAGCTCCTGCCACGGAGTTTGCTTTCAGAAAAAGCTGCAAGTTGACTACTCTTTGTAGAAAACGAGCTGATGCAGAAAGAAAAACAACCAGGAAAACCTCTTGGATATTCGGTATCTAGCATTTTTGCACCTTTCTCCCTTCACAGCACTGGGCCTAAGAATCAAATGCACCTAGTAAGCGTTTCACAAATGTTTGTTGGCTGGCTGGCTGGTGAAGTTTTGTGTGATCACAGAGGACCCGTTGCTGTTCCCACGAGATACAGTTGTCATGTCCAAACAGACTGAGAGATGCCAAAACCACCCTAGCAGAAAAGCCGTCTCTGATGCAGAAAAAATGGAAACTGCCCCCTAAGCCCACTATGGTTATTTTTAAAAGAAAAGGAAGCACCAAACAGCCAATGTAGCACCTGGTGATTTGGAGGAGCCACCTCAATGAGAAGCCCTCGTACTGCAATGAAGAGTGGTCCCCCCTGCTCACTGCAACTAAAGAAAGTCAATGGAACAACAAAGACCCCCTTCAGAGCTAAGGCCAAGTCTTAGCTGCAGTTTTATCTTCAATGAGTGAATTTGTTAATTACAAATAACTCCTGTCTGCTTAGATCTTCCAGGACCTCTGTCAGCAGAGTCCCTTGGAAGTGGCATCATTGCATACTTTTTATTTCTTTTTTATTTTTTGGTATTTATTTGGCTGTGCTGGGTCTTTGTTGCAGCACATGGGATCTTTACATTGCGTCGTGTGGGATCTACTTCCCTGACCAAGAATTGAACTGGGGTCCCCTGCATTGGAAGCATGGAGTCTTAGCCACTGGACCACCAGGGAAAAGCCAGCACAGCCAAAGATAAATAAATCTTAAAAAAAAAATTGTAAAAGAAGAAAACAACTTTATGGGATAATCATAATGACTTCATGAGATGTCAAGTGTGAAATTAAGCCCAGTTGCACATTGTCTGGCACACAGTAAGTGCTCAATAAATTTTAAGTATAATAGTCAATAATCTTTACTGAATTTTATCAATCCAAGGAATAACAGCGAAAGGAAGAGTGGCGAGGGAAAGGGAGGTAGAGGAAGGAATGCTTAGCAATGTTGAATCTTCTCCTGCCTCAAATCCTCTTCACAGCCCCTGGGGAGAAGGGATGGGGCCCCTGCCCTCAGCAAAGCCAGAAGGGCAAAGGATGGAGGTGCCTGCTGTTGGCCCTCTGAGCATCTCTGATGTGAAAATATTTGACAATAAGGCTAGAGACATGTAGGGAGGATAATACAAAATGATAAACTTACTGGTGCAAACAATTACTTTGAAAACAACTAGTTGGATTCCATTAAGCAACATATTATTAAACATTTCTTTTGAGAGTAATTGATGTCAGCTTCCACAGCATTAAAAAACTGGAAGGTCAGAGAGGGATGGAGGAAGGGAAAGAGGAAGACTTGGGGGAATATAGACGTGCCCTTCCTTTTCTTGTGAAATGGATGTGGGGAGGTGCAGGTCTGGGCGATGGGTGCCCTCGACACAGACAGAACCGCCAACTCACAAGCTTTTGCTGAATGTGTATTTTTGGCAGCTCCCTACCCAGCAGCCATGAAACCACTTTAGGGACAGAGTAATGTTTTGTGGATGCTCTGTCTTCCCCTATAAACACAAGTAATATCCCAATCCCACCTCTGGGTTTGCTGGCCCCAGAGAGCAGCCCCAGCAAGGTGCTTCGAGGTAGGGTTTGTGGGGTGCACACCTGTTCCCTTTCACCCCAGTCAGTTCCCATCCTCCAGCCAGTGTGGCCAGGAGCCAGGACACCTAGGTCAAAGCCCAGGACAGAAACTGACCAGACTGGTCCAGCTGCTTCTGTGTCCTAAGAACCAGGGAGGCCACGTGTGCTAGGCTGTTGTTGTTTATCACTAAGTTGTGTACGACTCTTTGTGACCCCATGGACTATAGCCCGCCAGTCTCCTCTGTCCATGGGAGTCCCCAGGCAGGCATAATGGAGTGGGTTGCCATTTCCTTCTCCAGGGGATCTTCCTGAGCAGACTGCAATTTGGAGCCCATCCATAGTGAGTTTTAAGAGGTAGTCGGGCTACCCGGAGGCACTATGGGAGACTTCGTTGAACCTCTAAGTGCTGGGAGGTCAGCGCTTGTCCTTTGGGACAACATATTGTTCAGTATCCCTGCCAGGTCCATGGAGCTTAAGAACTGGAGGGCAAGCTGCCCAGGGTGACTGGCTGGGTCAAGAGATAGCTGTAAGATTCGGACATGCAGACAGAGAGAAATCAAAGATGTTGTAGAGATGGAAACCTCTGGCTACAGTTGGCATGAGAGGGAGATATCAGGACAGAAAGGCTGGGAGAAAAGAGGAGAGAGAGAGGGAGGGAGAGAGGGAGAACAGGAGAGAGAAAGAGCAAAGAAGTGCATGGGTTTTTTTGGCCTTTCTTGCTTCGTGCTTTCTCTTTAGCAGCCAGGAGAACTGAGGCCAGAGATGGCCTTTATTTGAAACCCCCCTCCCCATTTCTTAGAAGAATTACCCTCATCCTCTCTAATCTGCTGCAGGGAGCCCCTTCCTCAGGCACCAGGGTCAGGATGCTCTGAGTCACACCTTTCGGAGGCTGCAGATATCTGCCCAAGAGAAGGAGCAACCCCATACCCTCCAGCACCCCCTGGGCTGGGCTCCCAGCACCCACTTCAGAAGGAACAAAGCCTGTTGCCTTTGAGGTTCTAACTGGTCCTCAGTGTGTGGTCTACCTCTTTCTTACACACACACACACACACATGCTCCTCAGGGAGTCCTTTGCAGTGTTAACAGCATCGCCCCCAACTGCTACCCCCTCAGAGGCTATTGCACGGTCAAACCGGTGAGACAGGCATGGGCACCCACCTACTCAGGGTCCGGGCTGGAGGGCTGGCTCCCAGAAGAGCAGCTGGACCCCCAGGGACCATAGGGTCAACTGTGGGAGTGGGCAGTAGGTTGGACCATCTCTGTGGCCATGCCTTAGGCCACGCATCCATGACTGGGAGGCTGAGAGGTGATCCGAGGAGGGAAGTCAGTGTCCTGGACTTGGTCTGAGTTCCTGCCTGTCCTCCCCTTCCTTTTACCTCCACTTTGCCCAACTTCTCTGGCCAGATGCCCCGTTCAAGCTCCTTCTGTGCCAGCGTCCACACACACGACTCCACGGAGTCCTCCTGTCTTACTCTAAGTGTGAAAGACCCAGATACCCCTGCACCTCCCCATCCGCTCTTCTGGGCCTCTGCCCAAGCCCTCCCTCCTTTCTACCCCCACAGAATACTCATTTCTGCCAGTCACCCACCTTTGGCCGTACTGTTCCTCCTTCTAGGACTTCCGTTCCCCAGTCTCTTTTTTTTAATATAATTTTTAGATCCCCTGAAGGGAAGCACAGCAACTCACTCCAGTATTCTTGCCTGGAGAATCCCCTGGACAGAGGAACCTGGCGGGTTGCAGTCCACAGGGTTGCGCAGAGTCAGACACGGCTAAACCAACCTAGCATGCACGCACATTTATTTATTTTATTATTTTTTAATTTTATTTTTGGCCGTGCTAGGTCTTTGCTGCTTAGGGGCTTTTCTCTGGTTGCGGCAAGCAGGAGCTACTCTCTAGCTGTGGTGCGCGGGCTTCTTATTGCAGCGCTTTCTCCTATTGCAGAGCACAGGCTCTGGGGCATGTAGGCTTCAGTAGCTGTGGCACATGGGCGTAATAACTGTGGCTCCTGGCCTCTAGAGCACAGGCTCAATAATTGTGGCACGTGAGCTTAGCCATGGCATGTGGGATCTTCCCAGAGCAGGGATCAAACCCATGACTCCTGCAGTGGCAGGCAGATTCTTTACTGCTGAGCCACCAGGGAAGCCCTGTCCCCCAGTCTCTCTGCATCAGTCCTGTCTAACAGGACTCTCTCCTTCAGGAAGCCCTCCAAGCTAATCTCACTGGCCCTTCCTTTGTTTGCTCTCCCTGCCCTTCATGTGAGCCTCTAGCTCATGGTGGAGCCTGGGCTCCCCAACAACAGGGAATCTGCAATTCTTTGGTGTGTTCCCTCACAGGACGCTCAAAACATTCACCAACCAGACCCTGCATGGACCCCTGGTCTCTCTCATCTAACCGGAGCCCTTGTGCCCCTGTAGATTCTGAGTTCTGCCTGGGCCAGGAGGACTCCCTTAAAAACAAAGAACAAAAAGGGCTGCGTCCCCAGCACCTAGCCCAGCACCCCAAGCACTGTAGGCACACAATAGACACTGAATTCAGCAGAGGGCATCTCCCCCCTCCCACTCTGTGCACATGGAGGTGCTGTGGCGACAGGAGGCAGAAATGACAAGCTAGATGGATAAATCCCCCCTGGCTCTGCATGTGCATTCATGACTCAGTGGCTTATCGAGTGCTACACTGTTGGCATCACTTAGTAACATTTAGCGATTCTGGTCCTGCCCCGTGTTCCATCCCTGATCCCCATAGCACCGGAGGCATTTGTCCACGTGTAAAAGCACAGACAGCATTTGCTTCCATGAGGGGTTCTGGGCAGGGCTGGTAGGAGACATTGCCGGAGGGAGGTTTGGAGCTGAGCTGAGGACAGAGAAGCAAGAACGTTCTCAGAACCTGGGGTCTTGAGAGAGCAAGTCAGGATGGTTTAGTCCCCAAGGAAGGGGCTGGGGAGGAGGTTTGGGGGCAGCCTGGGGCTCCCTCCCTGCCATTGTCCCAGTTCTGCTGGTTAAGATGCAGGAATAGCCAGGCGAGGCAGAGGACACAGGTGAAAGGGAGTGGGTCTATTCTTGGCTCCTTCTGTGGGATCCCATCTCTCAATCCACATCCCTCCCCTCCAGCTCCCTGTGGGTGGGGGTGGGGAAGCTTTGGTGTCTTTCTCTCTAGGTTGCTGGGCCTCAGTTGTCTTACCATGAACACTGCTGCCAGGCTGTGAAACTCCAGGCCTAGTCAGTGGCACATGTGCACCCCTGAGAAGCAGAGCATCCCTAAGGGAGTCTCCCTCAACTGTCCCTAAAGTTGAGGAGGCAGGAGGCCTGGCTGGCTCACCTTGGGAAAGTCACACAACCTCTCTGGGCTTGGCCCTCCTCTGGACCACGATGGAGAATCAAAGAGGAAATGCCTGTGTGGCAAGGGGCCTGACGCCACCAAAGCTCCTGATTGGGACCTGCTGCTTTTCCCTGTAAGATCCCTCCCCAAGCCTCCACTGTCCCCCTCACTCCCACCCACCCCTCCCCTTAATGCTGAGCCCAACAGGTACTTAAGACTCTCCTCCTCCATAGAGCCTTCACCCCCTTCACATCTCTCTTATTTTTTTTTCAATTTTTTAATTGTATTAATTAATTAAGTTTAATTGGAGGCTAATTACAATAGTGTGGTGGGTTTTGCCATACATTGACATGAATCAGTCACAAGTGCACATGTGTCCCCCCATTCTGAACCCCGCTCCCTCATGCCTCCCCACCTCATCCCTCTGGGATGTCCCAGAGCACCGACTTTAAGTGCCCTGCTTCATGCATCAAACCTGCGCTGGTGATCTATTCTACATATGGTCATATACATGTTCACATCTCTTTTAAAAAAAGCAGCTTCTTAAAGGACATCCTTTTCCTGCTGACACCGAAATCTCCCTCACTTCACACTTGGCAGAGAGTGGGCCGAGCGAGAGCACAGCTGATAGTGGCACCTGCGTGGCTGATGTCTCTGTGCTGTCCCCAGCACCTCGGCTCCATCTTCCCGTGTAGCAGATGCCTCTCCCACCCCCTCAGGGATGGGTTCCTGGTGTCTGGGAGCAGCTCCCAGTCGGGCAGCTCCCAGGGGCAGGGGCTGGATCAGAGCCCCAGCGAGCTCCACAGCCCTGTGAGAACCGAGATGCACCCTTCCTGAGCCCCCAGCTGACAGGGCTGCACTGGTGTCTACCCCTCAGTTCCCACTGCCAGCTCTTGGGGAGCCAGGCTATGCCCTGGAGCTAGAGGTCAAGAGGGAAAGGAAACCTGTACCTCCTTTTTTGGAGGAGCCATGCAGGGTAGTCGGGGTGGGGTGCTTATTAGGAGAGCAAAGGAGTGAAGTAACAGGGAATTGGGGTAGGGTGCATCCTGAGCCCAGGGCCCCAGAGAGAAGGCCTGGAGGTGGGAGCACCCAGGTGTGCCCCACTCCCTGAAATGTAGGCAGGAGATTTTCCTTTCCATTTTTTCCCTTTCTGCACAACAGCAATTTAAGTTAATTAAATGTAACAATAAATTATTTCTCAATGGCCTAAAATAGAATGATCTTTCACTGGTAACCCCCTTTGGGGAAAGCACAGGCTCTTTGCTTTGAGGTTGTGGCTGTCCTAGACAGAGGCTGTCTAGGGGAGGAACTGACCTGGGGCAGGATGGAGGGGGGAAGAGTAGTGGGAGGGGCAGACGTCCTGGTCAGTTGAGAGGGCTGAGAAGGAGCATCCAGCATCACCACCCTCTGACCCAAGTCTGGTTTCACTCTGGCTAGTCTTTAGAGCACTACTGCATGAATCAGAAAATGCACCCCACCCCCAGGGGTCCCAGCTCTGCTGATGGGCAGCCTGCAATTCTAGCCCCCAGAGACCCCTCTACTTGGCACCTCTGTGCAGGGCAGAAATCTCACAATTGTGTGTGGGCTCTGCACCTCCCCCGTATTGTCATTCTGTCTCTACAGATATATCCCTTGTAGGCACACAGGTTTCCGAAGAGTTGATTGCGCATATGTTTTATTCCTGCACACCAGATCCTGATTTTTAAATCCAACGAGAGAGCCAGCTTTCTAAAGAAATCTTGATTCATGATCCCTCCTCTTCTTCATATTTAGATTTTCTTCTCCTGGCTTTGCTTAAAACAGGATGTTACCTTAAAAACCACAGCTTTGATAAAGGGTCAATATCCAGAATATATAAGGGGAACCCATACAGCTCAATAGCAAAAACACCCTCCCAAACAAAAGCAAGCCCTGCAAATAATCCAATGAAATCTGGGAAATGCAAATAAAAAACACAATAGGTATCATCTCACACCTAAGAGTAGGTATTATAAAAAAGACAAGATAAGTGCAGGGGAGAGTGTGGAGAAAAGGGAACCCTAGTGCACTGTTGGTTGGAATGTAAAGTGGTACAGCCAGTATGAAAAATAGTATGGAGTTTACTCAAAAAGTTAAAAATAGAACTACCGTATGATACAGCAGTTCCACTTCCGGGTATGTATCCAAAGGAAATGAAATCATTACCTTGAAGAGGTATCTGAATCCCTGTGTTCCTTGCAGAATTGTGTACAATAGCCCCTTGGACAGCAAACGGTAAGGAGATAAGACCAGTCAATCCTAAAGGAAATCAACCCTGAATATTCATTAGAAGAACTTAATACTGAAGCTCCAGTATTTTGGCCGCCTGATGCGAAGAGCCAACTCATTGGAAAAGACCCTGTTACTGGGAAAGAGTGAGGGCAAGGGGAAAAGGGGGTGACAGAGGATGAAATTATTCAATGGCATCACTGACTCAATGGACATGAGTTTGAGCAAAATCTGGAAGATAGTGAAGGACAGACAGGGAAACCTGGCAAGCTGCAGTTTAGGGGGTCGCAAAGAGTCGGATACGACTTAGTGACTGAACAGCAATACAATGACTAAGATACGGAAACACAAAAGTGTCTGTCAATGGATAAATGGATAAAGAAAATGTGGAATATTATTAAGACATAAAAAGAAGGAAATCCTGCCATTTGTGAAGACATGGATGAACCTCAAGGGCATTATGCTGAATGAAATAAGACAAAAAACAATAAGTACCTTATGATCTCACATATATGTGGAATCTAAAAAATTCAAACTCTGAGAAACAGAGAACCGATTGGTGATTGCCATGAGTGAAATTAAGAGGTGGGAATGGGTGAAGGTAGTCAAAAATACAAACTTCCAGTTATAAGATGAGTACATTCTGGGGCTGTAGTGGACAGCATGTTGACTATAGCTAACAATACTGTGTTGAGTATTTGCAAATTACTAAGAGAGTAGATCTTAATGGTTTCTAATACACACACGCACAGTTTTAACTATGTGAGATAATGGAAGTGTTAAGTAATTGTGGTAATCATTTTGCAATATATATGTAAATCAAATCATCATGTATACTTTAAATTTATACAATGTTATATGTCATTTCAATAAAGCTGAAAAAGACCATAACTCAGAGCAAAGCAGAGTCAGGATGGTCAGATATTTGAGCTGGGGACCCCCAAATATTTGTGGAGCCCGGGGACCTCAGAACCCAGGAGGCTTTCCTTCCTTGGCCAGCAGGCAACAGTGTTCGCTGAGGGTCTTTTTGCCTCTGGCGGTCTCCAGAGAGGGTTACAGTCTTGGCCTCACTGGGAAGCCAGGGGCAGCTTTTGTCCCCAAGTCAGGATCTGCCACAGTCTCCTGGGCCAGGGAAGGCAGCCAGGCCCCTGTTCTTTCCCCAGTTCCTGAAGGGTCTCCACTGAGCTTGTGTCTTCTTCCGCTCTCTGGGTCTGTCTCTGTACCTACAAATGATGAAACTGATCAGCTGTGACAAGCTGATGCTCAGGAATCCACCTCGACACTCCAGGTCGGATGGATCCATCTCAGCCTGGTGTCTGAGCCCTTCCACAGGTGGTCTGTGCTGCCCCAAGCTCAGGACCTCCCCCGATCCCCCTCCTCTGCCTGGAAAGCCCTCTTTCTACTTCTCACAGTCTGTGGCCACTCTGCCATCCTCCAGCTCACCTCCCCCAGGAAGCCTGCCCACACCGGCGCCTTGTGCTGACCCCTCCTATAATCCCACAACCCCCCTGCACTCATGCACACCTTGCCTTGCCATTCTCCTTTGTGTGGGTGTATCTGTGTCTGTGTGTGTGTGTCTATGTGTCCTTCCCCGCCTCTCCTGAATTTGTTTCCTTTTTTCAAATCAAGGAATCCTGGACTGCTTGAATGTAGAATCCCAGTTCAACAAGGGGCTCGGTGAGATCACTTAGTTGGATGGTTTAAAAAAAAAAAAAACAGGAGACAAAAATCAAAACAACTTTCCTTTTAAGCTGAAAACCCCCTTTTTCCTTTGAAAAAAAGGAAAGCTTACAGAGAAAGCAGAAGAGTCTGACCGAGTGGAGGAGAGAACGCTGGCCCTACTGCAGCCCCTTGGCCCCCAGGGCCCAGAAGGAACTCCAGGACAGCTTGTTCTAGTCCAGCCCTCTCCATAACCAAGGAAGATTCTAGGGCCCAGAGTGACCCAGTCATGATCATGACTCCATGGGCACTTGTGTGTGTGTGTGTGTGTGTGTGTGTGTGTGTGTGTGTGTGCATGCTCAGTTGCTCAGTGGTATCCAATTCTTTGCAACCCCATGGACCACAGCCCGCCAGGCTCCTCTGTCCATGGGATTTCCCAGGCAAGAATAGTGGAGTGGGTTACCATTTCCTTCTTCAGGGAATCTTCTTGACCCAGGGATTGAGGCCACATACCTTGTGCCTCCTGTATTGGCAGGTGAATTCTTTATTACTGCTCCACCTGAGAAGCTCCTATGGACACTTGTAGGAGTCTATAAATTCCAGGAAGCATCTCTCTCCTTTTTCTCCCCACCCCTCAGGTGACCTACATCCCTGTAATGCAGGTAAGAAAGAGGGTATTGCCCAGATGCAAGTCACCTCGCCCACACAGACAGTGGCAGGACTAGGCTCAGAGCCCAGCAGAAGGGGAAGAATCTCGCTGGAAGACCACTCTCAAATGCTAATGCTGTGATTCTGCTGGACAGCCTTCTCAGTCCCTGGCCCCTAGGAGAGGTTTTCCTGGGGCTTCTGGAGCTCTCCCAGGCTGAGCATCAGAGGTTATGAAGGGGAAGAAAGGCTGACCCCCTTCTCCTGCTCCTCGTGAACTCTGGAGAGGTGAGGGTGGTCCCTGTTGTCTCCAGTGGCCCTTCAGGACTCTCCCTGAAAGGTTAGTTACCAGATCATCCCATCAAAGGAAATTGTGCTTTTGTCCCTTAAAGACCAAACTGAGCCTCAGCAGCATAGTTATTTATGGTCTCTAATAAGCATTTTCTGGGGGTGATTAACCTTTATGCCAAAGTCACACTGGGAATTGGGGTGGCAGCTTCAATTCCAGCCACACTCTGCACTGGCCAGGGGGTGGGGCATGGGCAGCAGCTGGAGCAGCCTGGAGCGGGCAGCTGTCAGACTCCGGCCCGCCCAGCCGCCCTCTCCACGGGCTCCTTCACCCTCCCCTCTCCTCTGCATCCCTTCTTCCCATGCCCTGCCCTGATCTGTCTTCCTCCATCTTACATCCACTTGAAAGACAGACCCAGAACGCTTGCTTACTGGACCCCAACTTCCACTCAGCCACTAAAAGAATTCAACTATACGTGCCTGTGTGTGCGTGCTCTGTCGCTCAGTCATACCCAGGTCTTTGTGACCCCATGGACTGTAGCCCACCAGGCTCCTCTGTCCATGGGATTCTCCAGGCAAGAATACTGGAGTGGGTTGCCATTTCCTCCTCCAGGAGATCTTTCTGACCCAGGGATTGAACCCTGGTCTCCTGAACCCCAGGCATCAGCCAGTGGATTCTTTACCACTGAGCCACGGCCCCTGTGAAATAGGGAGCAGGAAACTTGCCCTGCCTGCTTTCCAGAGCTCAGTGCTACTCCCGTGTCAGGGACCCCGTGTCATTTTATGTGATGCTGTGACTAAGCCACAGCATGCCCTTGGCCTTCCCAGATTTAACATTCAAGGTCTGACTCTTTGGCGAGTGGAGAGATTTACAGCTGAGGTACGGGTTTTACTTTGGGGCCTCTGGGCTGCCAGGCAGGTGCACAGAGTGAGGCATTACCTCGTGAGTGAGCTTAATGCCCACCAGCTAAATGGGACCCTACTGATATGACCCTACTCATCACACGCTCTGGCCATATTTGGGGTACTAGACTTCACTGAGCAGTGGAGGAAGCTCTTCACCCTCCCTGAAAATCATTGGCCTTACATGCAACATTCTTTTTTTTTAAATTTATCTATTTTAATTGGAGGCTACTTACAATATTGTAGTGGTTTTGCCATACATTGACATGAATCAGCCATGGGTTTACATGTGTTCCCAATCCTGAGCCCCCCTCCCACCGCCCTCCCCAAACATTAAAAAAAAAAAAATTTGTTTATTTAGCTGTACCGGGTCTTATTTGCAGCCCAAGGGTTCTTTTTTGTTGGCCACACCCCATGGCACGCAGAACTTCCCTGACCAGGGATCAAACCTATAGCCCCTGCAGTGGAAGCACAGAGTCTTAATCACTGGACCACCTTTTAGTTGCAGCATATGGGATCCAGTTCCCCAACCATGGATTGAACCCAAACCCCCTACATTAAGAGCTCAGAGTCCCAGCCACTGGACCGCCAAGGAAGTCCCTACACGTAACATTCTGTATTTAACCACAGGGTTTCATGCCCCTCACCTGCCTCATGTGTTTGTAGGCCCCAGATTAAAAACTGTCAGCTCTAGAAGAAAACAAGCAACATCCTTGAAACTTCAGGGGCCTGTCTGCCCCTACAGTGTAATAATTTCCTGTTGGCAGAGTTGAAAGAGTAGTGAATGTTGAAGAGGAGATCAGCGTTATGGTGGAAGGAAGTACACGGGAAATCTCTGCACTTTTCACGAACGTATGACTCAGGAATAAGCCAGGAGCGTGACAAACACTGCTGCAGAGCCAGAGGTGGTATAGATCCAGATTCTATACAGAGCTGAGATTTCCTGAGAGGGGAAGTTGGTTGGGGAATTTCAAGAAGCCTTCTTCTTGGCATAATGCAAACCCAGCCCTCTTTTGGGAGAAAAGGACTTTGTGAACCAGCACATTCAAGAGAGGTAAGGATCGGGGTTATAGGCAACCAGCCCAGGACAGGCTTCATGCCATGGCATTTGCTTTGGTTTCGTGATGAATCTGGATTTGCCTGCTCCTTGTTGAACCCCAAGACATTAAGATTCGAGGCTAAGACCTTCTGGCTGGTGTATATGCTATCTAATTAGAACCCTGGTGCGTGCGTGCTTTAACAGAGGCAATCCCATGCATTTGGGACTAGTCTGAGCTCTCCGATTGCCAGGGTCTAGTATGTCTACGGAGGGGACCTGGGTTGGCATTGGAGGGTCAGGGAGGATGCTGCCAAAGGGCTCTGGACCTGACGTCTGCAGCTGTGGACCTGCAGACCTGAGGGCTACAGAGTTCACCAGGGGAACGGATGAGCCAGGGTGAGGAGTGGGCAGACCCCAGCAGGACCCCGTGTGCTGGGGAAACTATAAGTAATTCAGTGTGAATAAAACGTGGCATGCTTTCAAGGAGGAACTGAAAGACCAAAGCACAAAGCACAGCTTCAGGCTTAGGATAGCAGTAGAATGCCAGGCAGCAGGGCCGATATTTTTATACAGGGTGTTACCGGTTTCTTTAATTTGCCTGTGGCTGAGTTGGCTACAGGAGCCCCATTTCCATTCTGTGTGTGTGTGTACACATGTGTCCGTGTTGGGAGGTGGCAGAGGCAGGGGTGAGTGACAAGCCAGGGCTAGGGGTCCCTAGTCCGCTTCTAGAAGAGGTCTCTGGCCATCCCAGCTGAGCAGCCCTTCCCCGGGACAGCTCACAGTCGGGTGCCCGCTGACTGTGCCCAGCTGACAGCAGGTCTGTCAGCACGGACACTGCTCTCCGCTCAGCCTGTAGGAGCCACTGGTGGGCCTGGTGGCCTCCGCCTCTCTCTTGCTTCTGCGTTTTTCATTTGGAAAATGAGGGTAAAGATAGTTCGCCATCTCTCTGGGGACTGTGAAGTTTAATTACTGATTAATAAAGTGTTGGAAGTTCCACAGGGGGCCAGAGAGATGAATGGGTTTGTTCTAATCACTCCTGGGTCCCGGGAGTGAGTTAGCCAACCCCAGCTCCATTGGCCAAAGCCAGGCTCTGGGCACAGGATGGGGACCCAGGGCCGGGGTGGGCTCGGAGCCTGGAGCTTGGCCCAGTTGGAGCAGAAAGACCCTCATGATGTGACAGGGGAGTGTGCCAGTGAGGGAATCAACAAAGCCCACTGCGACTCAGGCTCAGCCCTGAGGGGACAAAGTGGGTGAACCATCAGGGTGAATGCGGGAGCCGCCAACTTCCTACCAGAGGCCAGGGGCTTGGGCAGGCCCTGACAAGGAGTAGAGAGTACTCGGTTCTGCCTTGGAATGTAGGGTAGGAGAGAAGGGGTCAGGATCTGCCTTTGTCATCAGACAGGAGTGGGAAGGTGGGTGGTGCTAGTGGAGGGTGGGGAGACTCTGGGCTAGTGGGTGGAGGCCAGTCTGGGGAGCAGATACGCGAGCAACAAGGCCGGGACCAGGGTCAGGCAAGTGAGACATTTTTCTCGAGCATGGGATTTAAAAAGCTGCCAAAATCGCACTGTCAAGATAAATAATATTTTAATGTTACCACTGATTTTTCCTCTTACCCCAGGTTCCAATAGGATCCAGTACTGGTAGTGAGCCTGCCTTGAAAAAAAAAAAAGCTTTTTATATGTTGTTCATCATGGAATTTTTGCATTGACTTAGAATTTTTTAATTAATTTATTTATTTTAATTGGAGGCTAATTACTTTACAGTATTGTAGTGGGTTTTGCCATACATTGACATGAATCAGCCATGGGTGTACGTGTGTTCCCCATCCTGAACCCCCTCCCACCTCCCTCCCCATCCCATCCCTCAGGGTCATCCCAGTGCACCAGCCCTGAGCGCCCTGTCTCATGCATCGAACCTGGGCTGGCGATCTGTTTCACATAGGATAATACACATGTTTCAATGCTATTTTCTCAAATCATCCCACCCTCGCCTTCTGCCACAGAGTCCAAAAGACTGTTCTATACATCTGTGTCTCTTGCTGTCTCGCATATAGGATCATCGTTACCATCTTTCTAAATTCCATATATATGCATTAGTATACTGTATTGATGTTTTTCTTTCTGACTTACTTCGCTCTGTATGATAGGCTCCAGTTTCATCCACCTCATTAGAACTGATTCAAATGCATGCTTTTTAATAGCTGAGTAATATTCCATTGTGTACATGTACCACAGCTTTCTTATCCACTCATCTGCCGATGGCCATCTAGGTTGCTTCCATGTCCTGGCTATTGTAAACAGTGCTGCAGTGAACATTGGGGTACATGTGTCTCTTTCAATTCTGGTTTCCTCGGTGTGTAGGCCCAGCAGTGGATTGCTGGGTCGTATGGCAGTTCTATTTTGAGTTTTTTAAGGAATTTCCACACTGTTCTCCATAGTGGCTGTACTGTTTTGCATTTCCACCAACAGTGTGAGAGGGTTCCCTTTCCTCCACACCCTCTCCAGCATTTATTATTTGTAGACTTTTTGATAGCAGCCATTCTGACCGGCATGAGATGGTACCTCACTGTGGTTTTGATTTGCATTTCTCTGATAATGAGTGATGTTGAGCATCTTTTCATGTGTTTGTTAGCCATCTGTATGGCATTGACATAGAATTTAAAAAAATATTGCATTAAAATATTATGTATCTAACTACTAAGATTTTTGGTGCCCAGCTGCCACCCCTTATATTTTGCACCTGAAAGGAATGCCTTGCTCTCCTTACCTTAGTCCTAGCCCTGCCAGTGAAGGCTGCAAATGCTTGCCAGTGGCGTTGGCCACAACCCTGGCTTGGGTTTAAATTCGAAACTTGCTCACCATGGGACTCGGACAAGCCCCTACCTCCCTCCCAAACCCATTTTCCTCTGTGAAATGGCTCAGGCTACTTCCAGATCCATGCATCTCTGTCTGAAGTCCTATTGTAGGAAGGGGGACTCCCTCCAGGGCCCGAGAGGGGGGTTCTTGTCTAACACTTGGGAATGAATTGTCCAAGGAGACACATGTACTGGAAAAGCAAGAGACTTTATTGGGAAGGGGCGCCTGGGCGGAGAGCAGAACCCAGGGGAACTGGGTTCTGCCACGTGGCTCACAGTCCCAGATTTTATGGTGATGGGATTAGTTTCCAGGTTGTCTGGGGCCAATCCATCTGACTCAGAGTCCTTGCTGGTGGCATACACATTGCTCAATCACGATGGATTCCAGCAAGAAGGATTCTGGGAGGCAGTGGGACATATGGACTGGCGTCTGTCTTCTCTCTCCTTTTGACTTTCTTGAATTCTTCTGGTTGGTGGTCGCTTGTGAGTTCCGAGTTCCTTCTCAGGACCTCCTGTTGTAAGATAACTCATATAAGTGGTTACTATCTTGCCTGGCCAGGGTAGGAGGTTTTGGTCACTGTTTCCCCTAATAGTTCTGCAGTGAATTTTGCAGAATTGTTTGCAAATGGACTGGGGCTGAGACCCATGGTGGGTGGAGGGAGGTAAGAGAGAATCCCAGGGAGGGGAGACCCCAGGAATAAAAAGCAGGGATCTGGGGTGGTGTCTCCTGTGAGGTCAGGGAGACAGAGCTCTGCAGGTCACCAGCCTCCCATGTCTTGAAAATTGAGGAGAGGGGCTGATTACCATCCTTCTCTACGCCAAACCCCCACATGCTTCTTAGCCCTTTGCAAATCAAATCCCTAGGGAAACAATCGTCTCGCCTCCAACCGGTGACTAAATGAGAATCACCAAGTTCGAATCAATCAGCGTGACCTATTGAGTGCCTGTTGTAGACCTGAAACACAATGTAACCCATTAATGTATTCAGCAAATTTGAATGCAATGAATAAAACAAAATCCCTGCCCTCTTGGAGCAAGCTGTGCTGCTTACAAGGGACTCCTACATACCCTGCATCCTGTAAGCCCGGGGAGATGGGGAGGCTATTATGCCAGTCTTTACAGGTGAGGAAACTGAGACACAGAGAGGTCAAGTAACTTGCTCACGACAACACAGTGAAACTGGGGCTGGACGCCAGGTCTCTGGACTCTAAATCCACAGGGAGGGTGTTGACCTCAAGGGAGGGAACACAATGATTGTGTGGGGGTGTTAGTTGAAGAAGGGACAGCCCTCTGGGTGTGGAGCCCATGCTACTGTCCCCAAGTAGGCTGAAATTTTGGAATCAGAGTGATACAGAGTCTCCAGGGATGTAAGAGGCAAAGAGTTTCCCTGGAATAAGGCAGCCATTTTTCCAAACACATTTATCCCTTCACCTCTCGGGGCCTCGGCTTCCTCATCAGGGACAGCCACACCTGCCCCACAGAGAATGAAGTATCATTGTGGATGTAAAAGGACTTGGTAGATGGTTCAGGCACAATTTGCAGTGACCAGTAATTAGCTGGACAGGGATGAAGGCCGGTGAGGCAGCTCACTAAACCACGGGGCCTGAGCTCCTGCAGTTGGGGAGGGAGTGAGGCAGGGAGGCAGGCTCACTGTTGGGTCTTTCGTGAGCCCAAGGGAGGGAAGGGGTGCTCAGGGTGCAGGTGGGAGGATGTGTGTGTCTCTGTGTGTCTGTGTGTGGGTGTGTGTTGGGACCCAGCTGTGCCATCCTTGTGATCCCGTGAGGATGGAGGTGGTGTTCTCAGGCAGAGCCTCCCTGGCCTCAGGGAGAGAGTTCACCTCTGTCCTGGGAACCTGGGCTCCTGCTGTCCCCTGCGTTCTTTTCAGGGTCCTCCAAGAACAGGGCAGCCCCAGACGTTGTAGGCAAGAAGGGCTGGGTTGGTGGGAGAAGGGGATGTGTCTGGATAAGACTGAACGGAGGAGGAAGGAGACTAGAGGCAGCAGGAGGTTGCAGTCCAGACTGCTCCTGGCACAGTCTAACTGAGTCCCTTGCCTCCTGTGCCCACAGGCCCTTCTCCTTCTGGGGCTGAACTCCATCTCCGCCTCCCTCCAGGACCAGCATTGCGAGAGCTTGTCCGTGGCCAGCAACGTCTCTGGTGAGCATACCCGTCTGCCTCCTGCAAGGTTCCAGGTCCCCAGAGCCCCACCTCCCATCTCCCCCAGGGCTCCAACCCTTGCCCATGGCCCGAGAGGGCAAGGGTAGCGGAGAGATTTCCTCTCTGGGGGTCCAAGCAATCCATCATTTGTCCACAGAGAGCAGTGTTGAGGAGGATCCTGAAGCCGGGTGTAGGAATGGTGGGAAAGAGAGCTGCGATTAGGTGACAGGGGGGCTTGGGGCAAGTATGCACAGGTGTTATCTCCTGGCTCTGGGCTGGAAAACAGGGGAAGACACCCCAGCCCTTGCTGCTGTGAGAATCAACAGAGCGGAAGGCTGGGCTGTGACTCAGGCATCAGTGAGGAAGAGAGTCTGCTGTTCTGCTGCTAAAAATGCCTGAAGCAGAAGATGTAGGGTGCTAACTATGGCTGGCTGGCTGGATGGTATCACCAATTTAATGGACATGAGTTTGAGCAAACCCCAGGAGATGGTGAGGGACAGTGAAGTCTGTAGTCCATGGGGTCGTGAAGAGTCAGACAATGGCTGAACAACAGCTGTGTGCAGGGCACCATCTGAGGTGTTCGAGAACAGATGGGGTAACATCCGGATAAACCCATCGTAAACGGAAAATAAGCCGAAAATGCAGTGAATACACATAACCTAGGCATAGCTCAGACTCGTCTGCTTTGACATGCTCAGAATACTTACATTAGCTACAGTTGGGCAAAATCATCTGATGCAAAGCCTTTTTTTTTTTAAATTAAAGTATTGTATGTCATTTATGGCACACTGAAAGTGGAAACCAGAATGGTTGTGTGGGTCCAGAGTGATCGTGAGTGCACTGGCGGTTGTTTCTTCTCATGATTGCACGGCTGTTTGGGGGATGTGGCTGCTGCCAGTGCCCAGCATCAGGAGAGAGGATTGGACCACGTGACCAGCCTGGGAAAAGGTCAAACTTCAAAACTAGAAGTGTGGTTTTGTACTGAATGCATATTGCTTTCAAACCATCGTAAAGTCAAAACATCATTAAGTAGAACCATCATAAGTCGAGACTATCTGTATATTAACCCAGTTCTCACAATGACCTCCTGAGGCAGTTGCTGGTATATCCCTTTTACACATAAGGAAACTGAGGCCTGGAGCAGAACTAGTAAGTGCTGAGCCAACTTGAGCCCATGAAGCCTGGCTTCCACATACGTCCCTTAGCACCCTGCTCTACCTCTCCTCAACAGAAAGGACTGTAAATATTACTAATACTTACATAATTTCACCATTTACAAAGTGCTTTTGTATAATAATCCTATATCATCCTCACAAGAGTTTAAGATGCAGTGCTTTGGCCACCTGATGCAAAGAGCCAGATCACTGGAAAAGACCCTGACACTGGGAAAAATTGAAGGCAAAAGGAGAAGGGAACGGCAAAAAATTAGATGGTTAGATAGCATCACCAACTCAATGGACATGAGTTAGAGCAGACTCCGAGAGATAGTGGAGGAAACTGAGATGGGAGAATTAGGTTTGGGAGCTCCGGGGCCATGCCTTTTCTAATCTGGGGTGTGATCCCTGAACCCTCATCCTGACCCCTTTAACTAGGGTCCTGGCGATGCTGTTGCCCAGTGAAGATGGAGAGGGGTACCTGAGGGTCTTTGAGGGACTCTTCTTTGGTAATTCCTTTCTCTGCATGCCTCTCTGTTTTATTTAATCCAACTCATTAACTGAGCACCTACTCTGTGCCAGGACCCGTGTTCCCTGGAAGAACAGAAAGGGGCTGACAGTCTGGTCTGGGGGTCAAGTCCATAAACACGTGTGCTGTGAGGAGGAGCACTAGACACACACTGGTGGAGAACAGCCTCCGTGTGCTACAGGGAAGCAGAGAGTTTCTGATTCTGGGCCTGTGGGGAGAGCAGGACTCCACCCAGCAGCTTCCCCCTGGCCTACTGTTCCCTCCCTACTGGTGGCGGGAAGAGGTAGGGGAGGAATGGGACCTGAAGCACTGACTGTGTTCCCATGCTCATAGTGGTGCTCAGTCTTGTTCTGTCTTTCCTAGGGGGTCCCTGCTGGTAGCCCTTGACTTCAGGAATGAGCATGCCCTTGAGTTCCTTGAGCCTCATTCTGTAATTGAAGAGTAGGATGGCTGATACCTGCCTCAAGGATCCGTTGCAATTAAAAGCACTGTATTTAGTATTTCAATATTATTTGAAATATTTCTTAAACTGTAGAGTGCCATACCACTACTGAGTATAATTTATTATTGTTGGTAAGAGCAGGCTTTTAAAAGTGTTTACCACAGTGGAGGCGGTAGGGGGGTTAAATCAGGGGTGGTGTGAATCTGGGAAGGCTTCCTGAAGGAGGAGGTTTCAAGGCGAGTCTCTGAGAGACTCTGAGCAGGGACTGGCAGAGAAGAGCCAATGCTCTCAGTCAAAGCTAGAATTGACTGAGGACCGGCAGGTGGGTTTGGTGGGAGGGGTGAGACGGGAAGGGCAGGAAGCCTGGGGAGATACTGACAGCCCAGAACATCTGGCTGCAAAGTTGGCTAAGCTGGGCCCTGAGGAATGGGAAAGTTCTGGAGCAAAAGTCTGGAGCTCTAGAGGAGAAAGCCTGGGAGGGAAGAGACCTACTCAGGGGCCTGGGGTGAGATGGAGCACCTCTCTGTCCCAGGCCCCATGCACTGATGGAGGGGTGGTGAATGGGGGGCAGGTCAATCTCCATTAACTTGCTTGTTGTGCTCCTGCACAGTGACATTCCTGAGCCCATGACGGTGTCATTAGTCCTTGGAGCCAGCGGGCTGTGATGAATGTCATCCATTCCCTGATGATTTGTACCTCGTGTCCCTGCCCCCAGCCCAGTCTTCCTGGCTTCAGGGCACACAGTCCATCATCCTCCACAGCAGCCTCTGAAAACAGGCTATTTGTCTTCTAGCGCTAAGACCTACCCAGACCGATGGGCACCGGTAGAGACAGATGGTGAGGGTGGGGTGGAGGGACTGAGACAGATGGATGGGCGTCTGGCCTGGGGTGGCTGGCATTGAGCTGGGGCCTTTGGGGGGCCTTCCACATGCCAGGAGCAGGGAGAAAGTGCATTCCCAGGGTCAAGGCTCCATTAGGTGGCAGACCACAGACTTGGAAACGTATAAAATAATGGTATGAATATGATGATGCCAGAAAGTAATAGAATTATTGACCAATGAACATCAGAGACACATGGAAATCATATTGCTGACAAGGACCCAGGGTAATCCCCTGTCTGAAGGTCATGAGTGATAATAATAAATAATGATAGCCAATATTTACTTGGGCTTCCCTGGCAGCTTAATGGTAAAGAGTCCACCTGCCAATGCAGGAGACTTGGGTTCGATCCCTGTGTTTGGAAGATCCCCTAGAGAAGGAAATGGCAACCGACTCCAATAGTCTTGCCTGGGAAATCCCACAGACAGAGGAGCCTGGCAGGCTACAGTCCATGGGGTCCAAAGAGTTGGACATGACTTAGCAACTAAACAAAACAACAACAAAGGTATACTTAGTGGTTGTTATATGTCAGACTCCATTCTAAGTGCTTTAATCTCATTCAGCCATCACAACAATATTGTTAGGAAGTATTTTTATCATCATCTTATAGAATAGGAACCTACAGCTCGGAGAGGTTAAGTAACTTGCCCAAGCACACATGGTTACTAAGCACTGCCCCTAAGACTTGAATCAAATGGGCCTGATTCTGGACATTTTCACCACTGTGTATGGGGTCACCCAGAGAGGCATGGCATCGACGGCCTGCTTGGTCAGTCATCTGGGGTGCAGAGTCACCCCTGCAGTTTCCCATAGCTATACTGGGTTTACACACAGCCCCCAGTATTCCTGACACTGTACTGGGTGCCAGGAATGCAAAAATGCAGAGCCCCCAGGATAGGAGGCCCCCACGCACATGTCCTGAGTAATCACACGCCATACAAAGGCATCTTTCTATTCCGCCCAGTCGAGGAGGTCACAGCCCAATGACAAGATGGCTGAGCAAAGAGCAAAAGACTCTATGCCCAGCTTCTCCCTGCCAGGTGACCCAGGCAGAGGCCGCGCCTGTTCATCCTAACAGCAGCTTCCCAGAAAGGGCAAGCACATGTGTTTCAGAGGCTGCCCTGGGCCACCTGCTGACCCCTCTGGGCGGCCTTGGCTGAGCCCCTCTCCTAGGCTTAAACCAAACAGGGGGCTGGGCTTCCCAGCTGCAGGGCTCCTGCCAAGCGCCCACCCAACCTGGTTCATTCAGAAGCCCCCGATGGGACACTCAACTAGAGACAGGAACCAGGTTCCAGTCTTCCTCGGACGTTACCTACCATGGAAAGATCACGCTGAGCACATTTGGCTCCTGAGCCCAATGGGAAGGGAACGCTATAATCCATCTGGGTAAGAACCCAGTGCCCAGTCGTGCACAGCTTTAAATAGGCCGCCTTCAAGGGCTCTTACCTGCTCATTAAAGCCGTTCCCCTAGGACTCTGCCTCGGCAGGAGGTTTCAGAAGTAGGTGGGAGTGTTTCACGCTGTTCCTCTCTCCTTTTCCCTCCATTAGAAGGGATCTGGGGCAGGCTGACCATGGCCCCACCCCGCCCCCGTGTCTGCTCGGGGCAAGTGTGGGGAAGGAGGAAGATGCAGGACCAGTTTCATGCATTACCTGGCTCCATTCCCCTGTCCCCAGAAAGAACTCTGAGGGATCTAGGAACCCCATGAGTGAAGAGGTGAGCCACCATGTGACAGGAATGTTAACACCTCAGATACACTGAGCACACACCTGCCTCAGGGCCTTTGGACTTGCTGTTCCCTCTTCCTAGAACACTCCCTCCTCATTCCCCAGCTATGCACAAAGTTCCCTCTCTCACTTCTGTTGGGTCCCTGCTTAAATGTTAGCACCAAATTAAAATAGCTCTCAGTCTCTCTCTCTCTTTTTTTTTTTTTTTTTTGCTGCCTGGCTTGTGGGAACTCCATTCCCTGCCCAGAGACTGAACGATGGACACTGCAGTGAAAGTTTTGAATCCTAACCACTAGGCAACCAGGGAATTCTCCTCCTGTCAGTCTTTATCTGTTTATGTCTATGGTTGTTATTGTTTAGTCTCTAAGTCATGTCTCACTCTTTGGGACCCCAGGGACTACAGCCTGCCAGGCTCCTCTGTCCATGGCATTTGTCAGGCAAGAATACTGGAGTGGGTAACTATTTCCTTCTCCAGGGAATCTTCCCGACCCAGGGACCAAACCCAGGTCTCCTGCATTGGCAGGCGGATTCTTTACCATTGAGCCACCAGAGAACCCCCACTTTGTGTCTGTATGCACACACAATCCCACCCTCCAACCCTGTAGACTGATGGAAGGGCATTTATTTTATTCATTACTGTATCCCAGCTCCTAGAACAGGCACTGTATCCCCAGTTCCTACAGTGTTTCCTAGGCAGTCAGTAAAAACTTACGAATAAAGAATAAGTTCTTTATTCCTCCCCATCCATTACCTCCAGGACCAGGATGGGCTCCATGGGATGGGTTGAAGTGGGGAGGAGTTGGCTCCTAAAAGTAACTCAGGCTTCATGCTGCTGACTGGTAATTCTGCTTGGCTATCTGCAAGGCTGGTTTACTCTGATCCAAACTGTTTCTCACCCCAGAACTATGATATTAAAGTGGGAAAATATCCCCCAGGAGTGCAGGAGAGATTTGTACCAGGGGGACCTGTGTTTACTGAAGTCTCTGTCATATCCAACTCTTTGGGGCCCCATGGACCGTAACCCTGCCAGGCTCCTCTGTCCATGGAATTCTCCATGCAAAAATACTGGAGTAAGTAGCCATTCCCTTCTCAGGGAATCTTCCTGACCCAGGGATTGAACCTGGGTCTCCTGCACTGCAAGCAGATTCTTTACTGTCTGAGCCACCAGCGAAGCCCAGTGGGACTTGTAGAAGATGGATATTGTTCTAGTAATCACAGTCCAACAGCCCTGACCTCGAGGTCCTTATAGCCCCCACGCTGACTGACATCAGGACTTCCTTTCCTTCCTTCTCCCCTTCCCAACTAGAAGATCCAGGTCCTTCCCACCCCCACACCCCTGAAATTATTTTTCTCTGTACCTTGTTCTTCTGGCTTTCTGTCTGCTTCTCCCTGTTTTATTCTCAGTGTCTTGCCTCCTATTTCCTCCCTCACCCTCTCTCTCCTTCTCCACTTCTTTCCTCCTTCCCTCCCACCCCACGCACTATTCTTCTCAAAGTGTTGAAGTGAATTGAATGGGTGGCATGAATTTCATCAGTGCCTTTCACATTGCCCTTTTCCAGGGGATATTTCCAAACCCAAGGATCGAACCCAGGTCCCCTGCATTGCGGGCAGATTCTTTACCAGCTGAGCAACAAGGGAAGCCATGTTCGATTTCCCCAGCCCCTCAAATCCTGCGCACCCTTCCCCTTCAGAGGTTGCAGCCCCCTCCCTTCCCTCGATCTCTGGATCCCTGATTCTCTTCCTTCCTCTTTTCTTCGCTCTGTACCTCTCCCTTCTTCATCTGCTCGCTAAGATCAAGGGACCAACCCGGGCTTTGAACTTCCTAGCCTGGGTTTGGGAGTCAGAGCTGGTCGCTGCTCCCGATTGGCCCTGTGCTTCTAGCCAAACCCCTGCTTGGTTCCTGCTTCCCTCAGACCCCGCCCATCCAACCCTCACCTGGCCCGGACCCCAGGCCAGCTAGCCGGCCTTTTATTCCGGAGGTAGGGGCAACACCGTCTCCTGGCCCCTTGCATTTGGTTTCTCTTCTTCCTTCTCTCTGCCTCTCTCCCTTCCTCCCCGTCTCACACACAGACGTTCCTTCCCTGCAGGATTTTCTGGGCTGTTAATGTAAAGGTCACGTCTGCTGCAGTGTTCCCCCCACCCCCACCCCGTGCCAGCTCCGTGCTGCCTTTTGTGAGCTTCGCAGGATGAGGGAGGGAAGGAGACAGCGGAGGAAGCCAGGGCACAGGGACGGGCCCATTCAAATGCTGTGAGGGCCAATTGCCCAGACTGGGGACCGCTGTGGTGCAGTGGGAAGATCCCTGGGCAGGCGTGAAAGCCCACTTCTGCCTCTTAGTATCTGTGTGACTAAGGATAAACAATTTGCCGGGCGTCAGTTTTCTTATCTGTAAAATGGGGAGAATGAGCACCCACGTGGGCAGATGGTGTGAGACCCATATTAGGTGCTATGGAATCCTAATCTGTACCACAGACTAGGGGCAAAAGGCTTCTCCCTTGGCCCCTCCCAGCTGTATATCCCCAGCTAGCTGTGGGTGGGGTAGCCTCTGGGCATGGGCTGAGACCTGGTCCTGCAGACCAGGAGGGCCATCAGCTGAGCAGTGGGTTTCTGCCTTGGCTCTGGGCCGGTCGTGGCTGTGGCTGGTGCCCAGTGGTGACCTGCCCTGTGTTGAAGGGGTGCTGGGGAACTGTCCAGGGCAGGAGAGAGAGAGGGTGGGGAGGTAGAGCAGATGTTACACCGAGAGTGCGCCTTAGGCAAGTCCCAGGTGCCACACGTGACATCCCATTTAATGCTCCCAGAGCCTAAACTGAGAATGTGTGAGTGAACGAACCATCTATTGAGGAAGGTTATTAAGTCGGATACAGGTATATGTAGATGTATGAAAAGTCAAACTGTTAATCGTTCAGTGGTGTCGGACTCTTTGCAGCCCCATGGACTGTAGCCTGCCAGGCTCCTCTGTCCGTGAAATTCTCCAGGCAAGAATACTGGAGTGGGTAGTCATTTTCCCTTCTCCAAGGGATCTTTCCAACCCAGTGATTGAATCTAGGTCTTCTGCATTGCAGGCAGATTTTTACCATTTGAGCCACCAGGGAAGCCCATGTAGATATATAGGTACATGCAAAGCACTTGGCAGGTGCCTGGCACTCAGTCAGCTCTCAGTAAATACTGCTTCTTTCCCCACTGCCTCCTCGACTGTCCCACCCCCCAGATTGGCACACAGTGTGGTATAAAAGAAAGAGTACTCGATTTAGAGTCCAAAACACCTGGTGATAAGGCCTGGTTCTTTCATTCATTGGCTCATGACCTTGGGCAAGTCACTTAACTTCCCTGGGCCTCAGTTTTCTCACGGAGAAGGCAATGGCACCCCACTCCAGTACTCTGGCCTGGAAAATCCCATGGACAGAGGAGCCTGGTGGGCTGCAGTCCGTGGGGTCGCTACAAGTTGGACACAACTGAGCGACTTCACTTTGACTTTTCACTTTCATGCATTGGAGGAGGAAATGGCAACCCACTCCAGTATTCTTGCCTGGAGAACCCCAGGGACGGGGGAGCCTGGTGGGCTGCCGTCTGTGGGGTCGCACAGAGTCGGACACACCTGAAGCGACTTAGCAGCAGCAGCAGCAGTTTCTCAACTGTAAAAAGGGAATAACAAAGCTGTGAATTTTTAGACAAGGGGAATAATGGCATTGCAGGGTAGATGGAAGCAAACAAAATACATGAAGAAGAACTTTGAAAAAGACAGAGCACAGTCCATAATGTCATCCCTCCCTCCCCCAGGCACACACCTGCGGCTTCTCCCCTTCTCCGGGCTCAGCTCTATCCGCAGAGTCAGATAGGCTCAGACTCTATCCGAGGCACATGAAAATCTCAACCTGCTTTCCTCACTCCCCTACCCCCAGCACCTCTCTGTGATGCCATTCATGGAGGCGCCATGGTGGCACACCACCAGGGCTTGACCCACCTCCACCGCCTGGCTAGCCGTCTCCTTGTGTCCATTAAGCCCCAATTCCGATTTCTTTCTCTTTCAGTTAAAACACTTGGCCTGGAGGCCTCTGTCCCTTGAGCCTTGACGTGCCCACACACGCTATGAATAGCTTTGATTAGAAAGAAAAACCAGCATTTGGTACAAGGGTTGCTCTGCGCTGTGTTGCATTCAGCAGGGAAGGGACGCCAGTCTAACCAGTGCTGTTTTCTGAGAGACTGGGCACAGGCTTGGCTGGGGAGGGGATGGCAGGCGGGCCCCTCTAGGGTTTGGCAGCTGCAGTGCAGGCTCTGATAATGCTGTGCCTTCGTTGGTTCGTGGCTCTCCCTGGCTTGTCTGAACATTCTAAGGCCAGTCTTGAGTTAATAACCCCACTCCCATCGTGACGGACACACTGGGCCTCCATAGGACTGGTGTGCCAGCCTTGAGAGGAGAGGGGCCTAGAAAGGGGGAGAAAGAAGGGGCAGCATCGGGAGAGGGGCCAGGACTGTCCTCAGCCCAGCCCCCACCTGTTGGAGACCAAAAGCCCCCTGCCCTCCAGAAGTGTTACTATGACTTCAACTCTGCTCCAGTGTGTGCGTATGTGCACACACACACACACAACTCCAAAAGCTCTTGATTTTTAATTGAGGGCAAACATTTGGAAGGGGATTTTGACATCTTCTTTCTGGTCCAGTTTTTTACACCTTTTTTTGAGTCACAGACTCCCTTTGATAAATGAAAATGAAAGCCATGGTCCCTTTCCCAATTTAAATGCACGTATAGAACAAATTTTTCATTACATTTCAAAGTCTGTAAGAACCTGTAAAATTTCCAGTGAACTGAGATTAAGAATTTCTGATCAGATCCAACTACTTCATTGTTGATAAAGACACTAAGGCCCAGAGGCAGCAAGTGACTCGCCTACGCTCACACAGCAGATGCGTAGCAGAGCCCAGTCTGAAGCCTGGGTCCCGGATGACTAGCTCAGTAACTCCCCACATAGTGTCTCTCTCCCTTTTTCCTCCATGATCCCTCTCAGCCAGTCCTTCCCTAGGTGCTTTCCTAGCACAGATTAGAGCACAGATGTTCAGTGATTGTGGTTATCAGGGGAGCTGGAAGGGGGGCCAACTTCTTTTAACTGGTTCCTACAGGTTCAGAGCAGATGTGGTTTGGTTCTAGAGGCTTGTGAGGGAACTGAGTCAGGGATTGGCTGGGTTGCTTCCAAGCTGTTCCAGGCTGTGAATTCTGAGCGCTCCAGTCTATACCAAGTGCAGGGCCAAGAGAAGTGTCCTCAGACTACAGAGCAGGGGACCTGGCACATATCCAGCCTTCCTTTAAATGCCAGCCAGGACCTCAGCTTTATCACCACCCCAGTATCTCTGTTCCTCCTCTGCTCTGGAACTCACATTGGCTCCCTAGTGCCATAGCATCAAATTCATATTCCTTCCCTTGGTATCTCCTCTGCAGAAAAAGAGCTCATCTCTGCATTGGGGTCATTGCTGTCCTGTCCTTAGTTGGTGTATGAATGTGGACCAGTTGGGGGGTCCTACTGGAGTAGGGATGTTGCTCTGTCTCATCAACCGTCTCTGCCCCCAGGACTGCAGTGCAATGCTTCCGTGGACCTAATTGGTACCTGCTGGCCCCAGAGTCCTGCAGGGCAGCTGGTGGTTCGACCCTGCCCTGCTTATTTCTACGGCGTCCGCTACAACACCACAAGTAAGGAAGCCTAAGAATCGTAGACCATCTCCTGGGAGGTGGGACAGGATGCGGAGAACTGGGGGCTTGTTGGAGGTGGGGAAAATAATACTGACAGTGACAATAATAATACCAGTACCATTCATGGGTACTGGTGCCATTGACCAAAGGCCAGCTCTTTGCTCTACTGGGCACTCTGCTATTTACTGCTGACACTCAGCAATACCCTGGAAGATGCTATATGTAACTATGTTATATAATTAAGGCCTCTGAGGTTCAGAGAGGTTAGGGAAGTTGCCCAACATCACCAGCTGGTTAAGAGGTGAAGCTGGAATTTGCATCCGGGTCTGTCTGACAGTTTCTTCTGCAGTTGACCTACTGGGTTAATGTTGACATGAGCTGTGAGGTAGGGCAGGGGTCATCAGAGTAGCCCCAACTTTGCTCAGAGAAGTTCCCAGGCCTACCCAGGGTCCTCCAGCCATGAGGTAGGGGACTCAGCATTTTAGATCCACAGGCAGGGGGCTTGTCCTTGCAGGTAGGCCCACAGGTGGGGTGGGGACAAAGGAGAACTGACCCGGGCAGGGCTTGTTCAGATACTTGATCCTCACATAAACACCCTGCTCCCCTTGGGCCCTGAGCCTCCACCTCCAGGCTTTGCAGCTTCTTGCTATGCCACCTGTCACCCTCAGAATTAATTTACTCTCCCCTGTCAATGACTCACAGCCCCTGCTTATCAAGAGAGCAACAGCTGCAGGCCAGGGGCCCTGACTGTCTGAGGTGGGGGTGGTCCCTGGGTGGGCCTCTGGGGTCTGGTGGGCCTGAGCTTAGAGCTTGGAGAGGGGGCAGAGGGTGATCTCAGACACCAGACAATTGTGTGGCCTTTAGCCCGTTTTTTCCCCCTCTTTTAGGGTCCTCTGGCCCCTCATCTGAGGATGGAGAAGGCTGGGCAACACAGCTTCTTAAGACTTTGTCCAGCTCAAAACTCTCAGTTTCCTTCTTCTGTCCCTCCCCTTAAGGGGGCTAGGGTTGGGGGCCACAATCAAGGAGGGGTGGGGAGGGCCATGGGGAGGTGCTAGGACTGGGCAGGAGGCTAGAACAGCCAGTCCATGCAGCCTTGTGTGTCTGCAACTGCGCCCTGGACCCAGGAGGAGAAGAGAGCCTGAAGGAGGTGTGAGGAGAATGTATGTAGGAGGAAGGGCAGAAGGACCTGAAGAAAAGTTTGGGGTGCTCATCCTGCCAACCTCCAACTTAGTTGGGCCCCTTTTAACATTAGAAAATGGAGGCAACGAGGCTGAAATTGCCCAAGGTCACAAAGCTTGGAGGTGGCACTGGAGCTGGGAAACCAGAGTCCTCCTGCTCCTCCACTCACCCAGCCGGGTGCCTGGCCCGGGAGCTCCCTGGAGGGAGGCAACATTCGGGCTGGTGTATGGTGGGGAATGCGGGCTACTTCCAGAAGGAGCCCCACAACCCCGCTCAAGACAGCACCAAGTCCTGTCAGCTCCACCTCCAAAGTGATTCTCATGTCGGACCCTCCCTGCCCTCCATCCCCAGTGCCACTGCTCTGCTTCAAGGCACCTCACTCTCCAGTCCTGGCTTCTCATCCGACCCTGTCGCACCCGTGCTCAGAGTCAGCCTCTCTGTGGTTCCCCATTGCCCCCATGGTCAAGTCCATTCTCTGCGGCTACTGTGCGACCTACCTTTGTAGCCAGCTCTGGCCACTCCCCATGAACTGCCCCCACTCTTGTCCCCAAGGACAACTTGACACCCCCCGAATACACCTTTAGTGCGTAGACACATGCTTCTCGATTTGTCAGCCCTGCAGTTGAGTGGAAGCCAGGAAACCAGGAGTCCTGGGTACTAGTCCCTACTTCACCCAGCACTGGTTAAGGAGCCCTCTGCTACTGGCCCTGCCCGGGGCCTCAGTTTCTCCACCTGCAGGATGGGTGGGAGGTTTGGGTGAGGTGCTCTCTCGGCTCCTTTGCTCTTCCCTCTGTGATCCCAGGAGAAGAGCAGGAGGAGGTGATGGTTCCTTGAGGTGGGGGCAGGGCTGGGAGACTCCCCTTTCCAGGTGCCTCCCCTGTCACAGTGATGAGAAACACCGTGTAATCAGGAGTGATTGGGAACCCAGAGTTGGACCTAATCATTAGGTACTAATTAATTCGTTTACTGAGGAGGTGCTGCCAGGACGACTAGGCCTTCTCCCGAATGCCCACCTTCCCGCTGCATCTGATCTTCAAAGGGATGGGAAATATTTCCCAAAATATCAATTTTCCCATGATTCTCCAGGAGGACTGCTCAGCTCAGCAATTAAAGACAAGGAGGTTGCATCCTCCCTGGAAACTTGATGCTGCCCGTTGGGCCTGTTTTCTTGCGGAGTCACCTCACTTCCCACCAGAGCCTGCTTCCTTCGGATGATCCGGCCTGGGAGGGACTCCAGGCTTCTGCCCCACCTGCAGGATTCAAAAGGGGGGCCTTGAGGCAAGGGGTTTCCTCCTGGACCTGTGCCTCCTTTGATAGAGACAAGTGACATATTCTGAATCTTATGTAAGTTTGTGTAAATATAGCTCCAAGACAATAATAATAAAAGTACAGCCCACACCACGTGCCAAGTAGAGCTCCACATACCCTGTACGTGTCAGCTAAAAACACCCCTCAACCATTGAGCAGGAACTCTTGTTAGGAACTTCCTATCTTGCAGATAAGGAAGCAGAGAGGCTGAAGGACTTGTCTGAGGTCACAGAGCTAGTAAGGGTGCTGCCAGGATTTGAACCCGGGCTATCTGGGTGCTGTGCTAAATCGCCACAGTCCCGTCCAACTCTGTGCGATCCTATTGACTGTAGCCCAGCAGGCCCCTCTGTCCATGGGATTTCCCAGGCAAGAATACTGGAGTGGGTTGCCATGCCCTCCTCCAGAGGATCTTCCCAGCCCTGGTATTGAGCTCACATGTCTTACGTCTCCTGCATTGGCAGGAGGATTCTTTACCATTGGCACCACCCGGGAAGCCCTGTCTGGGGAAGAGCTCTTAACACTATAGGGTGCTGCCTCTCTTAAGGCAACGCCCCCCTCCCCTGCCCTCATGCTCCTTCCCACCAGATTCTCTGGCCCCAAGTCCCTTTATTTGCAGACAACTAGGAACAGCCTCTGGTCCCAGGCACCTCCCATCCACGGCAGACACACAGGATTCCCCAGCTTCCTTGCCTCCCCCCAGGCCTCCCTGAAACCCCAGCCATGGAGTTCTCAGCCCTCTGCTAACTTATCTCTCATTTTGCAATTAGGAAGGAATGAGCAACATCTTCAACCCTGCCCAAGGGCCCAGCTCTGCCAGGACTTGGGTCCACTGGCAGGGAAGCTGAGCAGAGCTTTAAAAATCCATTTAGCTTCATTTCCCTGCTGTGCTGTGGGCGAGCAGCCTCTGCGCAGAAGGGCCAAGGAGCGGTGCTTAGAGAGGAGGCAGAGCCAGGCGGAGGTTCCCACTCCCAGGCAAGCGGCAGTAAATCCCACCCCCACCCCCGCAAACACACCGCCTCATCCTCTCCCTCTTGTCTGGTGCTGCCTGCAGAGAGGCACGTCCCAGGCTGGACAGAGCCCTGGGGATTGGCTGATCTAGCCCTCCCTCTTGCACATGAGGAGAGGGTCCTGGGAGGCCACCTGACTGATGTCACTCATGCAGCAGGGGCCCCCATCTGCCTCCCATGGGGTCCTCTGCCCCTGCAGGGCTCCAGGCCTGGGGACTGGGATCCCAGCATCCCCACCCCCCCACCCCCGCCCTTCTCCAGCCCTGCTGGGGTGGAGATGTGACATACAGGTCAGTGTGCGCCATGGAGAGCCCTCCCGAGGGGAGGAAATGGCACAAGGCTCTTCCAGGCAGTGCTGCCTGCAGTCAGGGCCAGGATTCACTCCAGAAAATATATTTAGAGCCACCAATGCCTAAGAGGGGTCCAGAGTAGGGCAGAGCGACCTCCGCCAGCAAAGGAAAAAAAGGTCAAGATGTGAATGTCCCTCAGACCCCTCCCACCTGGGCTCCAGGACCCCGGTGTCCCCAGAGAGTGGGCAGGAAGGAGAGTGTCCCAGAGCCCTTTGGCCAGCCTCAGTTTAGACCTCAGGCAATTCCCGATGTCCTTCAAAAGTGACGCATTCTGGCTTCCAGGCTGGTGGCAGCCTGGACCTCTTGCCCCTCCCCCAGCCACTCTCTTGTCTTTTTTCCCAAGTGCCAGGCTGGGAGCCAGATCGAGCAGATCTTAATAATAAAATACTTGTCACATGCGACCCACTCCCATGACATGCCCCAGCACATCCCTCATCTCTGGCCGCCTGTCATTTTCTGTCCACCATGCATAGTTCCACCATGTGACCCTCCAACATAAGGCCTGCTGTAGGGAAATGGCATCCTGGGGACCTTCCCTATCCCCTGCCCTGTGAGCCCCACGCCCTGTGATGACCCCCCCAGGGGGTACCTTACCATGGTGAGTCCTGCCCTATGAAGCCTGTCAGTGCACTGTGCCACATGAGCTGTCACCACACACCTTCCACATCACGCCCGGCCTCGTGAGCAAGAACTGAGTCATCAGGACTCACCCCCCAGCTTTGCTGCCATGTGAGACCCCAAAATGGGAAATTTATCAGAACGGTGTCCACCGTGTAATCTGCCTCCCACTGGGGAGATTATAGCGAGGAGACAGCCCAGTGGGCCAGTCAGGCCTCTGCCCCTGGGCCAGTCCCATGGGCATGATCTTGCCAGCGTGTGTGCACAGTCGTGGCCCTATGGGCAGGCTTTGGGGTTGCCACTGTACCTCTGTTGGGGATCAGTGGCAGAAAGAGGCAGGAAGATGGAGATAATAAGAAAGCCCCTCTCCCCGGCTTCACCCTAGGGTCCCCCAGCAAGCCGGCTCCTGGGCTGCCCCAGATGGACGGGTGGATGGACATATGAACTGCAGGTGGATAGACGCTCGGGTTACTCCTCTTAGAGAGAGGAGCCTGGGGTCGTCCTGACTCGCTCTTCTTTTTCCAGACAACGGCTACCGGGAGTGCCTGGCCAATGGCACGTGGGCCGCCCGTGTGAACTACTCTGAGTGCCAAGAGATCCTCAGCGAAGAGGTGAGGCTCCAAGCCAGTTGCCCACTGAGGCCTGGGCCTGGGCTCTGTGCCTGCCACTGGCCCGTCGGGGTGGGGAGCCAGAGGCTGGTGTCTGTGCCCTGCAGAGAAGCCGACTGGGGAGCCAGATCTAGGCCAGCCGTGAGCGGGCATGCCCGAGGGAGGGTGAGCCGAGAGGGCAGCGGGTGGGGCCTGACAGCGGTGGGTTGAGTATCCGTTCCTTTCTTCCTCACTGGAGCCTGTTCTCATCCGTGTTCTCCCCTACCCACCTGAGTAACACATCCAGGCCTGGCCAGGGTCCCACCTCAGGACCCAGGATGGGGCTGAGGGGAGCCATGGAGTTGGAAAAAGCCCTTGAAGAGCCTTTCAAATATTTAAATGTTTCTGAGAAAGATGCTGCTCACACCTAATACAAAATTCAAAACGTACAAATGGGAAAACACAGAAAAGTCTCCCTCCCAGCCATGTCCCAGTCACTGGGTTCCCTCTGCCCCACCCAGCGGTAACTGTTTTGCCACTTTCTTAAGTGTTCTTTCAGAGACAGTCTCTGCACAGACATGCAATTATGTATATTTATTCTTCTTTTGGTGTTTTTCACCCAAACATTGTAGATTATACATGTTCGACACCTTGCTTTTTCACATAATCATCCATCTTGGTGACTGTTCCGCATAAGTACCTAAAGAGCATCTTCATTCTTTTTTTCACATTTGCATAATATCACACTGTACAGATGTACAGATAGCTTATTTAACCCATCTTTGTTCTCAGTCTTTGGTTATGACAAACAGCACCGCAATGAATAATCTTTCAAGGGTGACGTTGGGCAGACGCACAGGTATGTCTGTTGTCCTGGTGTTTTGCTACCTCTGAGCCCTGACCCCCTCACCTGCATCTTCATCCTTCAGTGGATGCTGAGGAAGGTGGGGGTCATGGAGCTGGAAGAAGAAGTGAGCAAAGGGCAGATGGAAGATGCCCCAAGTTGTCCAAAGTCCCCAGGCTACTGGTGTGGAAGACAGGGGCTGGTCTAGGCAGTTCGGAGAATTCCAGTGCCTAACTGATCTAAATTGAAAGGGACTTGTGGACCTCCATCCCATCTTTTCTAAAATAACTTTTAAAATTTATTTATTTTGGGCCGCTCTGGATCTTCGTTGCTTAGCGGGCTTTTTTTCTGTTTGCGGTTGCTGGGGCTACTTTCTTGTTGCAGAGCACAGGCTCTAGGGCACACAGGCTTCAGTAGTTGCGGTACATGGGCTCAGTACCAGGCTCCAGGCAGCTCCATGGTACTCCATGCAGTGCCACCCTGCGCTTTAATTGTCCTACGGCTTCCCTGCTGGCTCTGTGGTAAAGAACCCACCTGCAGTGCAGGAGCCTCAGGAGACTTGGGTTCCATCACTGGGTTGGGAAGAGCCCCTGGAGGAGGGCATGGCAACCGACTCCAGTATTCTTGCCTGGGAAATCCCATGGACAGAGGAGCCGGGCAGGCTACAGTCCAAGGGGTCACAAAGAGTCAGACACAACTGAAGTGACTTAGCTAGCACGCACACACACACACACTGGGTCTGCAGAGCCTGAGGCTGACCAAGTTTCTCCAATCAGAGGTCAGGTCACCAGCCTCCTGCCTGAGGACAGGCACCCCTTCCCCACCCCAGAGGAGCAGGTGTCTGTCCCCTTCTTGGAGTCTGCAAAGCTGGAGACGCCACCACTGCTTTCGGCCTCCCTCTCCGCCCCCAGCATGGGAGCCTCCTGAATGTCAGAGGACATTCACGTTCCCCCAAATCTCTCCTGCTCTTATTTAAGCCCCTTCTTTCTAGTTGGCTGATGGGGGACCCTCAGCAACTGCCTTGTTCCCAGCACCCTTCAAAGACTCAGGGGCAGAGGTCAGCTGCCCTCAGCCTTTCCTTCTCTCCATCCTGCAGCCCCCATCCCTTCTGCCAGGACTCAGTCTTTTGCTCTCTCCACCAGCGGGTTCGGGGGAGAAGGAGAATTAGGAAGCATCTGCTTCTCATCACGCCCCTCTTTGGCAGTATAAGGGGAACAGCAGGAGGCTGTTGGCGGCAGGAGCTTTGAGATTTGGATTCTGGTTTGAATGCCTGTGCTGTGTGACCCTGGGCAGGTAACTCAGCCTCGCTAAGTCTCAGCTTCCTGGCGTGTAAAAGGCGGGAGAGCTATTCTGTACCATCTCTGCCTCCTAGGGGAGGGAGGCTGATGTCCACCTGAGTCTTGGCCTGAAGAGGGCGCTCCATCCATCCGCCCCGCGTCTTGCTCTCATCACCAGCGCTCCGGGGAGGTTGTAGTGTTGACCTGGAGAGGGGGGTGATGAGGGATCACGGATGGGTTCATAGGTGACACGGGCACACCCTTTGTCTGGTGGCAGTGCTTACCCCCACCCGGCTTGCCCCGCCCACCCTTTCCGCCGCAGCCCCTGAGGGCCCCTTTGCCTGACACTCTGGGTAATCAATTAATTTAGTTAGGGAAAACGCCATCCCCTTCTGCCCGCCCCCAGCCTCGCCAGACCCCTCGCCACTCTCAAGACTCCCGTCCCCTCCTAGAGCTACTGCAAAGAGGAAGAGAAAAGTCGCCAATTAAATGGAGCACCCGGTTTCTCAGCCCTAATTAAGCACCAGCGCCCCCGGGGAAACTGCAGATAATGGATTCGCACGCAGAACGGCTGCCTGTGAAATGGGACTTGCGAGGGCGCGCAGAGGCCAGGCCGGGGCGGAGACCTGCCCGCAGCCATCACCCCCGGGACAGGCTCTCAGTTGGGGAGCTTCATGCATGGGCCGGCCCCTGCACTGACCCCCCCAGCATCGCCTGCACCCCACACACACACATTTGTCTCCCTCCACTACAGACAACCCCCCCCACCGCCCCGCAACTACCCGGGACAACTCTCCCGTCCACAGCCCCTCCCTCACCTCTCTTAACACTTGCACACACCCTGCTTTCCTCCCCCACACTCTGCTGGGCACAGGTTGCCCTGGCCTCCAGCACAGCCTGAGAGAGCACACCCTTGATGGGACAGGAAAGGGACTCTGAGGGTATAGGCTTATGTCCTGGCATTCACAACTCACAGAGGGCATTGGTTCAACCAGGGCTTCTGAAAAGCTTGGGCATCATCTGGACTTCTTGCTCAAATGAAGATTCTGACTCAGTGGGTCTGGGGTGGGGCTTCAGACTGCATTTCTTAAGATTCCTGCAAGCTCCTAGATGATGCTGATGTTGCAGCTGTGGAGACCACCGTTTGGGGAGCAAGGGGCTGGAGGGCCCAGGGGTGGAGTCAGAGAGCAGCTCAGGAAACCTGGGGCAGTGGGGAGGAAGAGCCACAAAATGGGGCAGGAGGGAGTGGGAGAGAGAGCAGGCAGGATACTTGGCCAGGGCGGTGAGCACCTGGTGGAGAGAACCCATCACACATCCTGAAAAGGCATCGGTTCAGGTCTGACAATGGACCAGGTGTATCTTGCAGAGAGTCTGGTCATGTGGGCACAGCAGAGTGGCCTCCACTCAGTGCTGCCCTCCTCAGGGTACCTGCCAGCCTCAGGTCCCCAGACTGGACAGGACAGAGTATCGCTCAGGTCCCCAGGGACTGGCTGTGTCCACCTGTCCTTTGGGCATCCCAGCTGCTTCTGTAGTTAATGGTGGCTTTCTCTCAGGAGGGTATCTCTCAGGGTGTCATCAGGGTCTCTTGGAGTATCACTGGGTGTCAGTAGGATGTTGCCGGCTGTTCTCTCTGGGTATCCTTGAACACCTCTAGGGGTATCACTGACTGGCTCTTGGGGATGGCTGGCCACTTCTCCCAGTGATGCTGGCCATCTTTGCTGGTTATGCTGGTCATCTTTCAGAGTGACCCTGTTATCTCTCCAGCTGTCTTCTCAGGCTTCCTCTGCATTGTAACCCACCCCTCCACCCACCTTGCCTTGCTGTTTCTCACATCACATTAGGGAAGCAGGACTCAAACCCAGCCTGGGCCCTCCTTGGCCCAGCTCCAGGAGTCAGACAGAGGTGGCACCCGGAAGGTTTGGCCCAATTCTCCCCCTTTCAGCCTCAGTGGAGAAAACCCCTCATGAACCCCCAACCTCCCCTTAGAAGCTCCCCAAGAATTCTGAGTCTAGGATGAAGAGAGTGGTTCTGTGTGCAGTCCATGCTTATCCCCCAGGGAACACACTGTGGGGACAAAAATGAGGGTCTGTAAGGCCAGGGAGACCTGGATGCTGATGCTGGCCCAGTGGCTAGGCCAATTATGCATCTCTTCAACTGGAAAAACGGGGACAGAAGAACAATCTCAGAGGGCAGTTGTGAGAAAGAAAAGCAGTGACGTCTGTAAAGCCAGCATGCAGTAGGTGATTAATAAATGACACATCCCACCCCAAGCCAAAGCACTCTGGCCCAGCCTGCTCTGGGGGACAGTGAAGGGCCTCCCTGTACATGGTTGCCCCCTTCCCCGGGTGGTACATGGAGCAGAGGCATCACCCCTTTCTGGGCTCCGCAGACGCTGTCTTTACCCAGGGGCTTCGCAGCATGGATTTGTGGAAAATTTAATAAAAGGAAATTAAATATCAGTTCCAGACAGCCTGGATATGTGCATATCTGCTGGAGTCTCTGGATTTGGCATCTACCTCCAGGCACTCAGAGATGTGCCCCCCTGCCCCATGCTCATTCATATGATGGCAATGGATACCCTCTGCCCATCCCCATCCATTTTCACCTCAGTGGGTCTCAGCCTTCAGGGTCTGAGCTGGTAATGTGATCTTCTGTCATGTTCCTGAAAACCTCTTCCAGGAAAACCAGCCCCTAGAACAGAGCTGCCCAGCCCCTTCTTTGGTGAGGGCTGTCCTTCAGTGCAGAAGGGGCTAGGGAGAGCAGGGGAGGGAGGGCTTTACTCCTTCTCGGATGCCTGCTAGGTATCTTACTGCAGAGGTACCCTTGTCCTTGGGTGGGTGGGGGGTAGTTTGGGCCTCCATCTCCTCATCTGAAAAATGGGTACAGCTGGACTTGATCCCTTGGGACCAGTTCTGATGCCCATGGATTCTGGAATTCCAACAAGAGGGTCCAGGGAGAGCCAGGAGGAGCTCTGATGGCTTCGAAAGGGTGAAGAAGTCTTCCTTTGAGCTCGTCTTTTTCTCAGTATTTGCTGGTTTCTATGCCTCATAATGCCCAGGCCCCACCCCAGAACCTAGGAAGGGTGAGGGAGAGAGAGGTTAACAGGGATCCCCTCTCTGGAAAGGCGGTAAAGAATCTGCCTGCAATGCAGGAGACCTGGGTTCAATCCCTGGGTTGGGAAGATCCCCTGGAGAAGGGAAAGGCTACCCACCCCAGTATTTTGGCCTGGAGAATTCCATGGCTATATAGTCCTTGGGGTTGTAAAGAATTGGACACCACTGAGCGACTTTCACTTTTCAACACCCATTTTTTTCCTTCCTGCACTTGACACACCATTCCTGGGCTCCACTGTGTGCCATGCTCTGCTTTCTAGCTGCTTTCCTCTTGGGACCTAGAAAAGGGTGAAAGGGGCCTTTGCTGTCGCGGGGTCAGGAGTCTGCAGACACTGGGCACTGAGGACCACCGGTGGGGACCCCATCATGGGTAGGGACCCATTTGCTGCCTCAGCACCTTGCCAATCTGTGCGTGACGGTGAGAAGTGGTTTGAAGTTGAGAAACCTTGAACAAGTCCATGTATTTCTAGGCCTGTTTTTCTGCAAAATAATATATAGACCTCCTACCAGTTCTTCCCCAGCGTTGCCCTGAGGGTTTGACAGGATGACAGATATGGAAATATTCTGTAAACAGGAAGGCTTCAACGCTCAGGGAGTGTATGTCAATTGGAACGGGGACTGTGGTGTAAATGAAATGAATTAAGTAATAATGTTGGGAACTTCATGTTAGTCCTGAGAGAGGACCCCAGTGACTTGGAGCAGACCTCTGGGGCCAACCCAGGAAGCAAGTTATGGAGCCTAGAGATGTTTTTTAAAGGTTTCAAATGATTCTGTGGATGCTAATCCACAGCGACTGCCTTCCCCTCTGTTGCTGATAGGGGCGGGCTTTAATTGCAGCGGGAGGGGGTTAGGGGTGATGGAGAAGATGGTGACTCAGCTCCTAAATGGGAAGAGAGGAGTCCCAGGGGGTTGGGGTCTGCACCCACAAGTGTTGGGACTGAATGGAAACGTGAGTGTGAGAACGCAGCTGTGATCTGCGCATGCACATTTGTGCATGCGGATTGGGGAACCCTCTGTGAGGTGGACAGTCACATTGACTGATATTTTCCCCCCAGCCCAGAGCAGCACGCAGAGCATGGAATTTGGAGCCAGACAGACACACACAGACTCAGATGGGACGGCACTGCTCTAGGGCCGCGCCTGATGCGTAGCAGGCTCAGGAAGGGCTGACTGCTGTCATCACAGGCACCCAGCAGAGGGGGCGGCCGTCCTGGCGCCGCCAGTGGGTGGGGGCACAGCGGTGCAGCAGTCTCATCTCTGCCCCCTCCCTCTCTCTTATCTCAGAAGAAGAGCAAGGCACACTACCACGTCGCTGTCATCATCAACTACCTGGGCCACTGCATCTCCCTGGTGGCCCTCCTGGTGGCCTTTGTCCTCTTCCTGCGGCTCAGGTGAGGAGGCCCTGGCACTGCCCCCTGCCCAGGGCCTTGAGTGGGGCAAAGAAGTGAGATAATGAGAGGCAGTTTGGGGTGGCGGCTGCCAGGAAAGGAGAGTCCCGCCCCCTCACTTCATGGGACAAGGTGACAAATACAGATGTCCCAGGTCTCTTGGAGCATCTGGCAGGGTCACTTCTATACCCCTGTCCAGTGATTGGGGTCACTGGAGAGAAAGGGGGTTGGCCAAAGCCCCCTCTCCTGGTGTCACCTACACTCAGTCCGAACTGCTGCACGCATTTGGCCAACCAGGATGGTGGAGCCCCCCTTTGGGTTTGAACCTGCCTGGGCCCAGCATGACTGCCACTGGATGCAGGTGGCAGCCCCAGCTGGGTCTCTGCCAGGAATGGGGGTGAGAACGGGCCGAGCGTCAGGGCTGAAAGCCGGGAGGGAGGCATCTCGCTGGAGGCTGAGCCTCAGACCTGGAGCTACAGGGAGAGAGGGATGCCCGTGGGAGAAGGGCAGTCCCAGTCGGCAAGCAGCCCCTAGTGCCCCCAGCTCTGGCCTTGTGGCAAGCTCTGTCCAGAGCTTAGGTCTGAAGTAAAATGAAGTGAAAGTCACTCAGTCACATCCGACTCTTTGCGACCCCATGGACTATACAGTTCACAGAGTTCTCCAGGCCAGAATACTGGTGTTGGTAGCCTTTCCCTTCTCCAGGGGATCTTCCCAACCCAGGGATTAAATCCAGGTCTCCCACACTGCACATGGATTCTTTACCAGCTGAGCCACAAGGGAAGCCCAAGAATACTGGCGTAGGTAGCCTTTCCCTTCTCCAGCGGATCTTCCTGACCCAGGAATCAAACAAGGGTGTCCTGCATTACAGGCAGATTCTTTACCAACTGAGCTATCAGGGAAGCCCCTGCTTAGGTCTGAAGAAGGGGCCTATGACATCAGGAGAGCCCCTGCTGCCACCCCCCAGTATGACTTAGCCAGCCTGCCCTGCTCAGAGCATCAGCTTCCCCTCCATACATCTGGGCTGGAGTGATGCTGGCAGCCAGTCCTTCATCTTCTCCCTCCTCCCCTGCCTCCTGTCACCCACCCACCTCTGCTGCCCCCAGGAGCATCCGGTGCCTGAGAAATATCATCCACTGGAACCTCATCTCAGCCTTCATCCTGCGCAATGCCACGTGGTTCGTGGTCCAGCTCACCATGAGCCCCGAAGTCCATCAGAGCAACGTGGTGTGTCCTGGGAGGGCAGGCCCAGGGTCAGGGGAAGGGTCTGGGTGGGGCGGCCCCGGTGGAGCAGGGATGGGAACAAGGCCTTGGAGCCCAAAGTGCCAGAGTGGATCCCAGGGGTGCCCCCATCCTGCCTGGGGTGGGCTGCTGCCTCCTCGCATCCCCGCCCCTCTCGGTGAATCATCACCGCTGATGGGGTGGGCGGCAGGGCTGGTGCAGGCTGGTGACGGCCGCCTACAACTACTTCCACGTGACCAACTTCTTCTGGATGTTTGGCGAGGGCTGCTACCTGCACACAGCCATCGTGCTAACGTACTCCACGGACCGGCTGCGCAAGTGGATGTTTATCTGCATCGGCTGGGGTGAGTGGGCCAGCCCCCTGCCCCAACCAGGCCATCCTCCCCCGACCCAGGTCCGGGCCAGCCGGCTGAGGGCTGGGACCCAGGCCAGGTGAGGGCGGTGGGGTGTGCACATAGCCCTCTATCCCTACTTGGGGACGGGGACAGTGGGAACATTCCAAAGGAGGCGTGATGAGCCAGTGAGTACCTGGGGGACCCCTGCCCACCTCTAGGCCCTGGGCTGCTCTGGGGGCTTCCGGGTCTGCATCCCCCAGACTGTACTGACAGGCCCTGTGACACCGGTCTCTCCCCCAGGTGTGCCTTTCCCTATCATTGTGGCCTGGGCCATTGGGAAGCTGTACCATGACAATGAGAAGTAAGTCACCTCCTCTTCACTGCCCTCAGGACCCCCTGAGCCCCAAAGCCCAGGTTCCCAGCCTAGCTATGCCTGACCCTCCCCAGGGACCTTCAGCCATGCCACCTTCCCCATCAGGGCCACAGTTTCTTCATCCATGTGGGGAGGCTCCTGGGGGTCGGACTCAATCTGCAGATCCCTAGCAATGCCCTGCCTGAGGTGGGGCTGGACAGGTGGGTCCAGGCTCTTTACCTGTCTCAGGCTTTCATGACAAGCAGAACAGACTAAAGGTTACTGGCAGTCCCTGGAGCCAAAGCACCCAGGTTATGAATTGTGACTCCATCGCTAGGTAGCTTTATGACCTTGGGGTAGTTCCTATAATGTGCCTCAGTTTTCTCATCTGCAAAATGGGCATCGTCATAATAGTGCCTTCCCTCAAAGAGTTGTTAGGGGAATGACATGAGTTAATATATATATATATATATACATATATATATATATCAAGCATTAGAATAGAGTCTGGCACATAGGAAATGCCATATAAATGTCTTCTATTAATAAAGACATGTTTTAGCAAAAGGGCCCATGGATTTAATAGAAACTGATCCAATCTCAGAGACTCCATCCATCTTTCAAGTCCTGAGGAGCTGTATTTAAGTAGAAGCAGCTGTTCCCAGTTGCCCCTGAAAACTTCACTTCTAGTGCCATGGTTTTCAGCCTTGGCTCACATTAGAATCACCTGGGAAGCTTTAAAAGTACTGATGGCCAGTCTTGCCCTCCAGAGAGTTGGACGTCATTGGTGTGAAGTGTGATCTGGGCACCAGGATTTTTTAAACCTACCCAGGTGATTCTAATATGAAGCTAAACTTAAGAACCAATATAAGAGAGAGGCAGAAAAAGTGGACAGAGGATGTCAGGGGAGGTGCCAGAATCTTCGTTTTCAAAGTGTTCTCAGGAGCCCACTGTCTGACTGGGGTTCCAGGCTGCCTCGATCACTGTGGCTGTTCCTGTCCAACACCAACAAGGAGCCTGGAAAATTATATCCACATTTATCAAGGTGACCCTTCCTGACTCCGGCCCAGCCGGGCTGTGGCTCTCTCTGTATTTGCATAACTGGTGGGGTGGGGGCCTGGGCTGGGTATTGAGGGCCGCTGACAGAAGTAGGGGCCTGGCAGTGATTCCCAGGATGGCGACCTGGGTCCTAGAGCAGGAGCATTGTAAATCCTGTGCCTGAAGGTGTGCAGGTGAGTACATGGAAGAAAGGACACGTTTCAAAAAGCTGCCCAATGTGTGCATCTGGGCGTATCTTGGAGCCAAAAGGATGGCTGAGCTTGGAGCAGTCTGTCTGAGCGTTCTTGGAGCTCCACCCTGTGGTAAGATGCTGGCACTGCATCAGAAGGGATGCAGGTGGGAGACCTGAAACAATCTGCGGACCCCAGGGCCAAGGACTGGACCTGGCCCCAGGACAGTTTGCCTTTGGTCCTTTTGAAAACTTGAACTTGTCTCCAACCTCGAAAAAGTCAAGAGGTTTCAGTTTCCTGTTTATGGACGCATCATGATTTCTAGTTACTGTGGACTCTCGTGATGGGGTGTAGCGTCTCTGCACAAGGACCTAGGACTTTCCAATGTGCCCCATGCCAACCCACTCCCCAGACCTCCCGAGATCTTGCTGGAGGTGACATCAAGAAAATGCAAAGCAATTCTGCCTCTCGTAGTGGGAGTTAGCTACCATTGGGGGGAGGGTGATCTGCATGACAGGTGCGGGGCAAGGCCCCCTCTTGTAGGCATGCGCCAGAGCTACAGGGGGGACCTGTGTGTTGGGCCCTGCCTATTCTATTCAGTGGTCTTTTCCACAATCCCCCTCCCTGTCATAGTGCCCGATTCCAGCTTTACACCTCAGAGAATGCTGTCCATTCTGCAGATGGAATAACTGAGGCATTGTGGTGGGATCTTGACCTTCTGCCAGGGTTAGAATTGGGGCACCTAGATCCTGGCTTCTGGCCCCGGTTTCTCCCTGGCCCAGTGCTGCTTCTCCTTTATGCTACTGAACTGGATCCAGATGACCCTTCTCCTCTTATTTCTGTGGCCTTCTAGGTGCTGGTTTGGCAAAAGGCCCGGGGTGTACACTGACTACATCTACCAGGGCCCCATGATCTTGGTCCTGCTGGTAAGAACCTGGGTAGGAGGGCAGGAGAGGTGGGGCTCAGTGGGGAGAGGCAAGCAGTACTTACAGTGGACTGAAAGTTTCCCTCTGCCTAGAGGTGGGGGGCACAGGGCCAAGAATGTGCTGGGCTCAAGCAGATAGAGGGAGAGCAGCAGGCTGACTGAGGCCCAACCCAGGACAGCTGAGTCCCTGTCCTGTCCCGCACCTTCCCAGCAGCATCTTGCACACACCATGCCCAGGCCATCCCACTGTGTGTCAAATTACAGATCAATTTCATCTTCCTTTTCAACATCGTCCGCATCCTCATGACCAAACTCCGGGCATCCACCACGTCTGAGACCATTCAGTACAGGTAACCAGACCTGCCTCCCCCACCCATGGGGGGCTTCAGAGACCCCACCTCTGACCCAGGGTTTCCCCCCCCAGGCCTGAGAGTCCCTCCTGAAACCCCAGCTCCGCCCCTGTCTCAGACATCTCGAGGATGTGCTACAGCCCTCCCCCGGACCCAGTCCTGTTCACCAAGTGCCAGGCTGCAGTTCCTTCCTGGGATGGGCTGTGACTCTGGGCCTCCTTCCCACCCCTCACCCTCAGGAAGGCTGTGAAGGCCACTCTGGTGCTGCTCCCCCTCCTGGGCATCACGTACATGCTGTTCTTCGTGAACCCCGGGGAGGACGAGGTCTCCCGGGTGGTCTTCATCTACTTCAACTCCTTCCTGGAATCTTTCCAGGTACCCACCCCTCCCCCACCCCACCCAGCCTCCCTGCCCAGGCCTGTCCCACTGCCCATCCCGTTCCTCTTTGGGTGGGGATTCTCCCGGGCAGGGGCCTGGAAGGGCAGGAGGTTGGAGACAGAAAGGGGGCAACTCCGAGGCTGGGTGGGCCCACGCCTGCCCCAGCCCCTTGACCCACCTTCCCCCTCCACCCCAGGGTTTCTTCGTGTCTGTATTCTACTGCTTCCTCAACAGTGAGGTAAGGACCCGGAGCCCCAGAACTCAGGGTGGCAGGGGGCCTGCTGGGACCAGAGACTGTCTGTAGCCGCCTCCTTCCTGTCACACAGCGACTTGTCCTCCCCGCGTCCTCCCTGCTCCGTCCTCCTGGTTCTCTCCTCCCTGCTCCCTCCTCCCGGCTCCTAGCCCCTACAGGGATATTGTTGGGAGTTCCGGGAGGGTCCCTGCCACTTGCCACTTGCCACTCAGCTGCTGTGGTAATGAGCCCGCTTCTTGGTGGGGTGGGGGTCAGAAGCTGGGACTCCAGTCTCATCAATGAGTCTGTAAAATGGGTTGTTGAAAACCAGGAAGCTGAGCCCTAGGGCAGGAGGTTGAGGGCAGATGTGTGTGGGTTGAGGGTAGAGATTCTTCATGGCAAAGGCCATATGGCACCTTTGGGTGGATTCGAAAAAGGCACCCCTTCCTCATAACGCTTGAGAAAACAGTCCTAGCAGATACGCAAATCAACAATGGTGATGATGTCAATGCTTCCCTTCCAAGGTGGCCCCCTGGATAGCTGCTTGTGGGGGTGGGAGCAGGGGATCGAAACCTGGGCTCAAACTCAATGCTCTGCTCTGTACCCACAGGTCCGCTCTGCCATCCGGAAGAGGTGGCACCGGTGGCAGGACAAGCACTCAATCCGCGCCCGTGTGGCCCGCGCCATGTCCATCCCTACCTCCCCCACCCGTGTCAGCTTCCACAGCATCAAGCAGTCCACAGCAGTGTGAGCCGGAGGGCCCTGAACCGGCCCCCAAGACCTATGGCTAGGGAGACGGCCACCAGGCTTAGCCAGCCACCCAGTCTGGAGGGGACCAGCTCCCTCCCACACCCTCTACCCCCCAGGCTCAGCTGGAGCTGAGAGCCCGGGAAGCCCCGCCCCATCTCCCAGCTGAGCAGAAGTTCCAGGCCTATGGCAGCAGTCAGGGCCACGAGATGAATGGAAAATAGCCTATAGGACTGGGCTGGGCCCAGGGCCTCTGGCTTCTCTTTGCCCCCATCCTCCCTGGAAAATGGACTGGAAATGCAGAGTGGGAGCTGGACAGTGGGGAATCCAAAGCTGCACACGAGTCCCTCCAGAGCACAAGATGACAACCCACTGGAGACCCCAGGATATCCTCAGAGACTGTAGGGGGCCATTTGCTGCCCCACAGGCATCATGGGAAACTCTCGCCACAGCATCCGAGCCACGATGAGGATGCCTCCAGGCCTTAGCAGCACTTAACAGCACCATCAGGAACCAAGGCTCTGTTGTCAGAAGCCCTGGAGACATTGTTAGAAATAAGATGGCATCTTCAGACATCAGGCTGCATCACCAAAATCCTCCCAAACACCAGACGGTCATCTGACCCCGTGGCCCTGCCACCAGAAACGCCCTGCCTCGCTGCCTCACACCCTTGGACCTTTACTGCTGCCCAGCCCACACAGGCTCCCCCTCCTTAGCCTCTTGCCCCAGGTGTCCCCCCTTTGTAAGATGATGGGGACATGGGAGGGTGACAGAGTATCCTTGAGCAGAAGCCAGTGTGTGCCCCTGCCAAAGCCAGCCTCCCTTTGAAGGGGGCAGAGAATGCTGGTGCCACCCAGCCTGCTGGCTTCAGTGACCCAGTCTTTGGGACCCAACCCCTCTGCTGGCCAAAGGGGTCCTGCAGCCCTTGGATGACCTCTGGGGCGGCATCACTAGCTAAGCCGAAATAGAAGGGGGTGGAGCCCTGGGCCCCTCCCTGCCCCGAGTTCCCCAGAGCACCAGCCAGCTGGCTGCTTAGACCACAGGTAAGGAGCCAGCCACGTCCAGAGGGACAGGACAGCCAGAGCAGGACTTTGGGGGTCTGAGGCTGGGAGATGGGGGTGGCTGGTGTAAATTATAATATTTATCTTTCAACCAGCACTTGTAAAGGCCTTGTGTGTGCCAGGGCTGGCTTAGGAGGGCATCCCAAAGAAACAGAGGCCACTTTCAGCCCTTAGGGCCACTATGTGGCTGGGGCACCAATGGCACCCACACATCTGCCAGGGATGGGACCCTAGGGGGCCCCTGAGGCTAGGAGAGGACTTAGGAGAAGGGCGTGGGTCTGTGGGGTCCAGGTAATAAGGGCAGCTCTCCTAAGAGGGTGAATTGTAGGGAGAAGGGCTGTGGGCAAACCATGCAGACGGAGGACACAGCGAGCAGGCTGCAGCCTGAGCAAAGGTGAGGCAGTAGGACCAGGCAGCCTTGTGTCCCAGCCCCAGGGGAGGAGCTGGGCTGGAAACAGGAAGGAGTTAAGAACCAGGGGAGGCTGTACAGGTTTGAATGCTGTCTTAGCATGGAAACCCCAGAAGCAGACTGGAAGACAGGCTTCAAGAACCAACTCCAGGGCAGAGCACATGCCCACCACCATGGTCAACAGTAGCTCAGTCCTGCTGCAGAAACTGGGGGAGCCGGGTGGGACCCACACCCGTGGCATCCCACCCAAGGGGCCAGGGAAGTTTACCCACCAACCTCCGAGGGCAGTAGTTACTGCACCTCCTGCGGAGGCCAGGAGCAAGCTGGGCACAGCATGAGCCACGTCCTCAGGACAGGAGGTGTTTGGGACATGGAAACTCCACCCACCACTCTCAGGCCCGGGCCTTGCCTCTGAGTCTCTGACCTGGAAACAGGGCCGCGAAAGGGTGTGTTTGTACATGCACATGCATGCACACAATCAGGGACACCCACACACATGCACACAAGTGTGTGCAGTGTCAGGACACCAGGACAGATGACCGTGGTGCTGGGAGCCCGGAAGTGCCTGCTGGGGGAGGGGGGCTCCAGCGGGTGAGGGTCTGACCGCTTCCTGAGGGAGGACGCAGGGTGTCCCTGAAGCCAAGTGGGGTACCCTGCTCTGCCGACTCTCCAGGCTCTGTCCCCTTAAGGAGACAGTTGGGAGGACCAGCTGATCAGAGGAGGCTGTGAGAAGGGGACCAGGGGCCACCAGGATGGAGACAGACTGACAGCTTCCAGAGCAGCTGGGGGGACTGCATAGAGAGTCCCCCAAAGGAAGGACCAGAATTGATGGCTGAATCTCAAAAGGCCACAAGGGAGGCCCACAGGAGGCATCTCTCTCAGTGCTGCCTTTCACTGCTTTACTTAAACGGTGTGGAGATGTGGGGTCGGGGACAGTCCAAGGGCAGAGGAGCCCGAGAGGGGCTAGGGGACTGTGAGGGGAGTTTATAGGAAAGGGGTCTCCAGGGAACCAAGCTGGGGCAGTGGCCCCTTTCCTGCTTGTCCTCCTGGCTGTTTGTTAATATTGAGTATTTATTTATTCGGGTCTTATAATAATAATAATATCTATTATTTATTTATGCACTGGGTCTTAGTGGCAGTGCTCAGAATCTCTGCTCCTCATTGTGCCATGTAGGATCCTTTGGTGCAACATGTGGGATCAGTTCCCTGATCAGGGCTTGGACCTGGGCCTCCTGCATTGGGACCTCAAGAGGCTTAGCAACTGAACCACCAGGGAAGCGCCCCTCCTGGCTGTTTCAGCTGATGGAAGCCATTCACACACCTGCTTTCCACTCAGCTCTTTGTGAGTTGGGGAGGCAAGTGGCACCCCCAAGACATATGCCGACAACAGGCTGCAAAGTTTAGAGCTGCCAACACTGGAAGGGCATGGGAGGACATCCAGGCGAGGCTGGCAGTCATCACAGAAGCTGCAGGGGGTCCCTGGGCAGGCAGAGGACTGGTCCAGATGACCTCAAGATCCCTCTTGTCCAGAGACTGTAAAAGGCCACAGGGCTGCTGGGGGACAGCTGGGAATATCTGGGCTGCAAAGAACTGCCAGAGGCAGGTGTGCAGTGTTTAACCCTTCCTTGGGCTCCAGATCTGGGCTCAAGGCAAGCCCCCCATGGGGTTTCTGAAGGTCGTTCTGCTCGGAGCTTTGGCTTGTGCGTGGGTGGGAAGGGAGGTCCCTGTGGGAGGTGTGGTGGGCCAAGAGACATGCACATCACCATACTGGAAAGGGGCTGGGCAGCTGCAGGGTGGGGGTCACTGCGGGACAGGCCCCTCATAAACCGGGAAGAATTTCTCTCCATGCCACACCCAGAGGCTGCAGTTCCCTCAAATTCACTCCACCTGAGTTCTTTTCTCCTTGAGACCCTCCCAAGCAGGGTCAGATCACCAGTGGAGGAAAAAACACCCTGTGGGATTTGGGTTTTCCAGTTCTGGCTCCCCACTTCCCTGAGTGTGACATCATAGCCCCTGCTTTGGGGTCCCTGGCTTCCCCTCCAGGCCTGTTCAGCCCCCTGCTGCTGCTAATAGGATCCAGAGTGGAACCCCAACAGACACCCAGAATGCAAAGAGGTCAGAGGGTGCAGATCAAGGAGGAAGGGAGGTTTTAGAATCCAGATGATAATTAATTGTGGGCATTTGTAGATTGCAATCTACAAATCCTTTATAACATTCATGGAAGATGGAATCAGCCCATTTTCTTGCCGAGAAAACTGAGGCCAAGTGGACTCCTCTGAGATCAAAGGTCTTCTCCAAATCCAGGTCTCCTTCCATCCCATCAGTTAACTGGAGTCACTGGGCTTGGGTTTAGGGAGGCCAGGACTGATAAAGCGGTTCTCGGGGGAGGGGACAGCAAGGAGGACTGGGGGTTTCAGACTGTCTGATGGGGGAGACATCCCAGGCAAATACCAGCTTGGCCCAAAGATGGCCCAGCCAGTGTCGGGCTGCTGAGCCCAACTGGGTGACAGCCATGAGGGTTCTGTACATCCAGCAGCTCCTTCCCTACCTTCCCAATATCCTGCACCCCTCCACTCCTTAAAATGATGCTTAGCTGCAAACAGTACAAGCCCACGTCCACCAGAAGCCTCTGAGGGTCTCCACGCCCAGCCCATGTGAGGGTGCCGCTGGCCTGCAGCTCAGGGGGGTCCCTCAAGCTCATCTTGTGCAGCCCCAACTTGAAACTCACCTTCCCACCTTTGATTCAAACAGAAGGGGTGCTCCGTGCATTTCTCCGCCAGCAGTACCATCACTGAGTGCTCAGCCAGAGCCCCTCTGCTAAGCCCCCCACACACCGATCTCATCTACCCTTCATACCACCCTATGAGGCAAGACCTGTTACCCCCGTTTAACAGATGGGGGAAGTGACGCCCAGAGAGGTTAAGAGACACGCCTGGGAGCGCCCTGCAGTAACCTAGCTAGATGCGAACCCCGGCCGGCCTAACTCGGCCCCCATGGGGTTTAAACCCTACACAGCAGAATTTCTTGTGGAGTTGCCCTCCCTGCCCCACTGTTCCTGCCAATCCTCTTCTAAGGAAAGTCCCCAGATTCTCCAATATGTGGGCAAACAGGGTTCAGAGACAAAGCTGGATGCAGGAGTTTGTGCCTGTAAAGCCATGGGCCTCCCACAGCCCTCTCTCTGAACCAGCCCACCCTCCCTGAGTCCCCAGCCGAGTCCCCAGCCCTGTCCCTGCTCCATTTCATTTCAGAGCATCACCTCTTATTCCTTTCCTTCCATTTTCCCACAACCCCTACAGATCCTGCTGGGCAGACTCAGGTCAAGAGAGGCCTGGACCAAGTATATTTCTCAGAGCTCTCGGTGTACTAGAAACACCAGTGATCATCATTTGGAAATAACTCCAGGCACCACCTAAGTCCCCAAACAGAAGGCAGGGACACTGTCCCAGCCTGCCCTGGGCGGCAACCCTGAGAGTCCAGGCCATAGCTAAGGGGAGGCAGCCAGGAGGGACCAGAAGCTGGAGACCAGGAGGATGCCCTCAAGGAAAGGGGTGAAATCTGGGGGGCATGAGGACGGAGGGTGCTGCAGAGTCTTGAAGCAGAAACACAGGCTGGGGAGTGGGCATCAGCCATTTATGTGACTATGCCTGGCAGGGCCTCCTGCAGGGGGCTGTAGGGGCACAAAGCGGCCATGGAGAGGAGCCAATCCAGGACTGGGGGCTGGCGTTGGGGCTGGGGAGCAAGATGGGGGATCTAGAGAAGCAGCAATTAGACAAGATACCCAAAAGCCTTGATGAGTTGAATCCTGGCAAGAGCCTAGGAGGAAATGAATCCAGAGAATTCTTTTGATCCCAGGCCGCCAGGAGGCCAAGGGTAGATGGCGGAAGGGGAGGCAGGAGCAGCCTCTGTTTTGGGTTTCGGGGGCATTTTCTGAACCCCAAATCAGGGCTAATGAACATGCTGGTCTGATGAACTCCAGGACAGGTACAACAAGGCCTGTCCTGAGCACAGTGCTCCTGGAGGGGACTGAAGTTGCTCCTTGTTTTGTTCTTTAGAAAACTGGGGGACTTCCCTGGTGGTCCAGTGGTTAAGATCCGCCTGCCAATACAGGGAACATGGGTTCGACTCCTGGTCCAGGAAGATTCCATCTGCCAAGGAGCAACTAAGCCTGTGAGCCGCAACTACTGAAGCCTGCAACTACTCTAGAGCCCAGACTCCTCAACAAGAGAAGCCACTGCAATGAGAAGCCTGCACACTGCAACTAAAGAGTAGCCCCCATGCAGCAACAAAGACCCAGCACAGCCCCCAAAAAATAAAAATAAATAAATAAAAATGAAATTACTGTAAAATACACACAACATCAAACTTACTATTTCAACCAAGTGTACAATTCAGTGTATAAAATACACTCATGGCACTGTACAACCATCGTCACTATCTAGCCCCAGAACTTTTTCATCTCTCTGATGAAACCCCAGACCCCCAACTCTCCTGCCCTCCAGCCACCACCACCTGCTTTCTGTCTTGATGATTTGCCTGTTCTAGATATTTCACAGAAGTGGAGTCATGCAGGATTTGTCCTTTTGTGTCTGGCTTCTTTCCCTTGCTTAATGTTCTCAAGGTCCGTCTACATCGTAGCGCGATCAGAACTTCATTCCTCTGTAGGGCAGAATGATGCTCCATCTTACAGGGGGACCACACTTTCTCTAGCCATCCATCAGCTGAAGGACGTCTGGGTTCTTTTCATCTACTCCAAGTCATTGTGAAGAGTGCTGCTACAAACATTCAAGTACAATTTTTTGTTTGAACAGCTGTTTTCCGTTCTTTGGAATGTACACAAAGGAGTGGAAGTGCTGGGTCACGTGATACATTTCTGTTTATAACCTACCGTGGAACCACCAAGTGTCTTCTGCAGCGGCTGTACCATTTACAATATCCTCACCAGCAACGTACGAGAATCCTAATTTCTCCACATCCATGCCAAAATCTGGGGGGTTTTTTTCATTTTTAAATTATTTTATTTATTTATTGGCTGCTCTGCACAGATCTTGATCCTCAGTCAAGGACTGAAACTGCACCCCCTGCAGTGGAAGCGTGGAGTTTCAACCACTGGACCACCAGGCATGTCCCCAAAACCTGCTATTATCTGTTTTGTTATTTTTATAACAGCTACACCCAGTAGGTGTCTTAGTCTTCAGTTTTATAAAAGTCCCAGGACTCTACCTGAGGTAGAGTCTAGTTGAACATCAGTAGCTGGGGTGGGGAACGGGGCCCGTGGGTGGGGGGTTGTGGAGAGATTTCTATTATCACAGCCCTGCTGTACCAAGCATCTGGGTGCTCAGATGCAGAGAGGTGAACCCAGTCTAGACACTGCTCCACTCTCATAAGAACTACACAAGCCGACCGTCCCTTCCCTAACAGCCCCTAACTGATAAACCCGTTCTCTCTCTGCAAGGGGAGCCCAGGGAGGGGCAGCTGGCCACTTCCTCCACTGGCCCTGACACTTCACCCTCACTGGCTGGGAATCTGCTCACCAGTCAGTTGCCTCTGTTCCCTAAAGTGTTTCTGACAGTTAATTTGTCATTGTAATTACTATTTGTAATCTAATTAAATGTTATATGAATGGATGAAACAAATGCACAAACAAGCAGGGTTGTTATTTCTTAGAAAAATGCGGCTGATGCTTTGAAAGACACAATCGGGATTATACAGAATATCTGACACCTGTCAAGTCAGGTGTGGGTGAGACAAATGTCACCAACTGGGTGGGAGGGGACTGTCAGAGTCTACAAGGTTCTACTCATCCACTTCTTGGCAAAGGTCCCTTAAGCTCACCCTCCACTTCAAAGCATCCAAAGCTGGGTGTTGGAGATTTGCCGTCTCACTGATGTGGAGTTCAGAAGGTGTGTGCGTGCCAAGTCGTTCAGTCGTGTCCCACTCTTTGCGACCCCATGGACTATAGCCCACCAGGCTCCTCTGTCCAGGGGATTCTCCAGGCAAGAATCCTGGAGTGGGTTACCACCATCCCCTCCTCCAGGGAATAAAGAAAGTGAGGCTTGGGAATTCTCTGGTGGTCCAGTGGTTAGGACTCAGCACTTTCACTGTCATGAGTATGGTTCAATCCTTGGTTGGGAAACTAGTATCCCAGAAGCCACAAGCCGTGGCCAAAAAATATATATATATATATCTGAGTTGTGATCACGACATGTTAAGGATGGGCCTATGGTCTCCTGGATGTGGTGGTGGCGCTGTCCTTGGAGGTAGGGCCTGAAGGTCAAGAAAAGGCAGTGGCGAGGGGGCTTTAGGCAGAGATGAGAGCTGCAGTCAAGCAGTCAGGGAGCCAGGCTGAGCCCAGGCAGTTCCCAGGACAGGGCAACACCTAAGCGACGTGTGTGCAGAGTGAGAGCTGGATCTGGGGGCTAGGATTAGGGCCCATGGGGTGGGCTTCTCTGAGTCTCAGTGTACTCATCCACGGGGTAAGGTTAAGCTGAACTGTGGTGTTAGGGAAGTCTCTTGGGAGTCCCTTGGACAGCAAGGAGATCAAACCAGTCAATCTTCAAGGAAATCAACCCTGACTATTCGCTGGAAGGACTGATGCTGAAGCTGAAGCTCCAAAACTTTGGCCACCTGATGCAAAGAGCCAACTCATTGGAAAAGACCCTTGATGCTGGGAAAGATTGAGGGCAGGAGGAGAAGGGGGCAATAGAGGATGAGATAGTTGGATGGCATCACTGACTCCATGGACATGAGTTTGAGCAAACTCCAGGAGATAGTGAAGGACAGGGAATGCTGGCGCATTGCAGTCCCTGGGTTCGCAAAGAGTCACACAACCACTTATCAACTGAACAACAACAAAGCTGCTGTAACAGACTCACAAGAAGCCTGTGGCTTAAGGAAAATAATGTATGTTAACAGTCCACCATGAGCATCCCATACTCCATGCATGCATCCAGGGACCTGGTTCCTTCACTCCCTTTCTGCTCATTTCTTAGGACATCACCCCCCTCTCCACAGAAAATGGCCTGTCCATGACTGACTTGTGAGAAAAATAAAGAGATGGACAAGGAGCCCCATGGTCTCTGTCCAGGTTCCTGAGGGACTCACTTCATTTCTGCTCATTTCCAATGGCAAGAAATGGTCACGTGGCCTTTCCTAAATCCTGGTCAGTCTGGGAAGGAAGTTCCGGTCATGTGCCTGTCCAAAGGGGCATCATTTGAAGGAGGGCTCATAGCCTTGCGCTGGATGGGTGTACTAATACCCCCTTGAAGGAGGCTGTGATGGCAGAAAAAGTACCTGGCACTCAGGAAGAGCTCCATAAAAACGTACAACATCGCTGAGGTCAGGGATCCCAGGGGCCCAGGAAACTGTCTGGTCTAATGTCCTCATTTCTTTGCAGTTAGAGAAATAGGCAGAGAGGGCCAGGTACCTGCCAGGTCTGAAAAGGGCGAGGTTGGTCCCGAATCCTGTCTGGGATCCTCAAGCCCATCCCCCCACCTCTTGGTTCAAATGACCTGGTCCAGCTCCTCCTAGGCAGATGACCTCTCCACCTGGAGGCAGGGCTAGGGGACAGGATCCCCAGAGGCTGTCCAGCTTTGTGACTGAGTAGGTGTGGCCCTGGTTTCCTGGACTGTCAGCTGAGCAGCTGCTCTGTGACAGAGAGCCACACCCAGCCCTGGGAAGGTCAGGGGGCCGTGGGCAGCTGCCACACTGGGACACAGCGGTAGGTGCCTGAGGAGGATGGCGTGCCTGGGTTTCCTCCTCTTTTTCCTCCTCCTCTTCGTCCTGGCCAGCACCGCGGCCCAGGGGGAGTACGGAGTGGTCCACGTGGTGTCGGACAACTGGAGCAAAGACTACTGCATCCTCTTCCGCTCCGACTACGTCACCCTACCCCGAGACCTGCAGCACGCCCCACTCCTGCCCCTGCACGATGGCACGGGCGCACCCTGGTGCCCAGGCCAGGACTCCTCCCACCAGGCCCACCCCGATGACTCCGCCAGCCAGCGGCCCCTCCGCCGGACCACCGCCATGGTCATGAGGGGCAACTGCAGCTTCTACCACAAGGGCTGGCTGGCTCAGGGCCGAGGCGCCCACGGGCTGCTCATCGTGAGCCGGGTCAGCGGCCAACAGTGCTTAGACATCACCCCGGCAGCCCAGGACCCCCGCAAGCCCCTCCCAGACCTCACCATCCCCGTGGCCGTGCTCCGCTACACCGACATGCTGGACATCCTCAGCCACACCCACGGGGGCAACGGGGTCCACGTGGCCTTGTACGCCCCCCCAGAGCCCATCCTCGACTACAACATGGTGGTCATCTTCCTCCTGGCCGTGGGCACCGTGGCCGTGGGCGGCTACTGGGCTGGCGTGACTGAGGCTGACCGGCTGCAGCGGCGCCGGGCGCGAGGGGGCGGGGGGCCCGGCGGTCACCCTCCGCAGGGAGCCCTGGCGGCCCGGCGGGGGCCCAAAGAAGAGGACGAGGACGCGCCAGTGGACTTCACGCCGGCCATGACGGGCGCAGTGGTCATCATGTCATGCTCCATCATGCTGCTGCTCTATTTCTTCTACGACTGCTTTGTCTACATCATGATAGCCATCTTCGGGCTGGGCGCGGGCACCGGCCTCTACAGCTGCCTGGTGCCCGTGGTGCGCCACCTGCCCGTGTGGCAGGACCCGTGGCTCCTGCCCGGCCGCCGGGCCTGTCCGCGGCTGCCCTTGCTGCTGCTGGCCGGCCTGTGCCTGGTGGTGACGGTCCTCTGGGTGGCCTACCGGAACGAGGACCGCTGGGCGTGGCTGCTGCAGGACACACTGGGCGTGGCCTACTGCCTCTTCGTCCTGCGCCGCATGCGCCTGCCCACCCTCCAGAGCTGTGCCTCCTTCCTGCTGGCCCTGCTAGTCTTCGATGTCTTCTTCGTCTTCGTCACACCCCTGCTCACCAGGACCGGTGAGAGCATCATGGTTGGGGTGGCCTCGGGCCCGGCAGATTCTCTGAGCCATGAGAGGCTGCCCATGGTCCTCAAGGTGCCCCGGCTGAGCTTCTCGGCTTTGACCCTGTGTGACCAGCCCTTCTCCATCCTCGGCTTCGGTGACATCGTGGTCCCCGGCTTCCTGGTGGCCTACTGTCACCGCTTTGATGTGCAGATCCACTCGCAGCAGGTCTACTTCATGGCCTGCACAGCGGCCTACTCTGTGGGCCTGCTGGTCACCTTCCTCGCCATGGCCCTCATGCAAATGGGCCAGCCCGCTCTGCTGTACCTGGTGTCCAGCACCCTGCTTACCAGCCTGGCCGTGGCCGCCTACCGCCAAGAGCTCACCCTCTTTTGGACAGGCCAGGTGAGGGCCAAGACCCTCACCCGGCCTGTGCCAGGGCCCTGCGGTGCCCCTTCAGTTGGTTCTGAGCAGAAGCAGGAACACGCAGCAGACATCCACAGAGCCTGTGAGCTCGAGGGGGCCACCATCTGCCCCCTGGCAGGAGACTTAGATAGCAGCCTCTGGGAGGGCACAGCTGAGACTGTCACCATATCTGAGGATGAAACCACCAGTCCAGAAGGCCACAGTGACAGCTCCGAGGGCTGGAGCGATGCCAACCTGGAGCCCGATGACCTGTCGAGTACCCCTTCTGGGGTCTCAGAGGAGCTCTTACCACTGATGCCAATGGCCATGGTGATACCGCTCAGGCCACCACCCTCGGAGCTGGGCCATGTCCAGGCCCAGGCCCAGGCCCATGGAGGCCAACTTGCCCTGGACGGGCCTCCACAAGAGGAAGGGCCTTAAGGTAAAGAAGAGCACGTCAACCCAAGCTCCCTTGTGAACCAGGTGCCCTGGGACAAGTGCCTCTAGACTATCACCGAGAAAAGCCATGTGTGACAAAAATAAATTGGGGCATTAAAGATATTCTGTATCTACCCACAGAGCCTCTTTGTTTGTTAGGACTGTAAGGAAGCAGCAATCATGGAATCAGTTCATGCAGAGCCTGCAGGGTCCTTGGGACAGACCACATCTGTCTGTCCCTGCAGCCCAAGCCCAGCTTCACTGCCCATCTTTTTCTCATGCTCAGGTCCAATCAGACCATTACTGCTCCTTGATTATGCCATGTCCTCTCCTTGTCTCTTTGCACATGCTGTTTCCTCTAGCTAAGACACCCTCCCCACCCCAGGTGAAACATTTCTAAGCAGCCTTCCAGTGTCAGCTCACATTCACCCTTCCTGCTAAGCATCCTTGCTCTGTAAGCATCCTGGACAGCCACTCACACCCAGTGTGTGCTGGCTGTCATCCACCTGTTGCAGTCACAGACATCAAGTATGCACCTACTGTGTACCCCACCCTGTTGGTGGGCACAGAGGGAGTCTGCTGTCCCACTGGGGGAAGGGTGGGAGATGGAGAACAGATAAGAAACAACCTGAGAATCATCTCAAAATGGGGATGGAGAGGTTGGAGCCAGAGTTAAAGAATTTAGGAGACCATGGCTCTAGTTCCCACACTTCCTTCACTGACTTGGATAATGAACCAGTCTCCTAACCCCTTTGGGGCTTAGGAGTCTCATCCTCCACATGAGACTTATAATACCATGTCTATCTGGAGGCAGGGGCATGGACAAGATGACCTCTTGAGGACCCCCCAATTCCTTAAGCTTTGGAGTATGTTTATATGTTGCTTAGGCAGAGGAAACAAACTCTGAGGTGAGGGAAGTCTTGCGGAGGAGTCTATGTGGGAAGGGTAGTGTGGGAAAAGACAGTGGTTAGAGTTCGGGAGCCAGCAGCCTACCAGAAATTCCAGCTCCACCGCTTATCTGTCCTGTGCCACTGAGCAAGTGATTTAAACTTCGTGGTGCCTCGGTTTCTTCATCTGTTGAATGGGATAACAGTAGGACCTACCATGGTTTGGGGGAAGCCTGACTGCACTGGCTTACATAAGAGCACTAATGCAGTGCATGCAGGGAGAGTGATGTGAACGTTAACTCGGTTTATATTATGCCGTTTTGTGAAAGGGGCTGAAAGAGTCATATCCAACTCCTACAAGCCTTTGAGTTCTGGTGCCAGTTCCCTCCCCTCCACCCCCAGCATGCCTGCCCCGACCGCCACCAGGGTGCACATGCCAGCCCCCACCGCACCTTCCTTCTCTCCCCAGGGCCTTCCCACCTGCTGGGTCCTCTACATGCAACTTTCTGCTCCTCCCACTGGTCTGACCAGTTTCTTATCCTTCCAGCCCCAGCCTCAGGGAGGCCTTCCTTGATGACCTTTCTTTAAAAAAAAAAAAAAAAAAAAAAAAAAACCTTTTAATATTTATTTATTTGTCCAGCTGTGCTGGGTCTTAGTTGCAACATGTGGAATCTAGTTCCCTGACCAGGAATCGAACCCATGTGCCCTGCATTAGGAGTTCAGAGTCTTAGCCACTGGATCACCAGGGAGATCCCTGATGACCTTTCCTAAAGCATCTGCGGGCCCTAACACATCACCCTATACCCAGTTCATTAGTTTTCTCATCTCCCCCAGTCACATCAACTTGGTGAGGGCAGGGGCCTTCTGTCTTATTCATCTGTGTGGAACAGGGCCTGGTATGTAGCAGGTGCTTGATTTATGTTTGTTGGAGGAATGAATGAATGAATGGATGAATCAGTGAATCCTGGGCAAAGCCTGGCCACTGCCTGCAGTTTTGACCCAGACAATAAAGTGAATCTGTGCAAGTGAGGCAGCCCTCCTGGAAATCCTTACCCATCACAGTCCAGGTTGTCGTCCAGACCATCCCTTTCCACAACCACAAGAGTGTGAGCCAAGATGGGTCTGTTCTCAACCCACCTCACTTAATTCTTATAGCTGTTGTAACAAATAAATGAATGGGTTGATCCAGCACGAAGAGGTGGCGCAGTGATGAAGAATCCTCCTGCCAAAGCAGGAGATGCAGGTTCTATCCTTGGATCAGGAGAATCTCCTGGAGGAAGAAATGGCAACCCACTTCACTTCTTACCTGGAGAATCCCATGGACAGAGGAGCCTGGAGGGCTTCATTCCATGGGGTCGCCAAGAGTGGGACACAACTTAACAGACACGCATGAACATGAAGGAAGACCTCAGGTCTCCTCCCTGGAGTCCTGCAGAGCCTTGGGCAGTGTGGAAATGAGTCTCTAAGGGGTCTGGTTGCACCCCGGGGTCGGGGAGGAAGAGGGCCAGGCAGGTGGGGGGTACACGTAAAGGGCATCTCACAGAAAGCCCCACTCACTGGGGTGGAAGCGTAGCTCCTCGTCAAACAGCACCTGAAGGCCAGGTCTGGACAAGGGCAGAGAGAGGAACACGGGCCAAGACACTGACCAGAGGGGTTGGCAGCCCCTCCCGCTGGAGTCAGTGACCATCTGGCCAGGACAGAGGGGCCTCAGCAGGCTCTGGCTCCCCCCCAGCCGAGGCTGCCTCCCTGCTGCCGACCTGCGTCACTGGACATGCCAAGGGTGGTCTGCACCCCTCTGCCAGGCCCAAGGGGGAGGGCTGGCAGAGCAGAGGGTCTTGGTCCCTCTCACCACCTAGACTGGGGTGGGGAGGGGCAAGGGATCGCCTCTGTACTGGGAACTTGCAGTCAGGGTGGCTCTGAGAATGCTGATTTGGCACTCTCTGTGCAGGGTGATGCCTGCCTCCAAGGAGAAGATTCTCAAGGGGAGGGTCTGAGGAGGGAAGCCCCCCACCCCCACCCCCACCCCGCCATGTCCAAACAGATTCAGGGAAGAATGAGTCTGATTCTGTTCTCACTGTTCCACCCAATAGAGGCAAGCATTTAGAGAACATTTTGTCTATAAAATGGGGGGAATGACATTACCTTCCTCAGGGCACTGTGGCAAGTGTTAAAGCCTCCAGGGCAGGGGCTGAGCCTGGGCTCCAGAAACCTTTTGGGGCTGCTGCACCCCCTGCTCCTGCCCTGACCCCAAGGCCAGGATCCTCTTGTAGCTGCAGGCTCTGCTTCCCTTTGCCAGCCCACTTCCCAGGGATTGGGTTGAAGCCAGTGGCTGGACCAAGCTGTCACCTGTCAAGAGGTGCCCAGAGCCGGCAGCTCCCACCTGAGTACCTGAGGGACACAGGATGCTGCACAGGTTACCACACACTCACACACACGGGTACGTACACATGAACATGCACGCACATCCATCCTGCACCCTCAGGCAGATAATGATAGATCAAGACAGCAGGACCAGGGCCTGACCACCTCCCCTGGGCTGGCAGAGAGGCGGCAGGCAGGCGTGCACTCCAGTCTGATGGCTCTCCTGCCCTCACCTGGCTCCTCCTCTTTTCCTTTTACACTCTGAACTCCATCTCAGCATCTGCAGAGCCCAACCAGTGACAGGTGAAACCTAAAATAGGGGGAATTCCCTGGCAGTCCAGTAGTTAGGAGTCCATATGTTCACTGCTGAGGGCCCAGGTTTGACTCCCAGTCCAGGAACTAAGATCCCACAAAAACAAAAAACATATTAAAGGGATTTCCCTGGTGGTCCAGTGGTTGAGTCCATCTGCCAGTGCAGGCGACACAGTTTCGATCCCTGGTCCAGGAAGATCCTACATGCTGTGGAGCGACTAAGCACGTATGCCACTACTACCGAAGCCTGTATGCCCTAGAGCCTGTGCTCCACAAAAAGAGAAGCCACCGCAATGAGAAGCCTGTATACCGCAACCAAGAGTAGCCCCTGCTCGCTGCAGCTAGAGGAAGCCCACATGCAGCAACGAGGATCCAGCACAGCCATAAATAAATTAACTACTTTTTTAAAAGTTAAGATAGGACCAGAGCAAGAATGAACTCCTGAGCCATGCCCAGGGCTCCAGGTGGCCAGTTTCTGCTCAGGGGCTGTGCTGTGCCCAGGCTACCCAGAAAGAACGAACAGTCACAGCCTAGGGAATTTTTTAGTTAATGAGAAGTTTGGTGCTGGAGCTTCTGGCTTCCCTTGACAGTGAGGACCAGCAAGGACTGAGAGATGCTCTATTCCACAGATGAGGGAAGGAACGCCCAGAGAGGGCCAGGAACTGACCAATGTCACACAGCAATGGGACAGCAGAAATAGAACACAGCTCTGGTCTTCTATCTCCTAGCCCAGCAGCCAGGACCAGCTCCCATCCTCAACACCCCTCCTCTCTGCACACTGTGACCCGCTTCCACTAGGAAAACCCTGGGTCTACCCATGCTTTTGCCCTGTGCCCCCCAGGAAATTCAGCCTCCATTCTCTTTGAGAAGTAATTGCGTGTATAAGGTTTTGGTTCACCATGAAGCATCTCCTTGGCTAGCCCAGGAGGACACAGCTGGGCTCTGAGTCACTGAGACTTGGAGTCAAAGCTCAGCATTGATATTCACTTGGCTGTGATGCTGGACCACTGAGGCCATCCCCCCGCCTGTGCCTTGATAGCTTCATCTGTGAAACGGACTGCAAAGACTTACATTGTGGGTCTGTCATAAGGATTAAATGAGGTATGTGTGCACATAGCTAACATATGCTAAGCAGTAATGACAGGCTAGGTACACATGTTGTCTTGTTGCCTGATGCCCAGGTTTCAAAGGGAAAGTTTCCAGGACAGTACTTGGCACACCTCCAAATATCATCCTTCCCAAATCAGCTTACAATTCCTCCTGGATGAGCTCCCAGAAATGGAGTCATCCTTTCCTCTTGGAATGAAGATGCCCAGCCATGCCCAGGGGGATGTGGTGTGGGGGTGGGGGATGTGGTGTTGGGGTGGGTTCCTGGCAGTGAGCAGGGGCACTACCGCAGAGCCAGAGGAGAGAACCCTGAGCAGTTAGACTGGAAGGTGGGAGGTTTTGTGCCTTTTTTTCCCCCTGCGGTGTTGAACATTGCACGCTCCTCTGCTGCCATCTGCTGGTCAGTGATATAAGGGCAGGCGGGCTCACGCCCTAAGGGCCAGGGGCGTTCCATCAGGAAACTTTGAAATAGTTACAGCGAGGGATTCAGTTCAGTTCAGTTCAGTCACTCAGTCCTGTCCAATTCTTCACGACCCCATGGACTACAGCACCCCAGACCTCCCTGTCCATCACCAACTCCCAGAGTTTACTCTAACTCATGTCCATTGAGTTGGTGATGCCATCCAACCATCTCATCCTCTGTCGTCCCCTTCTCCTCCTGCCCTCAATCTTTCCCAGCATCAGGGTCTTTTCAAATGAGTCAGTTCTTCGCATTAGGTGGCCAAAGTATTGGAGTTTCAGTTTCAGCGTAAATCCTACCAGTGAACACTCAGAACTGATCTCCTTTAGGATGGACTGGTTGGATCTCCCTGCAGTCCAAGGGACGCTCAAGAGTCTTCTCCAACACCACAGTTCAAAAGCATCAGTTCTTTGGCACTCCACCTTCTTTATAGTCCAACTCTCACATCCACACATGACTACTGGAAAAGCCATAGCCTTGACTAGATGGACCTTTGTTGGCAAAGAAATGTCTCTGCTTTTTAATATGCTGTCTAGGTTGGTCATAACTTTCCTTGCAAGGAATTAAGCATCTTCTAATTTCATGGCTGCAATCACCATCTGCAGTGATTTTGGAGGCCAAAAAATAAAGTCAGCCACTGTTTCCACTGTTTCCCCATCTATTTGCCATGAAGTGATAGGACCAGATGCCATGATCTTAGTTTTCTGACTGTTCAGCTTTAAGCCAACTTTTTCACTCTCCTCTTTACTTTCATCAAGAGGCTCTTTAGTTCTTCTTCACTTTCTGCCATAAGGGTGGTGTCATCTTCATAAATGAGGTTATTGATGTTTATCCCGGTAATGTTGATACCAGCTTGTGCTTCATCCAGCTCAGAGTTTCTCATGATGTACTCTGCATATAAGTTAAATAAGCAGAGTTGACGTACCTGACATATTCCTTTTCCTATTTGGAAGCAATCTGTTGTTCCACGTCCAGTTCTAATGGTTGCTTCCTGACCTGCATACAGGTTTCTCAAGAGACAGGTCAGGTGGTCTGATATTCCCATCTCTTTCAGAACTTTTCACAGTTTGTGGTGATCCACACAGTCAAAGGCTTTGGCATAGTCAAGAAAGCAGAAATAGATGTTTTTCTGAAACTCTCTTGCTTTTCAATGATCCAACGGATGTTGGCAATTTGATTTCTGGTTCCTCTGCCTTTTCTAAAACCATCTTGAACATCTGGGAGTTCACGGTTCATGTACTGCTGAAGCCTGGCTTGGAGAATTTTGAGATGGGTGGTATTCAACAAATATAAATTACCCATCAGAAAAGTTCTGAAACCCATACTGGTCCCAAGATTAACTCTTTAGAACTGATTATGAGGAAATGAAGGTGTCCTGGAGACAGTTCTGAGAATATTTTTTAATGTTGTTTTTTTAAAAAAAGATTTAATTTTAGCTGCGCTTGGTCTTCATTGCTGCATGCAAGTTTTCTCTGGTCGTGGTGAGCAGGGGCTATCACTGAGTACCAAGCACTGTGCTTGAGAATTAAATGTCCCACAAAGCGGACAAGACAAAGAGAGCCCCACAGCAACGCTGCTAGTCCTTCTGTGTGTTCCTTTCTGCTGAGAGAGCTGGGCACAGGGCAGTCCGTGAAAGAGAGATGGGAGTTGGGGGTCTCATTTACAACAGCCAGGAAGTGTTTCCCTACTCAGGCTGCTTTATCAGGCTCCAGGGATTTCTTTTCATCATTAATTTATTGTGCTTTGGAGAAAAAGTGGAGAGCACAGAAAAAAGCACAATTACTCATAAACTTTGGTATATTTTCATTCAGTCCTTTTTCTCCCATTCATAGTTTTTTTTTTAAATGTTTTATTCATTTTTTAAAATATTTATCTCGCTGTGCCATGTCTTTGTTGTGGCATGCAGAATTCTTCGTGGCGGCCTGTGAACTCTCAGTTACAATCTGTGGGATCTAGTTTCCTGATGGAACTAGATCAGGGATGGAACCCCAGCCCTACCCCTCCCCTCCCACCCCCAACCCTGACCCCAGCATTGGGAGCAGTCTTAGCCAGCCACTGGACCGCCAAGGAAGTCCACATTCACAGGTTTTTATTTGTGTGCTTTAATTACAAAGTCATAGCAAAAACTGGATATTTACATTGGCATTCTGCTGTGAATATTCTGTGTACCCTTTGAACTTTTATTTGGGCTGGGCTATGTAATATTCTATAGCAGATATAACTTCATAGACTTCACATTCTCTTTATTGAATGTTTGATCTGTTTCCTATAGCAGTGTGAGGAATATCTTTGGCAAATTTCTTTGCATATTTTAGGAGATTTCTGTCAGATAGATCTAGTAATTTTACCTCTGGGAAACTAAGGGTATGAACATCTTTAAAGATGGCAATGCATTTTGCTAAATTACTTTCCAAATTATATGTATGTCAATTTATTCTCTGCGTGTGCTGGAAACTGTGGAAGTAACTATTTCACTACACCCTCTACAGCATCTTTTCCAATTTGCTGTGATGAAAAACAACATCACTTTCAATTTGCAAGTCTGTGCTTAATAGTGAGGTTGGACTTTTATTTCAACATGCTGGTTTATTAATGGAATACTCTCTGTCCCTGGGCTTTGCACACATGCAATCAATTACAATTTCCTCTTGATTCTCTGCTAGGAAAATCTCTGGGATCCATTTTCTCCTTCTTTCCATTTTTTACAGGCTTATTTCAAAATGTCACCTCTCACCTGGTGATGAGAGGCCAATAGGATCCTTGTGAAAGAAAAGAGCACAACTGTTCTCGGTCCTGTCCTTCTGGCTGAAAGACCTCAGATGCCTTCCTACTGCCTGTCAAACCAACCCCAGTTCCTCAGCTTGGTGTTTAAGGTTGTCCATAATCAGCCTTGGTGTTTAAGGCTGTCTGTGTTCAGCCTTCCCTACGGCCACTCTTGCCTGCTACAGCCCCCAGCCACCCCATGTATGTGGTCCTCCACACATGCTCACCCAGCTCCACCCCTCTCCTCTGCCTTCCACTCACTTGGAATGTGCCCTTGCACCTTCCCCTAACACCTGTGCGCATTGATTGTATCCAGAGTTAGGCCACACTCTCCAGCACCCACGGTACAGGGCCCTGTCCAAGGTCCTGGATACGAGCGGGACACAGGATGCAGTTCATGACTCAGAGGGTTTCACCTTCGTAAGCGGATAGATGAGGGCACAGATTCATGCATTCTGATTGATTCAGGTCCTTTGGCTTCAAGGAACAAGAACCCGTTCAAAGCATCTCAAGCAAAAAGAGGAGCTTATTGGAAGGACAAGGGGTTTCTCAGAACACCAGGGCAAACAGCCCAGTTGGAGCTCAATGGAGCTGGGGATTAGAGAACAGTCAGAAAGCAAAGGCGCCCTCTGCTTCTCCAGGCTGCATGGGCTCTGTGCACCCTCTTCCTCTCCTCCCTCCTGAGCCGGCTGCCTTTGCAAGCTCATTTTCCTCTTGGCTCATCGTGGCACTGGCCACAACTCTGCACCGTGGTCTCAGCTCAGGGATGACCACCAGTGGGCAATGGTCTCTATTCAGACACCATTCTGATTTTCAAGAGAGGAGCTCCACTAGGCTTAGATTTACTGTCTGTGATCAGGGTCTTGTCATTGGCTCTCGGTGACCCCATGGGCCCTTGACTCAGCATCTACCTCTAGTCCAATCAGCTGTGGCTGGAGATGGATGGCAGGAAGGGTAGGGTCAGATAGCACACACAATGGGTTAACAGAATCTGAATTATAACATGATTCCCTAGATGATGCCTGTCCTTATTAAGGTCTAAGAAGCACTGCTTTAGAGCAAGGGTTCTCAAAGAGCAATCCCTGATCCAGCAGCATGGGGCTTCCCTTAGAATGTGTCAGAAATGCAATTTCTGTGAATCAACTATACTTCAGTTAAAAAGAAGACCATCCAGGGACTTCCCTGGTGGTCCAGTGGTTAAGCATCCACCTACTAATGCAGGAGACGTGGGTTATCGAACCCTGGTCCGGGAACTAAGATCCCACAAAGCCTTGGGGCAACTGAGCCGAAGTGCCACAACAACTGAAGCCCCCAACCCCCCTCCCCACCCTGGAACCCATGCTCTGCAGCAAGAGAAGTCACCCCAATGAGAAGCTCATGCACTGCAAGTAGCAAGCAGCCCCTGCTTGCTGCAACTAGAGAAAGCCAGAGTCCAGCAATGAAGACTCAGAACAGGGCCCCAAACCCCCCAAAAAAATCATCCATGCCTTCTTAACCAAAAAAAATAAAAGAAATGCAAATTCTGAGACACCCTCACCCCAGGGCCTGGAGGGGGTGCCTGGAAAGGGGGTCTGGGCATTTCGCACAGATTCTCAAAGAGAGCCCCACCCCTGCCCTCTGTTTTCCACAGAGAAAATTCCCACCTTCTTTCCATGGTTAAGAGCCAGCACCTTGCTCTCCACCTGTCACCTGTGGGGTTAGGAGAGAGATACTCCCACACAGGCTGTCATATATGAATGAAACAGGCTGATGTTCACTTGTACTGGTCAGAGGTAGGTCATCCCTCCTCGAGGTCCTCATTTCCCAACTCAGGCAACAATGGATGATGTCTGTAGTCCCCTCAAGGACTATGGGTTTTAATGACCTAATTGGTTCCAATCTATTAGTTTCCAGTGACTGCTATAACAAATTACCAAAAAACAGGTGGCTTAAAACAACAGAAGTTTATTTTCTCAGAGTCTGGAGGATGGAATTCAGGGCCATGCTCCCTCCGAAAGCTCTAGGGCAAAGCCTTCCTTGCCTCTTTGTGACCCCAGGCATTTCTTGGCCTGTGGCTAAATGACTCCGGTCTCTGCTTCCACATCCACATGGCCTTCTCCTCTCCTTTGTGCATCTCTGATCTCTCTCCATGTTTATCATATGAGAACACTTGTCATTGGGTTTAGGGACCACCTCAGTAACCTAGAATGACCTCATCTTCTAAAGAATACTTATTTATTTATTTGGTTGTGCCGGCTCTTAGTTGCAGCATGAAGGATCTTTAATTGTGGCATCTGGGATCTAGTTCCCTGACCAGGAATCGAACCCAGGCGCCCTGCATTTGGAGTGCGGAGTCTTAGCCACTGGACAACTGGTCCACCATTGGACCCCACTGGACTATCCACTGGGGGTCTCAGGGAAGTCCCAGGAGGGCCTCATCTTGAGATTCTTAATGGTTACATCTTTAAAGACCCCCTTTCCAAATTAGGTCACATTCACAGCTTTTGGGTGGACCTGTTTTAGGAAGGAGGGTACCACCACAACACAGCACTGTCCCTGCCAAATATTTGGGGCCAGACTAGGGACAAACAGCAGTGTCTCCACCACATCTCCTCCCTTATCCAGAGTAACTACAAATGACAAGATTTCTGCTTGGCTCCACATTAGAAGCAGAGGGAGAAGAATACCAAGACAGGGCCCCCCTCCTCAAGGAACGGACGGCTGGGTAGAACCAGAGCAGTCCCACCACAGCAGTGCCCACCCCTGCCTGCTATGTCCTGCCAATTTGTGGGGCTGTGGCTGGAAGAGTGACCTGTGAGGCGGTCAGAGCACCCTGGCTGGTGTTCTAGGAATTGCAGGGTCCCCAGTGATCCCAAGACTCACACACGCTCCCTTCTGCAGCTTCCGTTCTGCCAGTGCAAGAGGTTTCACGACTGCCAGGACAACAATTAAGGAGAGGACAGTCAGCCAAATGGCACATTCTTGGATCTCAGCAGCTGGCGTTCTCTGCAGCCTGCCTCAAGGCCAGGGGAGATGAGACTTCAGGGAAAGCAAGCTGGTGCCCAGAAAGGGCACATCCCAGACGGCGTCTAATGTCATTAGCCCAGAGATGATGAGTAAAATGAGGAGTGAATGTGCAGCCTTAGCCCCACTGGGCTTCACTGAGGAATACTCCCAGCAGGCGAGCACAGAGCATGGACCGGGGAGAAAGGGAGCAAGAGAGAGGCAGGAGAACTGAGGACTGGGCGTTTGTAGTGGAAATAGGCAATCAGGTTAGACTTGGATTTTCATTTCACTAATCAATTAGCTGGATGAGCTTAGAAGAGTTTTTAAAGAGCCTCTGCAAATCATTAGAAAAAGACAATCAATCCAAGGTGGGGGTGGGGTGGGCAAAGAATTTTGAACTGGTATTTTTCAGGAGAACCACAGATGGCAAAAAAAATCACAGAAAGATGTTCCATCTTTCTAGTAATTAGGGAAACAAAACTTAAAACAACCAGAACATGAGTGGAGAAACTGGTGATATCTGAGAAAATTTGCAGTTTAGTTAATAGCTTTGTACCAATGTTAGTGTCTTAGTTTTGATCACTGTATATGGTTATGTAAGATGCTGAAGGAGGAGAAATCACGGGAAGGGACTATGAGAACTCTGTATTTTCACAACTTTTCTATTAGCCTAAACTCATTCAAAAGAAAAAGATAGGGAATTTCCCAGGTGGCCCAGTGCTTAGGACTCCAGACTTCCACTGCAGGGGGCCCAGGGTCAAGGATGTAAGATCTCACAAGCCTCACAGTGTAGCCAAAAAATAATAACAATAATAAAATAAAAAGATAAATAACAACTACTATAACAACCATGGGCTTCCCAGGTAGTGCTAGTGGTAAAGAATCCACCTTCCAGGTGCAGGAGATATAAAAGATGCAGTTTCGATCCCTGAGTAGGGAAGATTCCCTGGAGGAGGGCATAGCAACTCACACTAGTTAGTATTCATGCCTGGAGAAACCCAGGGACAGAGGAGCCTGGTGGACTGTGGTCCAGAGGATCAAGAGTTGGACACAACTGAAGTAACTTAACAGGCATGCACATGCATAACAAACATAATAGAGATATCACTGTCATCCCAACAGAGTAACAAAAATTATAAAGATGAATAAGACCCAGCACTGGAGGTAGTGCTGAGAAGCAGGCTGTCACACATGCTGTTGGTGGGAAGGTGATCTGATGCATCCTTTTTGGAGAGCACTTTGGCAGCATCAATTAAAATTTCATGGTGTCTGCCTGCCCCTGGATCCAGGAATTTCATGACTTGGTATTTACCAAAACCTTGCACTTGTATTCCAAATGGCTTGTTCAGTGGTATTCACCACAGTTCTATTTCTAATAACCAGGGACAACCCAAATGCCCAAGGGGAAAGGTTAAATGATATAGTTCATCTAGCCGCGAAATACTATACAGCAGGTAAAAAGAATGCAATCACCCCACATGAACAAAAGTGAAAAGGTTTCCAAAGTCAAAAGTTATGATTTCATAGATGTGAAGGGAAAGCCCAATAAAACCATACATTTCTCAATGTACCTATACAAATGTATGTGTGTGCATGCTAAGTAGCTTCAGTTGTGTTCGACTCTTCGCAACCCTATGGACTGTAACCCACCAGGCTCCTCTGTCCATGGGTATTCTCCAGGCAAGAATACTGGAGTGGGTTGCTGTGCTCTCCTCCAGGGGATCTTCCCAACCCAGGGATCAAACCTGCGTCTCTTTTATCTCCTGCCTTGGCAGGCGAGCTCTTTACAACTGGAGCCACCCGTATATTCCTACCCCAAAGTCAGGAACAGTAGCATCTTGACTGGCTGAACTTCCCACTGGAGAGGACAGTGGTAAGGAGACTGGGGCAGGCAGGGGTGGATGAGGTTGTGCCAAGGGGCTTGTTCTCTGAAGTTTTAACATGAAAACTCTTCTATTTCTTGTGTATGTTTTAAAAATAATTCTCTGACTTGCAATTTCCTGGTCTTTGCAATAATAAGGTTAGTAGTACAATGTTATATTCCAATTATATACATATAAAATAGATAAGCAACAGATTTATTGTAGAGCATAGGGAATTATAGTGATTACCTTATAATAACTTTTAACAAAGTATAATCTGTAAAAATACTGAATGATGATGCTGTACACCTGAAACTAATATAATACTGTATCAACTGTAATATGATGCTAATCAACTGTATTTCAATTTTAAAAATTTAAAAATAAATACATAAAGGGACTTCCTGTGTGGTCCAGTCATTAAGACTCCGTGCTTCCACTGCAGGGGGTGCACGTTCAGTTCCTGGTCTGGGATGCTGCATGTTTCATTCAGTCTAAATAAATTTTTAAAAATGAGTAAATAAACTAAATAAAGAGGTTGAGTTAAGGTCCCTCCAAGGGTACTTCCAGTTCTGAGTTTCTTTAACCAGAATCTGAGACCTTGTTCTATGCTGTACCCTCCCCACTCTGCCCCTACCAGCTTCTCTCCAGTCCTCATGCTTTCCAGCTCATTCCTGACTTAGGATTTTTGTGCTTGCTGTCCACCAGCTACCCCTCACTCCACCCCACTCCAGGCTGGCACACACTGCTCCCCACATCTTTATGAATGGGGTTTCTTCTAGTTATGTATATCTTAATAATCACCTCCTCCAGGAGGCCTCCCTGATCACCCAAGATAACAATGAGGGAGGAGAGAAGGGCAGGGCTAGATCAGAGAGGGCCTCAGAGACTTCAGAAAGGAATTCAGATTTCAACCTCAGGCAGGTGGAAAACCTCAGGAGGGTTTTAAATTCTGGGAGTGGGATGGGGTGGGAGGGGAGGAATGGGAAAGGGGGAGGGGTGGTGTGAGGATGGCTCCACCAACTCATCAAAGCCAACAGCAGTCTAAGTCTTGGTTGTTGTTGTTGTTTAGTTACTCAGTCGTGTCCAACACTTTTGCGACCTCATAGACTGTAGCCCACCAGGCTTCTCTGTCCATGGGCTTTCCTGGGCAAGAATACTGGAGTCGGTTGTCATTTCCTCCTCCTGGGGATCTTCCTGACCCAGGGAAGATCAAACCTGTGTCTCCTGCATCTCTTGCATTGGCAGGCATATTCTTTATTACTGAGCCACCAGGCAAGCAAGTCTTAGTAGAACAGGAAATAAAGGAAGAACCTGGCTGTAAACAATTGGGGGCCATCTCAAGGTAAACAGAGCTCAAAGAGAAGTGAAGGGTCAGAGTGAATCTATTTCAAGTGAGTCTCCTGTTAAATTACATTCACACTATGCAATACAGTGTTTTTCCATCTTCTGAATAGATAAGTCAGTGCTTAATCACTCAGTCACATCCAACTCTTTGTGACCCCATGGATTGTAGCCCGCCAGGCCCCTCTGTCCAAGGGATTTTCCAGGCAAGAAGCCTGGAGTGGCTTCCCATTTCCTCCTCTGGGGATCTTCCTGACCCAGGGATCAGACTTGCAAGTCCTGTGTCTCCTGCATGGCAGGTGGATTTTTTAGCCCTGAGCCATTGGCGAAGCACCCTAAACAGTTAATGTCCCTCCCAAATTCACTTAAGGCAGAGTGCCCTGTACTCACTTCTTCTTAGATCCTTGCACTGAAACCCAAATTTAGTCTCAGAAAATGTCTCAATACAATAATACATTTACCCTTCCCCCCTTTCTCTCTTTTTGCCTCTCTCTCTTTCTCTCGACAAGTGTGTATATTCTCACTCTGCCTATTTAACTTATATGCAGAGTACATCATGCGAAATGCCGGGCTGGATGAAGCACAAGCTGGATTCAAGATTGCTGGGAGAAATATCAGTAACCTCAGATGTGCAGATGACACCACCTTTATGGCAGAAGGAGAAGAACTAAAGAGCCTCTTGATGAAAGTGAATGAGGAGAGTGAAAAAGTCGGCTTAAAGCTCAGCATTCAAAAAACAAAGATCATGGCATCTGGTCCCATCCCTTCATGGCAAATAGGTGGGGAAACAATGGAAACAGTGAGAGACTTTATTTGGGGGGGGGCTCCAAAATCACTGCAGATGGTGATTGCAGCCACAAAATCAAAAGACGCTTGCTCCTTGAAAGAAAAGTTATGACCGACCTAGACAGCATATTAAAAAGCAGAGACATTACTTTGCCAACAAAGGTCCATTAGTCAAAGCTTTGGTTTTCCCAGTAGATATGTATGGATGTGGAGAAGACTCTTGAGAGTCCCTTGGACTGCAAGGAGATCCAAGCAGTCAGTTCTAAAGGAAATCAGTCCTGAATATTCATTGGAAGGACTGATGCTGAAGCTGAAACTGCAATACTTTGGTCACCTGATCCGAAGAACTGACTCATTGGAAAAGATCCTGGTCCTTGGAAGGACTGAAGGCAGGAGGAGAAGAAGACAACAGAGGATGAGATGGTTGGATGGTGTCACCGACTCGATGGACATGACTTTGAGCAAGCTCTGGTAGTTGGTGAGGGACAGGGAGGCCTGGAGTGCTGCAGTCCGTGGGGTGGCAGAGAGTTGGACATGACTGAGTGACTGAACTGACTGTTTTTCACTCATCTTCTTTTTACTAAACTTCCTAAGATTTTGGCCCCTTCTTCTTTCCTCACTTAGTGAGATTTGCCATCCTTAGATAAATCCAGTGGGACTTTATTGCTGGTCCAGCCTGCTCTTCCCGAGCGGCCCTCGGGCTTGGCTGCATCTTCCATCGCTTTGGCTGCACGTGAACTCCCAAGGCTGGATCCCCAGGTTGAACACACAAAAAAGCTTCCAGGACTCTCTCGCTCTTCCTTCTTTCCCACAAGCCCAGCCTCACAAGTTGCAAATGGTTAACTGCAACTCCCTTGAGTGGAGAAGTGGGGGTCGTGGGTTTGGAACAGGCTTCAGAGAGGGCTGGAGGAGGGTCAGCCAGGAACTGAGACCCCTTCAGATCTCTCCCCTTCTTGTTTCTGTTGCCCTTGGAAGGACTGTCTCCATGAGGCTAGAAACCCTGGCCACAGGAGCAGGTGGGAGCCTCTTCCTCTAGTTCCAACTAGAAAGAGCCCTACAGGTCAACCCCGCTTGGATCAGGTGCCCAGGTGCAGAGCCAGAGGGGTGGACACCATCACAGGGGCTCCTGATCAGAGCCACATGGTTCCCCTGGACAAAAGGGGTATTTCTCCTAAAGAAGAGGAAGGACACCCTCATCCTAGAAAACAGGTATGAGTCTAAAGCAGACAGAACAGGGGTGTCCACATCATCCCATGTTCTAATCATGTGCTGCCCTTGGTGTGCCTGAGGGCTGGTTCCTTAGCAGCAGGAAGACCTCGGGAGACCTGGCTGGCCTCTCCAGCTGTTCTTACCTCCTCTACCCAGATGCTGCCATCCACAGCAGATGCCCAGAGCACACTGGCTCCCAACTTCAGTGGCCCCTTCTCAGGACATTAAGGACCCTGGGTGCTGACAAATCTGACTTTTCCCAGCAACCAGCCCTACATGGAAGAAAGTTATTTAAAAATTTTTTTTAAATTTTATCCACTTAATTTATTTTTGTTTATTTTTGGCTGCACTGGATCTTCACTGCTGTGCACAGGCTTTCTCTAGTTGTTGTGAGCTGGGGTTACTCTTCTTTAGGGTGTTCTGGCTTCTTATTGTGGTGGCTTCTCTTGTTGCGGAGCACGGGCTTTGGGGTGCATGAGCTTCAGAAGTTGTGGCGCATGGGCTTAGCTGTCCCATGGAATGTGGGATCTTCCTGGACCAGGGATCAAACCCGTGTCCCTTGCATTGCCAGGCAGATTCTTTAACACTGAGCCACCAGGGAAGTCTGAAAGTTATTTTCAATTGTAAAATGTCAGATTTGGAAGGTCAATTATCTCAGAGAATGTATCATTTGTATACAAAGCATGGGCTCACATTTTTCTCCAGGATGTTTCTTTTCAAAGAGTCAGAATTTTTTAGAGCTAAGCAATCCCCAGAAGGTCTTTTATTTTCCTCATTTTACAAATGAGGCAACAGGTACAGAGAAGTCAAGCGTTTTACCCAGTAATGCCAGCTAGTTAGCATCATCGGCCATAAGGAATCCTAAAAGTTAATCAGCAATCAGGGTTTCCATCTGATGTTTGCAAACTATTTAAGGAAAATATGGTAACAAAAACTTCTTTTGGACAGGTATACCTTTTTAAGGCTTAAGTTTAAGCCATAAGTTTTGGGGGCGGGGTAGTTAGCTACATGAATATTAAATTGAATTTTTCTCTTTTGTGCATTCTTCTACAAAATGTTTTATCTTTGACATCAAATAGTAATGAATCTTAGCTTCACGTTTCTCTGCCCTTCACCTCCACCTCCGGAATCTGAAGCAAACACTTCAGGGCACCGAGGGAATTAAAACAGAAGAATTCTTTATAAAGGAGTTACTTTAGTCATTGGTCCCTCTGGTTTATCTAGTTAAAGAGACAAGCACCCCTATAGTCGTAAGGTTTGGTACAATTTTTCTTCTTTAGCCTGTTCATAATTTTGATTCCACATCCCAGACCCAAAGTCATTGGCCCTAACTTACCAGAAGAAAGCAGTTATTGTGGATGAACATGCAAGGCACGCTGGCCCTGAGATGCTATTGTCGAACACAAAAGCCCCTCTGTGACTTTGTGAGAGCCGGTCCCCCGCATCACACAGCAAGAAAAAGGGCACGCACTGTGCTCACACTCTGTTTAACCCTCCTGAATTTGTAAACAACTGAAACATAACACAAACAAGTAGTTTCTTTTTTTAGCTTGCTCGTGTTTTTAACTCAATAAAGTGTTTGTTAATTAACTTGAGGAGCTTTGTATGTTTTTAACCCCAGATTATCCCGGCATTTGAATGGACTCCACTGGCCGTGTGAATGGGATGGTTTCTTTGAATGCGGGCTGACTCTGTGTATAGCAGTCCTGTGGATGTCTTTATAGCAGTCAGATTAGGCTAGATTATGGTGCAATAACAAAGGATACCCAACTCTCAGTGGTTTGACAGAAATTCACTTTCCTCTAATGTTACGTGTCCTGCTAAGATCAGGAGGGGGCTTGGAGTTTGTGGTAATTACTCAGGGGCCCTGCCTGAAGGAAGCTCCATCTTACCTGGGCTTCCACAGTCGCCTCAGCAGACAGAACTCCTGAGGGACTCACATAAGCCATCAGATGCTCCAGCCCAGAAGCGACACCGTGACAACTCACTGGTCTGAACTGGTCACACGACCATGCACACCAGGAAGTCCAGCGCTCCGTGTGCTTGCCAGGCCTCAGCACACACACACACACACACACACCATTCACACAAATCCCACCTTCAGACTGTCTCCAGGGGAGAAAGCTCTCTGAGGAGAAAGTGAAGTGTCGTGACCCCATGGACTGTAGCCCACCAGGCTCCTCTGTCCATGGAATTTCCCAGGCAAGAATCCTGGAGTGGGTTGCCATTTCCTTCTTCAGGGGATCTTCCCGACCCAGGGATCAAACCCAGGTCCCTTGCGTTGCAGGTAGATTCTTTACTGTCTGAGCCACCAGAGGGCCCTGTGCCAAATCAACCGGTCAAACACTTAAGTACTAATTATGAGCAAGGCCTGCATGGGACTAAGAAATAAAGACAACCAAAATCATAGAAATTGTTCACCTAGCTTTTCTTGTTGTTTTGTTCTGGCCACGCTTCATGGCTTGTGGGATCTCAGTTTCTCAAGCAGGGATGTAACCCAGGCCCCTGGCAGCAGAAGCACAGAGTCTTAACCAGGGACTGCCAGGAAATTCCAAATTTTCACCTAATTTTGTGGTATGTGAGTATATCTTATTTTTTTCAAAAATTGACATGTTCCTCCATGAAGGAAAAAAAGTCAGGTACTTCTGACATCTCCAGGGTAGAACCCAGCAATGCACAGGACATAACGCACAGGACAAGTCCCATGACAAAACTTGTTGTCTAGAGTCCTTCCAGGCACATGAATCTGAGTCCAGGTCTCATACCTCCCTCCTGAGCCTACTTAGGATTGTGGGACAAGGTCCTGGATAGACCGTAAGGTTGCCATGGTTGAGAAGTCCTGTATCAGAATAAAGCCAAGTTCACATTAGGAAAACACAAAACAAAATAAATCCCTGCCTGAGTGAGTTTGACCCCTGCCTGTTGGATTCACGGGGAGGTTGTGGTTCCAGCTGCTGAAATCACATGGAAGCGTCTATGAGACGGGCTGCAGCCAGGCCCTGCGAGCGGTGGTGACCCAGATCAGGAATCCGATCAGGGCTTACAAGGGGCCTTGACTCTCTGAATACCCATTAGCACTCTTTCCCCAACAGTGGCAACCAGATGATGTCAGATGTTCCTGGGGGTGAAATCTCCCCCAGCAGAGACTCTGCTTTAATACAATGTTCAAGTTTGCTAAGGGTACCATTCTAGTTGTGCTGCAGAGGGCCAAACCCTGGACAAAGCACTAGGGGGCCTGATTTTTAAACTCAGCTCTGCCACTAAATCACTCACTGCCTTTCCTTTTGGGGTGTCTGTTTCTGTATCTGTAAGGTGAGAGGATCAAACAGGACAATTCCTAAAGTCTGTTCAGAACTTCCTATTGTTCTAGGGCTTGGCTTCTGGAAGTTTTCTTTCCAATAAATACTGTGCCAGTCATAGCCTCTCCCTCTTCCCAAAGAAACAGTGGAGTATTTCTTTCTTTGTTTATTTTTCTTTTTTTAAAGAGTTGTTTTGATAGTAGAGGGATAGTAATTTTATTTATTTACTTATTTATTATTTTGGCCACGCTGCTCAGCATGCAGGATTTTAGTCCCCACCCCCCAACCAGGGATTGAACCCAGGCCCTTGGCAGTGAGACCCTGGAGTCCTAACTACTGGTCAACCAGGGAATTCCCAGAGTGAGGATTTGGGCTGCATGGTGACACAGACCAGGTGACAGGAGCCACCTGGACTGATAAAGGGACCAAAGAATGTGAAGGGGGTGGCAGCCAGTGGAGTGGCTGGGCAAATGGGAGGGGGTTGGGGAGAGGAACTGGCAGTGAGGGTTCTGAATCCACCAAAAGTAGTTTTCTGGGCTGACCCAACACTGAAAAGTCATCTGTGATCCAAGGAATAAGAAGAGGTAGGCAAGGGCTGCTAAATGGCTTTTGGAGAAGTTAAGAGAAACAGCATGCAAAGTACACAGAGAAAAGAGCAGCATACCAAGAAAGGGAGGGAATTGTGTGTGTGTGGTGTGTGTGTGACTCTGTTGTATCCTTGCCAATGGCAAGAGAAACTGAACCATTTAAATTCAGCGTGAATCTGCCTATGAGCTTTAAAAAAAAAATGATCACAGGGTTATTAGGTTTGCTGGTCTCTTAAAGGCCTCTTGACCTTGTTCAGCTGGTAATCAAAAGACAGGGGCAAGAGGAGAGAGGAGTCCCCTTGCTCTTTACCATCCACATTTCCTTCTGGTCCATCTCAGAATCCAATAAAGCCTGACAGTGAACTTGAAAGGGAGTGAGAGGTATTTAATAAAGGGCTGTTCTGTCTAAACAATGATTCAGGAATTTTTGGAAGCTGGGAGAAACAGGCTGAACGGCCTTTTCCACTCCAGGTCCCCTAAAGAGGGTTTATGCATGTCTTTTATTTGTCTTAGTTTTGAAGCTGCTTGTTTGTTTGTTTTTTTCTTTTTCAGCCACATTGCTGATAAACTGAGCTCTCAGGCTTTGCTGTATCCCACAGTCTGCCCCTGTTTCTCACCCAGTTCCTCTTCTATTCATACAGTCTGCCAACCCCTCATCACCTGTTTCGGAGAAGGCAATGGCACCCACTCCAGTACTCTTGCCTGGAAAATCCCATGGATGGAGGAGCCTGGTAGGCTGCAGTCCATGGGGTCGCGAAGAGTCGGAACTGACTGAGCGACTTCACTTTGAATTTTCCTTTCCTGCACTGGAGAAGGCAACGGCAACCCACTCCAGTGTTCTTGCCTGGAGAATCCCAGGGACGGGGGAGCCTGGTGGGCTGCCGTCTATGGGGTCGCACAGAGTCGGACACGACTGAGCGACTTAGCAGCAGCAGCAGCTATTTATGAAGAACCTACTGTGTGTCGAGTACTGTATTACAGGCTGAGGATATAAAGGTGAACAAAATACAGTTCAGACCTTTCAGGCATCACATCAGATGGCTAGGTACATGAGTGATCACCCCCAGTATGGTAAGAGGGTCTCCCAGGGCAACACTTGACCCTAAAAGTCAGGTCTCAAGTCAGCCTTCTGAGGAGGGAGCACTGGAGCTAAGTTTTGAAGGGCAAATAGAAGCTATTTGGGCACTAAAGAGAGAATGATCTAGGCTTATGAAAGGTTTGAAAGCAAGAGAATTTGGTGATCAATCGACATGTAACATTTTATTCACATTGCATATAATGTGATTGGATAGTAGCGTTCAGTGAGGACCCAGGCCATGTCTGCCAAGCCAAGGCAGGGTGTGTCTGTTTCAAGCCACATTATTGAATATACAATGTTGATGTACTAACACTGAGCTCACAGCCAACAGGGTCTTCCCAGGTGGTGCCGGTGGTAAAGAACCCACCTGCCAGTGCAGGAGCCGTAAGAGACGCAGGTTCGATCCCTGGGTTGGGAAGATCCTCAGAGGAGGGCATGGCAATCTACTCTAGTATTCTTGCCTGGAGAGTTCCATGAACAGAGGAGCCGGCGGGCTACAGTCCACAGGGTCACAAAGAGTCAGACACGACTGAAGCGACTTAGCACGCACACACGCAGAGCCAAAAGCCTATAACTAGTGCCTGCTAATGCTTTCCTAATACATGAGGCACATCACACCCTTCTCGCACAGAGAAACATTAGAGCCATTTTAAACAGCAAAATCACCAGCAAAACCCACAAAACCACAGGAACTGTGGCACTAAATAGATGGCAGAAAGGATACTTGCTTACAGTGTGAGAGCTGAAAACAAAGGAGTGATGCCTTGCTGGACTTCAGCTGGGAATGCACGAGGTTGGACCAACCACATTTTTGCCCTATTGCACATACACACGGATGATCGCAGAAGTGCCACGAGTATGAGAGGGTGTACAAATACGTCTTAGGAAGTAGGCAAATTCAGAGATAGGGTGTCATAAATAATGAGGATCATCTATTTCAGAAACATAAATACAAACTCTGAAATTCTCACTACTGCCAATGACCATTGTATTCAGTAGAATATTTTGATCTGGGGCTTCCCTCGTGATCCAGTGGTTAAGAATTCACCTTGCAAAGCAAGGGACACAGGTTCAATCCCTGGTCCAGGAAGATTTCCACATGCCGTGGAGCAACTAAGCCTGTGCACCACAACTACTCAGCCCATGTGTCACAACTACTGAAGCCTGCCTGCCTAGACCCCATGCTCCTCAACAAGAGAAGCCACCGCAATGAGAAGCCTGCACACCACAATGAAGAGTAGCCCCCACTCGCCGAAACTAGAGAAAGCTTCCATGCAGCAATGAGGACTCACCACAGCCAAATATAAATAAATAAATAAAGTTTGAGAAGTAACAGGAAAACAACCCCAAGGGAAGTAAAAGAATATTTTGATTTCTCCTAAAATGCAAGAGAAAGACATATGTGAATTTGGAACTACCGATGAATTTAAGACTAAAGATCTGAGACTGCTTATGCACTGCTGGTGGGGATATAAACTGATGTAGTCACTATGGAAAACAGTATGAAAGTTCCTTGAAAAATTAAAAGTAGAGTTGCCATATGGATCAAGGATTTAACGTCTGGGTATTTACCCAAAGAGAACAAACATACTAATTTGAAAAGATACATGCACATCAGGGCTTCCCAGGTGGCGCTAGTGGTAAAGAACCTGCCTGCCAGTGCAGGAGTCATAAGAGATGTGGGTTCAATCCCTGGGTCGAGAAGATCCCCTGCAGGAAGGCACAGCAACCCTGTCCAGTATTGGTGCCCGGAGAATCCCACGGACAGAGGAGCCTGGAGGGCTACAGTCCATGGGGTCACAAACAGTCATACACAACTGAAGTAGCTTAGCATGCACGCAGCATATACACACCAACGTTCATTGCAGCATTATTTACAATAGCCAGGCTCAGACAGTAAAGAATCTCCTGCTATAATGCAGGAGATCTGGGTTCAACCCCTGAGTCAAGAAGTTCCCCTGGAGAAGTAAATGGCAACCCACTCCAGTACTCCAGACTGGAGAATTCAGTGGACAGAGGAACCTGAAGGGCTACAGTCCATGGGGTCACAAAGAGTTGGACTCAATCATGACTACTACACATGTGACATGACAAGATATGGAAGTAACCTAAGTGTCCACTGATAGATGAATGGATAAAGAAGATACGGTATGTGTATATATTTATATATACATACATATATGTAAAATGGGATATTACTCATCCACAAAAAGTAAAATAAAATCTAGTCATATGTGGCAACATGGATGAATCTGGAGAGCATTCTGCTGAATGAAGTAAATCAGAAAAAGAAAAATACTGTGTGATCTCACTTCTATGTGAACTCTCAAAAACAAGCAAACATAAAACAGAAACAGACTCAGATAGGGAGAAAAAAAGTGGGTGGTTGTCATAGTGGAGGGGCATGATGTTGGCAAAATAGGTGAAGGGGATACAGAGGTACAAACCTCCAGCTGTAAAGTAAATAAGCCATGAGCATGTAACATACAGCATGAGGAATATGGTCAATGACATTGTAATAACTTTGTATGGGGACAGGTGGTTATTAGACTTAGACGGTGATCATTTCACATGTATGCAAAGTCAAATCACTATGTACTGCACCTGAAGCTAACATAATAATGCCCATCAACTGGATTTCAATTTTTTAAAAAAGACTAAATGTCTGGGAACTCGTAGAAAGCTACATTACACTGAAGCTGTGTTTAAAACAGACCATCCTGAGTCATCCTAGAAGGAAAGCTAGCCAGAGGGTGACTTACAGCTCATTCCCTGATGCCAGGGAAGCTAGACTACTGACCTAGCAGACTCATTTCCGACTGCAAAGTACATCAGAGCCCCAGAGAGCTCTCTGTTCTGACAGCTGTCAGCAACTACACGGTCTGTATTGGTTTACGGAGGAGCATCAGAATATCGTGGTGTCTTGAGCTGCCACTTGCTGACAGAAATGCAGCAGGCTTTGCCCAACAACGCGTTACAAGAACAGCCTAGGAAGCCAGTGCTCCAGAATTTTCCAGAACCAGTGATAAATAAGTTCCTTAAGCTGCTAAATCCCAGAGAACCTCTTGGGTAAGGATTTACTTGAAATGCTAGACACGCGACAAGAAGTTTTATTTAATATTTAAAAGTATAGGCCGTCTCTTATATAGGAGCAAAAGAAGTTCCAGAACACAGTTCCCTGAGTCTCATCTCATGGCTGCCCCACTGACTTCATGGGGACTTCCCTTGATCAAAAAATTATAATGCTTAGAATTTTATTTGTTAAAGATATTTCATATATTTTAATTGTAATACTGCATTCTTTTTAACATTTATTTATTTATTTTTGGTTACACTGAGTCTTCATTGCTCCACGTGGGCTTTCTCTAGTTATTGTGCAGGGGCTCTAGGGTACACGGGCTTTAGTAATTGTGGTGCACAGGCTTAGCTGTTCCACAGCATGTGGGATCTTCCCAAACCAGGGATCGAACCCCTGTCCCTGCACTGGCAGATGGATTCTTATTGACTATACCACCAGGGAAGTCCTAGAATTTTATTTTTAAAGAATGTATGCCACAAACTGCCTGGGTGGTACCTCACACCAGTTTTTTGTTTTGCTTTGTTTTTTTTTGCATTTTCCCAATTTTGTTTGAATTTAATTTTAAAAGGCGGATTTTTAGAGTAGTTTTAGGTTCATATAAAACTGAGTAGAAAATACAGCAAGAGTTTCTACAAACTTCCTGCCCCCTCCCACACACAGCCTCACCCATCCTCAACATCAGGCACCAGAGTGGTAACTCTGTTACAATCCATGAGACCTATATTGATACATCATTATCACTCAAAGTCCACAGTTTACATTAGAGCTTTTTAAGAATTATTTATTCATTATTTTTGGTTGCACTGTGTCTTTGTTGCTATGTGCAGACTTTCTCTGTTACAATCAGCGGTGGCTACTCTACCTCGCGGTGCGAGGGCTTTTCATTGGTGGCTTCTCTTGCGTAGCACAGGCTCTAGGCACATAGGCTTAGAAGTCATGGTGCTCGGGCATGTGGGATCTTCCTGGACCAAGGATCAAACCCATGCCCCATGTATTGACAGCTGGATTTTATTCCATTGTAGCACCAGGGAATTCCTACATTAGAGTTTACTCTTGGTGTTGTATGTTCTGTGAATTTTGACAAATGTATGATGACCCGAATTTACCATTAAAACGTCATACAGAATAATTTCACTGCCCTAAAAATCCTCTTTGCCCCACTTCTTCCCCCTCAATCCCTGACAGCTATTGACCTTTTTACTATCTCTATAGGTTTGTCTTTTCCAGAATGTCATATAGTAGGGATCACACAGTATGTATCCTTTCCAGATTGGTTAGCCCTCAATGTATAAGATCAATATCAATTAATAAGTCACCTGCAAATCACTATACTGACAGCACCTTATAATCCTGGTTGTTATTGAATTCCCCACAGAAAGGAGGCATATAGGTGTTTGTTGCAAGCATAAACAACCTCCTTCTCTGATTAAAAAAAAAATAGGACACTAATAATAGTACTTAGACTTGGTATTAGTTAGAAAAAGAAGTGATAATAATATTCACTCTGAACCAATAACACCTTGTAAAAACTAAAGTCAAGAACAACCTCCAGCCTGTAACCAGTGAGATGTGACTTAGATCTCAATATTTTGGTAACTTAGAATTCTTATTTTTCCAGTTTTATTAAGATATAATTGACAGATTGCACTGTATAAGCTTAAAGTGTACAGCGGGGGTACTTCACTGGTGGGGTCAGGGTTAAGGATTCCAATGCAGGGGATACACCAGGTTTGATTCCTGGTTGGGGAATTAAGATCCCACATGCTGTGGGGCAACTAAGGCTGAGTGCTGCCACACGAGAAGCATGCACCACAATGAAGACCCAGGGCAGCCAAAATAAAAAAATGTTAATGATTACAACACTAAGTTTAGTTACAAAAGTAGTCTTTTTCCTTGCAGTGAGAACTTTTACTCTTTCAGCAATTTTCAAACACACCACACAGTGGTGTTAACTACAGTCATCATGTTGCCAGTGACGGTACGGTTTAAATGAAAGTTAATGCTCAACTTGGTTTCAAGTTATATATTTGGGGCAGCCCTCTGAGAACTCCCCAAATCACCTGACACTCCCCGAGGAGGGGAGATCCAATATGACTGAGCAAAGCCAAATATAAGGAGAAGCTGACCTCATGGATCTGTTATGCCTTCTCCCTATTTCTGGAGCCCAGGATCATCCTCACTTTTTTGACAATAGAGCGACTCTGCTGAGTCATATGTAACTGAAACCCCCATCTGCGGTTTGTCCTCCTTCTTCTTGGAATCCAGAAAACCTAGACGAGGGGCAATGTTCTCAGCAGGATAATAGAGGGAAGGAGAGGTGGATAAGAGGCAATCAGGAAATATAAAGACAGAAAGGAAAATGTGGGCCTAAGCAATAAATAGTGAGAGGCAAGTCCAGAGAAATTAAGGCACAGATCGGCCTCCCTTTATATAATTGTGGTGTTTACAAATTTGCCTGTAGATCAACTCACCTTTCAAATGCAACAGGGAACTGACATTTAGGGGAATTTGGATGAGCTTCCTTTTGTATAGTGGAGCAATTGTCTGTAATGTTAATGACTAATTTTCTAATCTAGTTTATAGCTATCGTAGATATTCCCCTACATTGGCTTTAAGAGAGGATGTAGGTGTCTCATCAAAGCATCTTGCCTAGCGAATTCCCTGGTGGTCTAGTGGTCAGGATTCAGTGCTTTCACTGCCATGGGCCCAGGTTAAACACTGCAAGAGGCATGACACAGTCACAAACAAAGAAAAACCTTGCTGAGCACACAACTAGGCAGAACAAATGCCCTTCTGGTGGTCCTAATACTCTGCCAGGTTGGAAATATCCCTTCCAGTTGGAATGATTAGGGGAGGCTTTGGTAAAATTTGAAGTAGGGTTTGAAAGTTAGGTAGGACACTGGTGGGTGGAGAAAGAGTAAGGACTTTGCAGGCAATGGAGAACCCCAGAGGAGAGCAAGAGTTCAGTCAGGCAAGTTCAGGGGGCCACCGAGTAGATGAGAGAGAAAACTGGAGAGGACAGAGGCCCATTACAGATGATGGGCTGGGGGGCAGAGAAGTTTTAGGAGAAGGACTTTAATTTCACTTAGGGAGCAGTGAGAAGCCTTTAGGCAGGGTGGGCTGACATAGAAAGAAACAGAGAAGGGAGACCAGCAAGGTCACTACATATCCAGAACCATGAAAACGGTCTTTAGGGTAAAGGTGGCAGTTGGAACAACCAAAGGGTCAATTCTAGAGCCTCGGAATTTAAGAAATTGGCTCCCATGTACACCATCCACTCAGTGCTCCCAGTAATATATTAATTAAACCCCAGTGAATAAACAATCTTTAGTTACTTTCTTTTGGTATTAATCATACAAGGACTTCCCAGGTGGTGCTAGTGGTAAAGAACTCACCTGCCAATGCAGGAGACATGGGTTCAATCCCTGGGTTGGGAAGATCCCCTGGAGGAGGGCATGGCAACCCACTCCACAATTCTTGCCTGGAAAATCTCATGGACAGAGGAGCCTGGTGGGCTACGGTCCACAGGGTCGCAAAAAGTCAGACACGGCTGAAGAGACTCAGCACATAACACAAGACATTGCTTTGAAAAAATGTGAGCTATGCAAAAAAAGCTTTAAGACAAATTCCTGTCCTTTTAGTACAAGACAGCGGTCCCCAAGCCCTCATACATTTAAAGCCTCCCACTGACTGTCAGGGCTTAAATTAGATGTTGGGGAGATCAGCTAAGGACAAAGCCTAGAGATTGCCTGACTGAGAGGATGAAAGCCTCCGGTCAGTTTCAATCTGAAGCAGTGTTACCCAGGTGAGAATCTCCAGCAGGCATTTAGAAATTCAGATCTCCAACTCTATACAGTGTAACAGTGCTTGACAAACAAGATAAAAATAACTTTACACGTGAAAATGTTCTGTAACGCGGTAAGTGAAACTTCATCTAATTTAAGGTTTTATTCTTAGGTCGAAGATAATAGATGTGAACGATCCTTGTTAAAAAAAAACCAAAACCCTTCAAAACCTTGCACTACCTTATTACAACTGAGTTCGCCTTAACTCAGATTTAAGTTAGCCTTAACTCAGTTGTAAGTCTTAGCAAATTGAAGTAGATTTGCTAAGAATTCACCTTGATCAATAACAAAAAAAAGTGAAAAGAATGCAGGTCGAAAGGAAACAAATCCAAGGAAACTGATCTGCAACAAGGGGAATCATTTCCGAAAATTCAGGGGAGGGTCAGGGTGCCCGCGATGAGGAGGGCAAGCCCGGGGAGGTTTTGAGGTCTGGGGTGGACCGACTGGAGGGATGGCCATATGGAAACCAGCCCAGAACCTTCTCGAGATAGGACATCACTCCAAGACCTCAGGGGGAAAAGAGAGGCAGTGAATCTGGGGGCGGAGCACCCAGCCCCTTCGCGACCCGGCGAGCAACCAACCCACCCTCCCAAGGGAGGAGACCCCTCAGATTGAACAAAGGCTCCAACCGCGACCGGAGACGCAGAGTGCGCGTGCGCCAAGGAACGCGCGTGCGCGTTGCGGTCAGCGCGGCGACCCAAGCCGTGGGAGGAGGGGAGACCCGGGGCTGGAGAGGAGAGAGCAGGGAGGCGGGGAAGGGCCGAACCTTGCGGCGCTCGCGCGCGCCCACTAGTGGCCGGAGGAGAAAACGCCCACCGAGGCCTCACGCCCGCCCCTCCCCCGGGGAGGCTCGCGCCCCCGCCGCTCGCGCCTGCGCCGCCCGCCGGCCGCTGGAGCGCGCCCTCTCCCCTCGCGCGCGCGCTCGCAGGCTCCGCCACCCACCAGCTCCGGCCCCGGCAGCCGCGCCGCCGCCGCCGCCCACCTTCTGCCGCCGCCGCCACAGCCACTTTCTCCTCTGCCTCCCTCTACTGCCCTCGCCCTCTGTCGACCGTCAGGTAAGCGCGAGACCCAGAAATCTGCCTCCGCGTCCGCCCGGCTGCACCTGCACACCGCCGCCCCTCGCCTCAGAGACGGGATCCGTGAGGTGGGCATTGGTCGCGAGCAACGGCGGCGGCCCCTCCTTGCGCCCGCTGCGCTCCGGCGCTGGGGTTGGGGTGACTTGGAAAGGGACGCGTGCAAGGCATGCACGCGTGTGTGTGTGTGTGGGGGGTGTCTACACGACCCGCTTCACGCGGACCCGGCGGAGGCTGTGCCCACAGGGTGGGGCGCGGATGGCGGTGATCCGCGGGAGGGGGCTGCTCTGCATGCTCGAACCCCGTCTTTTGCCGCAATGGGCATGTGACTCTGTGGGGGGTGGGTGGAGAGGGGTCCAGTGACGACCCCCGAAACCGAACCTGTAATCCAGTTTCTCTGCCTCGGTTTGCAGACAAGGTATCGATCGGTTTCTAGAAAAGATGACTCCCTGCCTGCCCCTCCCTACCCCTCCCCGGCCCTGATTCCAGCCGGGCTTTCGCTGCCCTTGGTTTAAGGCGGTGGCCCACCCTCTTCTCGTTTTCCTCCTTCAGAAACCCGCAGGGGACATTTGGGGGCTGGGAGTGAAATCGGGGAGATGGGGAGGGGTCTTGGCGCTGTCACTTTAGTTGCCCTTCCCCCTGCGCGCGCCTGGCACCGGGACGCGAACAGCGCAGTGCCCGAGAGAACGCAGTGCGCGGATCCCAGTGTGGAGGCTCAGCAAGGCAGGGGTCACCTGGACTTGGGATACGGAAGGACTTGGCAGCTGCAGATCCCGGCTCGAGGGTGCGCACAGCCGCAGCCCCGCACAGACCCGCTCAGGGGCGGCAGGTGCATTTCGGGCGGGCCCCTTTCTCTGCACTCGGCGCCGGGCGTCCGGCGTGTGCGCTCCCTGCCGGAGGCGCGGGGCTGGCGCGCAGGGCTCGCCCCTCACTGCGGCAGTGGGTGTGGACGCGGGTGGGCGAGGAGGGGGAGGGTAGGCCGTGCCTCCTCCCACTCCCACCCCTGCGTTTTTCCCCTCCGATCGCGAGGTGCCATCTTTTTGCGGGGTGTCATGTCTTCACAGTGCCCTGCCGAGCCGGATGGCTGAGCTTCGGAGGACAGGGCGGGGACTGTCGTTAAGGGGAGGGGGAGCAATTAGCGCTGAAATCTTGGCATTTTGCTGCATGGGTACCGGGGGCGTTCACCAGAGATCTTTCCTCTGGGGCCTGACTGCTTTGTTTGTAGGGCTTAAGTGATCTGTGTTGCCAGCCCTGATTTTTGGCTTTTATTCTATGAAGGTGTTTAACCATAGCTCCCGCCCCTCCCCCCGCTTTTTGCCCCTCATTTCCGAGCCCTTTGTTAGATCTCGGAGCTCGCTGGGGTCGAGGAACTCTAGTCCTCCCGGGGGGCACGCATGGACCGGGCGTGACCCCGCGCAGCCCCCTGGCAGAACCGGGGCGCGCGCCAGAAAGCCTCCGAGGGGCCGAAGGAGTGGGATCCGAGGTCCCTGCGGGCCTTGGCGGTGGCCGCAGAGGAACGATGCCCCTCCCCACACCTGGAGCGTCCGGGGGCCACGCCCCACCAGGCTGCACACCGCGGATCACCGGCGACCCCCGGTGGGAGCTCGAAGGCGGAGCCCCTCTTCGCTTCACGCCCTGTTGCTTCGCCAGGAGGGAGATTGTGAGGAGGGGGCAAGAGGTTTCCTCGGGTGCTGCGGGCCACACCCATTTTATTACGGGGACTGGAGGGGGGCAGGGGGAGGTTGTCAAGGAGACCACAAGAGCCGGGGGAGTGGACCCCGCCCCTTCCGAACAGAGATCGAGAACCCGGGATAGGCAGGGCCAGGCCCCGAGCCCCGGTTCCTGGGGGATGATGGAGGGAAACGTTCCCCACAAACCCTGGCTCTTCTTAATTGGACTCCGGTGGCTGCATCCACCCAGGTAGACATTTCTCGTGTTTTTATTATTATTGTCGAATTTTATTTTAGAACTGTGCGGAATTTTCGCTTAAGAGTCCAAGTTCGCCGCCGCCTTGAAACCGGGAGGTGAGGATGGGGGAGGGGTATTGGGAGGGGGGGAGGGGATAGAGAGGCGAGTACGGGCCCTGGCGAACACATACGAGCCTCGCCTTCCTTCCATTTGCCGGATCCTGGCCGGCTTTCTGGTTAATTCTACCGCTGGAAACTGGCGCGAGGGCGCAGTTCTGAGAAGGATGAGCATTTTCGGGGCCAAATCGTCTTCTCGAGCCGCGCAGATTTATCTGAATAGGCGGGGAATGACTCGGTTGGGGATCAAAAGCCTGCCCGCGCCAGGCAGAACCTTTCCGTGGCTTCAAGATCGAAGCTGGGTTGGAGAGGTTCAAGGATCAATTCGAGCATCATCCCCGCCGCTCCCACACCCCTACCCCAATAGCGCTGGACGAGAGATTCTGATACCAGACAGAGCAAGGGTGTCGGAGCGGCCCTGGGAACTGGGAGCCCGCTGCCACCGCTGCCCCGGATGGCCCTGGCATTCCTGTCGGTTGGGAGAAAAAGAGCCGGCAGAGGCGAGTGCCTTTAGCCCAGCACCAGAAACAAAGTGCAGTACAGGAGTCCGCGATTTTCCTCTATTTTGCGGCGTTTTGGCTATTTGATGGGGCTCTGGGGTCTGCAAGGCCAGGAGGAGCTGCGAATAGGGAATCCGGGAGATGGTCCTTCCTACGCTGATCCAGAAACTCCATCCCTGACTTTGGGCGCCCTTGCCTACCTGGGATCTCCAGGGATGCCCCGTTTGCACCCACGCTCCAACGCTGAAGCTCTGAGTCAGCCGCCGCATCAGGGTTTCCCAGCACCGATTCGAGGGCCATCGACTCCTGTCCCGGAATCTCCAGCAGGTGGGGGCTGTTTTAAGTCCGGAAGACCTGCTTGTCGTCAGGCACTCGGGACCATGGGCGAGTCTCTGGCTGGTATGGGTTGGAATGGTGAGGGGACCTGGGACAGCGACTCCCGGCCTGCCCCTCCGGGCCACTTGCCTTCGGGCTCAGCAGGACAGCTTCGGGTTTTATCTGATCCTTGTCCCTCTAACTGACCTGTCCGACAGCAAAATGAGAAATCCCTTTCCTACTGTAATTAATTAAAGTATTATTTTGTGTTTTATGATGCTGCTTATGTTTGCGGGATAAGGATTGCCTTTCCATTCCTCCATCTCCAAACTTTCCCCTGAATAAATAGCACGCCTCCTCCCAGAGACCACTCCAGAGTTTGACTCTTGAAGCTAATCAATTTCTTGACCAACATTTGCTTCTATAACAGGTTATGTGTACTGCAATCACCTGGCTTGATTCTTGGAGTTCAACTTTGGACAGTTTGGGAGAGGCATATGTCCGCTTTGCTGGTTTGGGGAATGAATGGCAGTCATGACCGGCTGACCTCCTCCGAACATCTTGGAAGGGTGTGGCTTTTGAGTGGTTTCTAGTATCTGGCACAGATCCCCCGACAGGAACAAAAGAAATGGATTATTCCCACAAATCACAAGGAAAAAAAAACAACTTACAGTCAGTTTGATTGAAGAAAGCTCAGATTTATTCCATTTGGGAAAAGAGCCTCTTCTTTTGAACATGCCCTTTGACCCACATGCTCTTTGACAGCTGTGGCAGCCTGGAGATGTTACAAGATTGGGGTGCCTTTGTTTAGGATAAATTTTCCTTCTGCCCTTTTAACATAAGTTCATGAAGCCCATTTGTTGAGAAGTTTAAGAAACTGTTTTATTCCACCTTCCCTCAGCATTTGTGTATATGATTTGGGTGGCTCCACAGCTATGTACATGAACATATGTTGGTTTTCAGTTAGATTGTGCCTTCCAGTTAGTTAATTAGTACCTTCCTTAGGCTCACCTTGAAAAAGAATCACTCAAAAACAAAAACACCCTCAGGAGCTTAATACAGTGCTAGACTTACAGCAGGTCTTTGGGCCATGCTCATTTAACAAATAAATGGATAAAATGGAAAAATGCAGGTTAAAAAAGGTGGTGAAAAGAAAGCAGAATGGGAGGAGGGCCTTGTTCGAGGTCATGACATCAAGAAGACTTGGGGGCCAATACAATCCTGCAAAGCAATTATCCTTCAACTAAACATAAATTTTTAAAAAAGAACTTTTGGGAGGACTTCCCCCGTGGTCCAGTGGCTAAGACAGGGAGTTCCCAATGCAGGGGTTTGATTCCTGGTCAGGATCTAGATCCCACATGTCACAACTAAAAAATCTACACATGGCAGCTAAGACCTGGTGCACCAAAATAAATGGATATATATATATATATATGTATATATTTTAAAGAAATTTGGGAGAGAAATCCAATCCAGTTTGTTCCCTGCTGCTCTGTGTCAAAATGACACCCAGAAAGCTGCCTGGGCCCCTTGGTGCACTGCCACACCCTCCCCTCCCCTCCTCTTCCCCCTCTTCTTCCTGCTGCCTATGCTCCCCAGCCTGATCCCCATCACTCACTTTACCTTCATTTGCCAGATGAGCAGACGGGAGAGACCACACTTCCCCCGGGGGATAAGGAAGACCCTGCCCCACCACCTTGTGCAGGGGGTCAGAGGGTCAGAGAACGGAAAGCCTCTTTGCCTCTGCTCCTTCTTCTTCCCATTTTTCATCATTCCACTTAGAGGACCCCCAACCCCACCCCACCCCCAGGAAATCCCCCCTGACCAACCACTCCTAACTTGCCAGCCGAGGCGCTTCCACTAGCATGGAGCTGTCATGAGAGGGGCATTTCAGCAGGTGAGGGAAAGAGAACACCCTGGCATCACCAGGGGCAGCAGCAGAAAGAGGAATCCGACGTTCAGCTGGACTGTCAGCGGCCTTCCTGTAAAACAGTGGTTCTCAGCCCCTGGGGCCACTGGGATGTCTAGAGATACTTTATTTCCACAACTGGGCAGTGGGTGCTACTGGCATATAGTGGATAGAGGCCAGGGATGCTGCTGAACAAGGCCCACAGTGCCTTGGAGACCTGACCACAAAAGTCCTAGAGTCAGGGTTGAGAAGCCCTGCTACAGAAACACTATTACCCTGTCACCATCATCTTAGTGGCATCTTATGAGACTTAAGGGATCGTGACATAGACTCAGCTATGGTCAAAGTCAAGTTACTGAAGTTTTAGGGACATCTGATCCCCATCTTAGGTTCTGCACCTTGGAGAGGTTGAAGCTTTAGCAGCTGCCACTGAGACCCAGCTCTGAGCCTGTGGGTGTGAAAGGAGTGGGGTGGGCATAGGAAGGACTTCAGGCAAGAATTTCAGTCCCCCTCAGCAAAGGCGGGCCTGGGGGCTTCTCTCACTTCCTGGGGCCCAGGCTCTGCAATAAATATTCTGTCACACTGTGGCGTAGAGGGGCAACCTGGAATCCTCCATCCACAGGACTCACTGCTGCTCTACCCAGCTACCATCCTGCTGCTTCCCACAGCCTCCTGTGTGCGTGATTGGACACATACCACACACTCCGGACTGTCTTCTGTTCCCTTGCCAAAGGGATTGCTGTCAAAGACTTCTTTTCCTGTCTTAGGTGCCACGCTTCTGCCAGGTCCCTCCTCTGCATAGATGGCCCCCACCTGAGTGCGAGGAGACAGTTTGAGGGCAGCTTGGGGTGGTTTTTGAGCCTTGAGGGTTCTTTGATTAGGAAACATTTCATGATGCAGTGGTAAAGAATCTGTCTGCCAATGCCGGAGACACGTGAGACACGGGTTTGATCGCTGGATCAGGAAGATCCCCTGGAGTAGGAAATGACAACCCACTCCAGCATTCTTGCCTGGGAAATTCCATTGATAGAGGAGCCTGGCTGGCTACAGTCCATGGGGTCGCAAAAGAGTTAGACACGACTGAGTGACTGAGCATAAGCACAGTATAGGGGTAGGAATCAGCTTCCACAAAATGCCAGCTTGAATGACTTCCAAGTGCATTATCTGAAATTGTTTTTGCTTGGTTGAGATCTCAATGGGCTCTGCACCTGCCCTGATCAGGAAGACTAAGACTTAATCCCCAAGAAATGCATTCTGTGCCTCAGCTATTCAAGGAAGGTTTGTGAGTGCCTGGAGGGCAGATGCTGGTTTTCCCTGGGTGGGTTCCCCAGCGCAGGGCAGTGTCTCACATGTAGAAGCTGCAGGTTTGCCGTAATGGTTGAGGATGGGGGCTCAAATCAGAACTCCTGGGTGCAAATCCCCCTTCCCTACTCACTGCAAGCCCTAAGCTGGGTTGTTTCGCCTCTTAGAGAGGTTTTTTCCTTCTTTGTAACTTGGGGTACAATAGTACCTATCTCGCCGATTGCTGTGGGGTTTAAGTGGAGTGATACGGTGCTTAGCCCAGGTCTCAGCACATAATAATTGCTCATTAAATGGCTTCATGGCCCGCAGCCTCTGAGTAGACTCTTGTGATAGGATGAATGTGCAAAGGCTCCTACTGACCCTGATGATGGAACAGTTGGAACAGATATATTGTTACACTGAGTGGGGATCAAGATAGAAGTAGGCTGTCCTATCTGGAACCAGGCAAGTGGTGTCATTTGAATGGAAGCGAAGCCCCCTGGAAAATCGCACACACCCGTGTGTCAATGTATACACAGAACTCTTGCCATGGGCAAGCAGAGTGATTTACGATCTGTTGTCCCTGCTTCTGCCCTCTATTTCCTGAAATCCACTGCACACCAGGAATAGGCTGTGTACTGTCCACACCAGCCGGAGCTGGGCCACCCTCTCTCCCACCAACCTGGGACTACTGGTGAGCCGGCTTAGCAGGTCGCTGGCTTCCCTAATAGCTCAGTTGGTAAAGAATCCACTTTACCCATGGACACCCCAGTTCAACTCCTCAATCAGGAAGATCCTCTAGAGAAGGGATAGGTTACCCACTCCAGTATTCTTGGGCTTCCCTTGTGGCTCAAGAATACTGGTAAGGAATCCGCAAGCAATACTGGAGACCTGAGTTTGATCCCTGGGTTGGGAAGATCCTCCTGGGGGAGGGAAAGGCTACCCACTCCAGTGTTCTGGCCTGGAGAATGCCATGGACTGCATAGTCCACGGGGACACAGAGTTGGACGTGAGTGAGCGACTTTCACTTCACTCCAGTGTCTTACTGTTCACTCACTGTGTGAAAAGTGAGCACAGAGACTGAGAAAGCAAGAGAACTAATGGAAGGCAGTGCAGGAGAGAGATCACAAATGAAATAATGAAGCAGCACTGAACTTGGTAAACTCGGAAGCAGGCTGATTCATGGTGGCAGCTGAAAGTCAAGTAGAAAAAATGTTAAATAAAGCAAACTCACCATATTTTGGATCCAGGGAACGCCAAGCATCCAATAACCAGAGTTCTATCTGAATTAATAAATCTGATTTAAGAAGCCTTCTTGGGAATTCCCTAGCTGTCCAGTGACTCCATGCTTTCACTGCTAAGGGACCATGTTCAATCCCTGATCAGGGAACTAAGATCCCACAAGCTTTTCAGTGTGGCCAAATAAATAAATAGAAGAAGCCTTCTTATCATAGCTCAGACGGTAAAGAATCTGCCTGCAATGGAGGAGACCCAGGTTCAGTTGCTGGGCCAGGAAGATCCCCTGGAGAAGGGAATGGTTTCCCACTCCAGTATTCTTGCCTGGAGAATTCCATGGACAGAGGAGCCCAGTCCATGGGGTTGCCAAGAGTCAGACACACTGAGCAACTAACACTTTATCCGTGAAAGTCATAATACGTCTTTTTTTTCAAAAGTCATTAAATCAGAAAATCATAAAAAATGATACATATATTTTTCAGACATTTAACTGAACCAGATAGTTGTTCATTCCCACTCCCCATTTTTTTGCTGTAGGGTCCCGGCCTCTTGGTGTTTGGGTCAGCGAGCTGGATTTCCTCTTCTTTTAGGCCTAAGCGGCACCTGTATTGCATTGCCTAGGACTTGCAGCTATAGGAGCAAAGTGTTACACTGTGTGTAATCTGAATGCAGAGTCTCTCTAGAGTTTTAGTATATTTTTCCACAATCTTTGACATCCTGTTTGACAGCTTAAAAATTACTCACCTTTATGAAATCTCTCCAAAGTATTCAACTTGGTTTTGTTAAAGCCAATGAATGATTTTCAGAATTCATCTTTCATTTAACCCTTGAATGTAATCACCTTGCACCATACTTAAGTGGTGTGACTATTGTAACAAATACGATGGACCTAGAAGGTTGACTGTGGTAGGATGAGGCCCTGGCTGTGGACATCAGTCCCTGGAGACTCAGCCTTGAATATTTACCCCCTTCATTTCTGCTTCTTACATGGTATCTGGCAGGAGAGGGCCTACTGTGGAGATTTTTGTGTCTTTCCTGCATCTCCTGCCTATCTTCCAGGACTAGCGTGGCACTTGGAATTCATTCACATAGAATCCCTAGTTAAGGGGATGTTGCAAAATTCTCCCCACAAAACTCAACATACATTAAAATTTTCTTTGCCATGTTAACTCTCCTTAGTGAGGGAGTTTTAGATCAAGGTCCAGCAATTTTAAAATAAATCAGCACATTTGAATTAAATCTGAAGACACTGATAATGATGTTTCATTCATGGGTCTCCCTTTGGTCCTGTCTGCTCCACTGCTAAATCAAGCATCAAAGAGAATAAGGACATGAATTATCTCTGATCCCAGCTGCTGGTTTTCCTTCCAGCCTATGGCCTAGTTTTCTGGTTTCCCTGGAAGGGTGGATGATATTGTCTTGAAGCATAAGCCTGCTACAAAAAGCCTCAGGAGGCACTTTCATCCTTGTGTCCTCCTCCTCAGGATACAAAAGATATCAGAAGACCCCTGAGTCTACAGCTGCCTGTGATGTGATCCACAGCCAATATGATAATGCCCATAAGGGAGTGGCAGAGAGGACCAGTTCATGGAATCATGGGACTGTGCCCCTCCCCCAGGATAAACGACAGCCCTTCCCCCTGAATTAGAATCAGAATTCTAAATTATGTGTCAACAGAGTTGTCTTGGATCAAATCCAGTTCTGTCATTGATTTACAAAGCATTTCAGAGATGCTTATTTCCAATTGTTCTTGATTGGACCAAACAGTGATACCAAACTACTGTCTTACCTCATTCCCTGTCTCATGGTCTCAAAAAGAGGTTTATTGGATAATTACTAATCTAAAGGCTAGAGGACTTCCATGGTGGTCCAGTGGTTAAGACTCTGCTTCTGATGCAGAGGGCATAGGCTTGATTCCTGATTGGGAAAGTTTTTCATGCCTTGCAGTGTGGCTGAAAAAACAAAACAAAACTATAAAACTCTTAGAAGAAAACAAAGGATAAAAGCTTCGCAATATTACATTCGTCAATGACTTCTTAAATATGATACCAAAAGCACAATAAACAAAAGAAAACATTGACAAATTGGAACTTGTGAAAATTAAAGGAACCAAATAAATAATATAGGCTTAAGCGCCCAAGGAAAGGTTATGGTTTACAGAATCTCTTTGGTTTTATATTTAAATGTGAATATTCACTACCTTATTTATGTCTGGGTGTTTTATACTGGGTTTGCTGGAAACTGGTACAACTTTCAGTGCTGGTATTGGTAATGTGTCAAAATTTAAATCAACGTAAGAGTCGGACACAACTGAAGCGAGTTAACACACATACATGCACGCGCATGTTGATTAGTCAAGCAAAAGTTGTCTATAAAACTGAAGTAGTTGCCCATAACCTGCTACCCTGGGGCAAGATAATCTTCATGGTTTGCTTCATATGAAACCTGCCCCTTTCAAAGGTGCCACTTGCCAAGAATCGCCAGGAATAGCTGTTTGGAAGAGGTGCCTGCCCTTCTGCTGTTCATTTTCTGCCGTGTCTACTTGCTAAATACAGGAATTCTATGCTGGCCCCAGCCCACAGCACAGCAGTTCAGCTTCTGCCTCTGCTATCTCCATGAGACCGGCTTAGAAACAAAGGATTTCTCAAAACATCCCCAAATCCCCTTAAATAATGAACTGATCATTCACAGACTCTCCTGAACCTTCTCTAAACTTATTTAATCTTTTCCCCAGGGTTAATCTTGTGGGGATGATGTGCCCCCTGGGGGTCTCTCCCCTGGGCTCATTTCTCCTGCTCTAGGTCGGAAGGTCCTCCCTTCTTAGCAACCAGGAGTGGTAGCAGCACTCTATTCCCTGCAGAGTGTTAATGCAGATGGAATACATTGAAATAAATCCCTCTCAATGTCACTAAAGTGCTATAAATAATTATGAACCCATGGCTTGATGTCTCATGAGAAATGCAGGGAAAAATTTTTTTAACTGGCAGGATTCATGTTATAAGTTGACAATCTGGGCCAAGCAAAAATCTTTTTAAAACATCTCCTCATCTACCAGCAAGACTGAATTCCAAAAGTTAGACATCCTTTATTTTGGCGGTGGGGGGTGGGGGTGGGGGGGGGGGGTGGTCTCTTATCACCCACTGCCTGGGCTTACCCAGCCCTGAGTGTAGTTGCAACCTGCCTGTTTATCTACCAACTGTGGCCATAATTAAGATTCCCTGGAGGGTCAAGTCCTTGGAAGGACTTCCCTGGTGGTGCAGTGGATAGGACTCCACCTCCCAATGCAGGAGACACGGGTTTGATCCCTGGTCTGGAAAGATCGACCCCATATGCCTCAGAGCAACTAGGCCTGTGTGGTGAAGCTACTCAAGCCTGTGCAACCGAGAGCCCATGTTCCGCAACCAGAGACGAACACCTGCTCGCCACAACTCGAGAAAGCCCTGGTTCAGCAGCGAAGACCCAGCACAGCTAAAATAAATAAATAAAAAGGGTTCCTGGAATTCCCCTGGGGTCCAGTGGTAAGGATTTGGCATACTTTCACTGCCAAGGGTCTGGGTTCAACCCCTGGTTGGGAAACTAAGAGTCAGGGAATTAATATCCCACAAGCCAAGAGTTTTGGCAAAAAAGAAAAAAAATCCTGAACCTTCATTTTTCTGTTTCTAAAATGTGGATTATTCAATCTTCCTTCTGAGAATGGACGATAATGTGGCCTTTCTTCTCACTGAGTAATCACAGAACTAAAATACAACCATCTTGGAGAACTCCTTTGAGTTTTTCAGAAAACATGTGCTACAGGGATAGGGGTGAGGGCGCCTCCTGAGAGCCACAGTCCAGCAACCTGATCAGAAGTCTCTCTCAGGCTGAGCCTGGCCGGGTATAGCCGCTGCTGCTTGCTCTCTCCTTTAGCACCAACCAGACGGTAGGTACAGACTGCTTCCCAGGGGTGAGAGCCCAGTCAGCTGGGCCTGAGCCTGAATGCCACGGTCCAGCCTGTACTGGTCTCATCTACCCCTTCTGATGGGAAGCTGAAAGCCAGGTGCAGGACAGTGGGTGCGGCGGCCTTAGTATGACGGCAGGTGATACCCCACCCTGCCAGTGCCCCCTTCTTGGAGAGGGACTGGGACCTCCTAGGCTCCTGCTGTGCCCCTCAGAGGGAATCAATTCCCTGGGAGCCTTTCTGTTTCCTCCTGGGTTTTCAGTTTCCTCCTAGTCAAACAGGGACTTGGTGCGGAATCTCATATTCTAATTATGCCCTGGGGCAGCCTCTTCCCGCCAGCGTGTTTAGCACTTGCCAGGAATCGATTAAGGCAAGAGTGATTAAATTAAAGGCTGGAGTTGACTTTGATGGTATAATATTCTAATGGCTATTTGGTGGCAAGAGGCATGGTGCAGGCTCATTAATTGAACACTTGCACTTGGAATTTGAACTGAGCTGGAGCTGGGCTGCAGTCTATTTGCTTTTGCCCTGGGAATGGAGGATTTTTTTTTTTTTTCATGCAAATAGACTGGGAAGCATTGATATTTCCAGGCTGGTGTGTTGCCCCACCCTGACAACAGCCTGGCTTCTCTAATGAGTGGCTGGCCTTGACCATACTTAGTGTCCCTACATCATCTGCCTTTGTTTGCTGTCCCCAAAGCTGTCCTCACTACGCCATAGTCCCATCCACTTTGCTCCTTGGAACCTCCATCCTCCAGTCCCCATATGGCAAACCGTGGAGTCTTACGCTCTTCTTTTGGCCATATCCTGGAACAGACTTAACTGTCAGTTTCTTCCTCTACGTCACTTGGATCTGCTCTCCTTTTCCAATCCATCTGCAGCAGTGCTAAAAGAAACGTCCGCCTTTATCAACTTCACCCCTGGATCATTGTGAAAATGATAATGAATTGCTCTCAGAGTTCAGTTCTGAAATTGACACCCAATCCCTTTGGCAGGCCGTCGCCAAACTCCTCTTCCCACAGCAGCCCTGTCATCTGCCCTGCCCCATTCCAAGCATGAGTCCACGATTGCCTCTTCCGTCCCTTGCTAAGCCAGGCCCCACCTCTCACTGCCTGCCCACCTCCACATGCCACAACTTGGCCTCCCTGTCTAGTCCTACTGGTCCAGCCCCACCTCGGGCCAGCCTGCCTCTTGGCTCCTTCATACACATCATGCCCTTCCTGCTCCTAAGTCACCCTGTCCTTCCCTGATCATCGTCTTCCCTGAAAACTGCCTCCAGCTACTGCACTCCACAAGATCAACACATTTCATTTCTCAGCAGTCCTCAGCACCGTAGTGGTTGACTTAATTATTTTCCTTCTTGTCTGTGCTGCTCTCATCTTTCCACTGGTGATATGTCCTCTGAGGGTGGGTCTTGTGTCTTGTGTGGCTTTCCTGATCCCCTGGGTGTCTTGCACCATCACAGACCTGGGCACATTCAAAGCTCAAAATAATTACTCTTGATTCATGCAGCTGTATACTAATAAACAGGCTGATGTCAGATGCGCTTTACCTGTTTAAAGTACCTTCTCCACCTCCTAGTTCATGGTTCTGTGGTTCTACAGACTTGAAAATAAAAGTCATGCTTCCTTTGAAATATTCTAAAATTTCTGCTTTGCCTTACTTCATTCAGGCCAACTTAACTATTAGTCCATTATTTTGCTATACAAAGATGCTGATAATAATGGTAGGAGCAAGTAGCTTTAATTTTATTAAAAATATTGCTGCATTTAACCTTCACTCCTCTATGAGGCAGGGCTTACCATCCTCATTTTGCAGAGGAGCAAACCAAGGTTCAGAGAGTTCACAGCTGGGGAGGCAGCCAGATGGTGCCCCAGTCCAGGACCTTGTCTTGCTCTCTCCAAGTCCTCAGAGCTCCCGACCCTCCGCCTCTGATTCCATTCTCCATGCCAACAGACATGTCTTTAGCGCTAATGACCGAAGAAGCCTTGCCTTCCAGCCTCCGTGATCCAGTCATATGTAACGTGAGCCCAGAGAAAATATCTAAGACTAAAAGCTAGCCTCTAAACTGGGCTGTTGCTTCATGACTCCGGTGACGGCAGAACCAAATTTAGTGTCGTGGGCAGGTCCACACTTATCAAATAGTGAAGCTCATTTTTCTTCCAGCTTGAAAAATGTTCACACTTATCATTTCCATGGAGGGGTAGGTGGGACCAAAAGACTGGAAAATGTGGTCCTAGAGGAACCCTGGAGTATAGACTGAGGAGGGAAAATGACATTCAGGTTCCCAGGCGGTGACCCCAGGGACAAATTTAACTGAATGTGGGTGGTTTCCCTAGGCAGATGAAGTCCCCTGCTGTTAGGAAAAAGGGTCCCAGTGATGAGGGAGGCAAACCTGTATCCCAAGCCACCCAGGGGTACTGCCCAATCCCCCTTAGTCAGCAATCCACTTTATTTCCGACCCCCCTCCAGGTCGCCACTGTGGCTCAGACAGTAAAAACTCCATCTGCAATGAGGGAGACCTGAGTTCCATCCTTGGGTTGGGAAGATCCCCTGGAGAAGGGAATGGCTACCCCAACCAGTATTCTTGCCTGGAGATTTCCACAGACAGAGGAGTCTGGCAGGCTACAGTCCATGGGGTCACAAAGAGGCGGACACAACTGAGGGACTGAGCACACACACAGGTCTCCACTGTGGCTCACACTCTAGAACCAGGAAAAGGGAGGGGGACCAGAGAAGGGAGGGACACACACCAATGAGGTTGGGGTCACATGTACCACATTATTTAGCATCTATAACCTCACCAGGCACTTTGATGATGTTGAAATACATTCCCCACAGCCACCCTTCCATCTACCTATGACAAGAATCAGTTCTCAGTTCTGTTCTTGCCTCCCACCTTCTCCCCCAAATTAAAAAAAAAAAAAATCACTAGCTTTAAAGCCAAGATACCATATGTGAGATCCCGCCCTAGTTTCTGTTCTGTTGTTTTTCTTTTTTCCCCAGGGGAGGGACAGGGATCATTTCAGTCTATAAGTTGTTTTCTGGGTGAGTAGTAAGTGTTTCTTCAAGAAAGTTCTTAAGGGGACTTCCCAGGTGATCCAGTGGCTAAGACTCTGCACTCCCAATGCAGAGGACCTGGGTTCAATTCAGGGTCAGGAAACTAGATCCCACTTGCCACAACTAAGAGTTTGCATGTTATCATTAAAGATCTCGAATGCGGCAGTGAAGATGGAAGACCATGTGTGCTGCAACTAAGACCTGGTGAAGCCAAATAAACAACATAAAGAATAGTTTTTTGAAAAAAAAAGAGAAAGAAAATTCCTAAAAGGACCCCACACTGAAAGATGGAGTACATGGTGGTCCTCAGCACTGGATCCAGACCTGGTTAGTATAGTGGTTCCGGGCAGAAGCTAAGGGATGTGGCCCCTTTGCACATGGCCCTGGCTGCAAAGCTAGGAGCACATGAATGCTTGGACAGCCCAGGGCATGCTGGTCATATCTCTGTCCCCAGGTTTAGGGATCTTATCCTCAAAGGCTGTAGCCACGTAAGGGGCACCAGACCCTATATCACTGGGTCTCCACTGCTGAGACCCCTGGAACTGCCACCTTCAAGCGGAGCATACCCCGACCCCAAAGGGCCCAGTGTTTGCAAAGAACATTGGGTTGACCTGGCTTTCTGGATACACTAATATTGTTGTGATTTGGATAACTTCAGGAATGGTCAATCTCTGTTAAAAATCTGAGTCATTTTTGGGCAGAGAAAGACAAATCTTGTATATCAATTATATGTGGGATCTAAAAAAATAACACAAATCAACTAATTTACATAACAGAAACAGACTCACAGACATAGAAAACAAACTTGTGGTCACCAAAGGGGAAAAGAGAGGAGGGGGGGTAAATTAGGGGTATGGAATTAATAGATACACAGCACTATAATCAGGCAGGGTTCAGGGAAGGTCAGTGACACTTGAAATCACATGGCTAGTTTGGGCTGACAAGGGATTCGAACCCGGAAGTTCTGTTTCTCAACCCTGGGCTGCTGCTCTTCAGATCAAGCCTCACCCTGACTTCTTGATTCACTGACTGAGTCTGAGGGGGTCCTGCCGGTTAGTTCAACTGCCGGTGCCTGGGCAGAGGGGAAAGAAGAGACACTGCTTTTCTCCAACAGGGACAAAGAAAAAGTTCTTTAAAAATTTATCTTATAGAAGTATAGTTGATTTACAATGTTGTATTAATTTCTGCTGTATAGCAGGTTGATTTAGTTATACATAGACATACATTCTTTTTCATATTCTTTCCATTATGATTTATCACAGGATATTGGATGTATTGGGGCTTCCCAGGTAGCACTAGTAGTAAAGAACCTGCCTACCATTTTAAGAGACATAAGAGACACATGTTTGATCCCTGGATCTGGAAGATCCCCTGGACGAGAGCATGGCAACCCACTCCAGTATTCTTGCCTGGAGAATCCCATGGACAGAGGAGCCTGGCGGGCTGCTGTCTATAGGGTCGCAGAGAGTCAGACACGACTGAATCAACTTAGCATGCACATGCACATTGGATATGTTAATAGTTCCCTGTGCTATAGAGTGGAGCCTTGTGTATATGCATTGAATATATGTTTTTATATATATGCAATATATTATATATATATGACATATCTATTCTCTATATATAATACTTTGCATCTGCTAATCCCAAACTCTCAATCCATCCTTCCCTCACCCCCAGAAAAACTTTTTGATTTCTTTTTTTAATAGGGTAGAGACCTGGAATTTCAGTTTGAGGGCTTGTAGCTTGCCATGAATAGATGAACAGATTGCTTTTTTCCTCTTATAAAAAAAATCCTGTTCATCATAAGAAGTGTTTGGGGGATGGGCATAATTTATCCCCCAGTGTGTTCCCGCACCAGTTAATGGGGAGCAGGAGGCAGCTGCGGGTGAAGACATCACCAAGTCTGTGCATCCTGAGGGCAGAGCCCATGATGGCAGGGTTGGGGCCAGAGGATCTGCCTCATAGTCACCCATGTTTCCGGGATCCAAAAAATGTGGAAAGAGGAAATAGCTCCATCACGTTCAGACAGCCATGGCTAAGTAATACATCTTATAATACAAGTTATTTCCCCCCAAACTAAAGTCTAAACATAGTCACTTGAATTTAAAGATAATTAGTAAATTAATTGGGTTTCTTTCTATACCACTGGTTCTGAAGGAAACGTAATTTTCTGCTTTCGCATTACTGGGGTCCATTATTTTGTGTTTAATTTCCACAACTTTGTCTGAGTCCATTTTGAGGGGCTTCCCTGGGGATCAGGCTCCCTAATGCATTCATCTCTCGGGCGATGCTTTATTCATCTTTGGATCTTCAGTGCCTGGCACAGTACATGGCACAGAGTAAATGCTGAATCACTGTTTAGAGAATGAATAAATAGATGAATAAGTGAATTCAACACTGATTAAAACTTTAGAGTTCTCTTCAGAAGACCTGGGAATTCCTTGGCTGTCCAGTGATTAGGAGTTGGTGCTTTTACTGCTGAGGCGTGGGTTCAACGCCTAGTCGGGGAGCTAAGATTCCACAAGCCGAGCAGTGTAGCCAAAGAGAAAAGACTTGAGAACAGAAAGAACAGAACATATAACAGAAACATAATTTGTATATTTGTTCATCCTTCTACCTTTCTGGAAGGTGGAGGGGTACACATCTGCATTTGGTGTTTTGAGTGCTAACAGTGGAACTACATGTCCTATGCCATAATCTTTTTAAAAGTTAACTCTTTAGATTAATCTAAGCCTTTGGATCCTCTGTGCCATTTCCTCCTCCAGGGGATCTTCTCCACCCAGGGATCAAACCCAAGTCTCTTACATCTCCTGCATTGGCAGGCAGGTTCCTTACCACTAGCGCCACCTGGGAAGCTTAACCCTTTTGATCCTCTTGGAAACTAGAATGCCGCCATAAACCACGAGCCCTACTTCAGAGATAAAGACCATTAATGACCAGCCATGACCTCACAAGCATAGCAGGAAGGGCAGTGAGCAGTTCAAGACAAACCACTTAAATCCTTGCCATTTCGTGAGCAGAGGCTCCAGCCCAGGTAGGGCTGTCAGCATTAGCAAATTAAGACACAGGATGCTTAGTTAAATTTGGGTTTCAGATAAACAACCTTTTTTTTAAAAAGTATAAGTGCACTAGGCTACATAATGCTCCTCCTCCAGGAGATATCAGACCCTGGTCTGCAGAACCTGTGAATATGACCTTGTTTGGGAAAAGGATTCTTTGCCGATGTGATTAAATTAAGGATCTTGCAATGAGATTGTCCTGTATCATCTGGGTCCTAAATGTAATCGCATGTGTTTTATAAGAGCAGGCAGAGAGAGATTAAAAAGTGGAAGAGAAGATGATGTAATGATGGAGGCAGAGATGAGGGCCTTGTGGATGCTTGCAGCCACCAGCAGCTATAAGCAACAAACAAGGGATTTTCTCCTATAGGGAGCATGGCCCTCCCAGCCCCTTGCTTTCAGCCCAGTGACAGCTGAGTTTGGACTTCTGGCATCCAAACCTACAAGTGAATAGATACCTGTTGTTTTAAGCCACTATTTGTGGCTTAAGCCATGGTTTGTGGTCATTGGTTACAGCCGCCACAGAAAACCAAGACAGTCAAATATGTCCCATGTGAGATTTGGGACATCCTAAAAAAAAATATGTTTGTTGTTCTCTGAAATTCAAATTTAACTAGGCGTCCTGTATTTTACGTGGCAAAACTCACTCCCAGGACCAAAGAAAGGGGCTTTTGAATTTGCAAGAAAGCTGGTTGAGGCTGTCAGGAAGTGGACCTCCTTATGCTCAGTCTTTGTAAGCGCTGTTCAACTGAACCAATTTGAACTTTTACTAACTACCCTCTGGACAAAAGAGGGGGGAGCAATTAGACAGGTGTTAATGATTTATTTTTTCAACAGTCATTTGAGCACTACCTATAAAACAGAAGCTCTGTGTTTAAGGGTGAAGGAGTTAGCCATTAATCCAGTGCATCTAGGCTAAGTTACAAATCATTCCAGCTACATCACATGACACACGGCCACGAGCAGAGCTCAAGTGATGCTGCAGTGTGCTGCTGACACTTGAGCCGCCCCTGGGAATCTCGCACCCTTTCATTGTTGGATGGGTGGGGGGCGGCGCCAAGCAGAGCAGCTGGGTAAATCTCAGTTGCTGAAAGAGAGGACTTCACAGATAGACCTGAAATGGAGGGAAGCAGGTGGATGTTGCGGGAACAAGCTGGCTCTGGGTTCCCAGAAAGAGCTCTCAATGGAAGTAGATGCAAAATGTCTCCATCATGTCCTGTGCCCTCACACCCTAATAGGAGTTAAAGACACACTGGCCCATTCTCCCATGCAGAGAGGGCCACCCCAACCAGGCTTGGACATCAGTGTTCAGGCTCAGGCTCAGGCTCACGGCTGGGCTTCTCCAGCTTACTGTCAGGCTCTCTGAAACCTGGACAGTCCCTGGATCCCCAGGCTTTTCATAATGCTCCAAGAATCCAGTGTTAGACCTTCAAGGAGCCTTGGGTCATCCAGAATAGGCAGGGGGTCCTAGGATACCTCAGAATTGCCCCCAGATGCTTTACCAGAATACCAATGCCTAGGAAAAGAGAAAAACATATGGTTTACAGGAGAAAAACAAAGTGGGTGGGATATAGAGTGTGTTAGTCTCTCAGTCATATCTGATTCTTTTGCGACCCCATGGACTAGAGCCACCAGGATCCTCTGTCCTTGGGATTCTCTAGACAAGAATACTAAAATGGGCTGCTATTCCCTTCTCCAGGGGATTTTCCCAAACCCAGAGATCGAACCTACGCATTGCAGGCAGATTCTTTACTGTCTGAGCCACAAACATGAAAAAAGATGCTTGACCTGGCCCATAATTAAAGGACTGCTGATAAAACCATAGTGAGATGCCACTGTTACATGGATGAGATGACCATGATCCAGAGGGGTTGGAAAACCATCCCTTCTGGAGAGAAGTGTGACCGCTGATCAGATGTCCTTTGGCAGAGCATCGCTTCTGAGAATCTAGTTGTTCTATACAAGCAATGACTTATATGTGGGGGTTCATTTGGGAATTATCTGTTATGCAAAAGTCTGAAAATAGTCAGGCTGCATCTGGTTAAATAAGCCGTGGTCCCTGGAGAAATGCACTGGGTCCAGAGGTGTGGCTCTGGCTACTCCCTCAGACACCTTGTTAAGAAGGGAGCAAGGCGGGCATTGTGTGTTACTGTTTGTGTATAAGGTGGGAGGGTGAATGAGTCACCTATATGGAACCTGACTCTGGGAGGAAAGATGAAAATCAGGCTTTGATGGAAGCCTCTGGGGGGAGAAACTGTGGGTGGGGGCAGGAGACATCATTTTCACTCTATTGACTTTTATCTTGCATACACATTACCTTTTTTTTTTTTAAGATTAATTTATGAGGACTTCTCTGGCAGTCCAGTGGTTAAGACTCTTGAGCTTCCAATTCAGGGGATGCAGATTTGATTCCTAAATGGGCAGCTAAGATCCCACTTGGAGCTGCAGTACAGCCAAAAAAAAGAGATAAATTTATATATATGCTCAGGGCCCAGCTCACTTCAAAACGGTAGGCTCATCCATAAGTGTTCTTGCCTGGAGAATCCCAGGGACGGCGGAGCCTGGTGGGCTGCTGTCTATTGGGTCGCACAGAGTCGGACACGACCGAAGCGATTTAGCAGCAGCAGCAGCAGCCTCCATAAAGAAGGTTCTTTCAGAGCCTCCCCAGGTGATGCATGACACCCCCTGCTGGAGAAGCTCTGATCTGGCCTTATTCTCATTTCCCAGAAGGGCAGAAACTCTTGTCAGCTGGCCTGCCAGCCTGGGCACTGCCTGCATCATACAGGGGAGCCTTCCAGATGAGCCAAACAAGTAGGACTTAGCAGAAGCACTGTGTGTGTGTGTGTGTGTGTGTGTGTGGTGGTGTGAAGAGCCTTCCAGATGAGCTGAAGGAGCAGGACTTAGCAGGAGCACAGTGTGTGTGTGTGTGTGTGCCCGTGTGAAGCATATATAAAGTGTGTATTGGAACACAGACAGCACCTTCTAGAATGTTCCCTTGGAAGCAGAGGAAGATGAGGGGAGATGGGCTCTCGTGTTAGGAAAGTGTCTAATCCTTGTGGTCCCTGACAACACAGAGTAGCCCTGTGAGGTACCCGGAGTGCCTGGTGGCCCGCATTCCAAGTGAGACCCCCAAAACCAAATTCCCTGAGGCCAGGCTGCATGATGGTCCACTTCAAAATGTCAATCCCCCATCCTTTTATATCAAAAGCAACCTCAGTGCTATTTTTTCTCTTTGTGCTTTAGACAGAAATGATCTCATTTCATCCTCCCAGCCATTCCAGCCTGGGCGGCACTTCCTATCAGGGAAAGGAAGAAACGGAACCTCAGTCGGGGAGACAGGGTGAGGGGTTCCGGGCAGGGGCTGGTCTCTTCCAGAGTGACTTCCCTGGTGCAGTTCCCAGAGTTTCTCCAGAATTCCCCCTCACTCCCTGAAGGATGCAAAGTTCAGCCCGAGACCCTACTCCTTGGGAACATCTCCCACGCCCAGGGAAGCCAAAAGGCAGGGCTGGTCTCTTTCAGACGCAGAACTGCAGTCCAGCCAATCCTCTGAGGGCCTCGTTTCAGTTTTAATTAGCATGTTGTCCTGTGGTTCTCTCCAGAGAAGCCATCTGTGGCACGGCCACAGCTAGAATGTAAATCTCCTGACCCCAAGGCCTGAGCACCCCCTACTGTTGGTTAGTGAAGGGTCACTCTGCCTGGCCTGGGGAACCCGGACCTCCCAGAACCACGGAGGTGGAAGAACCCCCAGAGCCCACCGGGCTCCCCTCTCACCCACCACCCAAACTCCTCCTCTGCCTTCCCTACAGAGTCACCCCAGCTTTGCTGTGAAGGCTGCTCACGGCCTGATGAAGGGGCTGGGAGGGAGGAGAAAGAAGGGGCTAGAAGAGGACAATGAAAGGGTTGGGAGCAGCCTCTAAGCAGGTGAGATTCTGAGAGTGGGTCACCACCTTCCCTTCAGCTGTTCCTTCTCCTGTGGGGACCTCCCTTTCCCACATCTCCCTGCTTTCTGTGGTTATACTGAGAAAACCAGCTGAGAGGCTCCAGTACAAGGTGTTGAGGACCACAAATGTGGCATTTTAACAGACACCAGAGCCACTTGAGAAGTGAGCTAACAGCCCAGAGATGTGAAGTGACCGCCCCAGAGTCACACACTGAGTTCAGGGCAAAGCTGGACTAGCCCAGGTCTCTTACTCTTGTCCCGTCCCCCTTCTCCTCCTGGGCCCCATCTCGCCTTCCTCCTGGGGCTGTGGTGGCCAGAGAAGGAACCTCAGACACAACTGGCCAGCAGGACAGACCCATGACGGAGGCCTGGCCAGGAAGCAACAGTATTTGAGATCCCAGGAAGTGAAGGAAGAGACTCGCAGATGGTGGAGGCCAGTCTCTGGGACACACAGTCTGGTTTACAGCTGCGTTCCTCTGGCAGCAGCTTTCCGGAACATTCCCACTTTCTTCCATAGTGTGAAGACCTCTTCTCCTGCCATCTCCTGCTGCTTTCCTCCTGAGGATCTCTTGTTTCACTGATGTTTTTTTGGTCATGCCATGCAGCGTGTGAGATCTTAGTACCCTGACCAGGGGTTGAACCCTTGCCCCCTGCAGGGAGAGCTCTGGAGTCTTAACCACTGGACCATCAGGGAAGGTGATGTTTCACTGATTTTAATGAACCATTTCACACCACAGCCAGTATGAGCTTTAAAGGGTTACATGAGCCTAAGGCCAGGTAGTTACCCCTCAGAAGAGCAAGAGCAGCAGCTAGAGTGGATTATGCCTAGTGATTGGGACTTGCCTTCAAAGAGAAAAATAGAACAAAAACAACAAAAAAAAAGATACCTCTGGAGGACTGTCTCTGAGTCAAGGTTGTGTTCTTTCACTAGAGTGGCCAGGGTGAACTGTCTTCATTCCTTTTGAAATGGCAAGTATATACCCGACTTAAAAAGAAATTCTGGACTTCTCTGATGGCACAGCGGATAGGAATCCACCTGCTAATGCAGGGGACGCAAGTTTGATCCCTGATCCGAGAAGATGGCACATGCCTCAGAGCAACTAAGCCCATGGGTCACAACTACTGAGTCCCCATTCTGCAACTACAGAAGCCCGTGGCCCTAGAGCCTGTGCTCCGCAACAAGAGAAGCCACCACAGTGAGAAGCCCGAGCACTGCAGCGAAGGGTAGCCCCCACTCACCACAATTAGAGAAAGCCTGGATGCAACAACAAAGACCCAGCGAGGAGAGGGTGTGGAAAAAAGGGAGCCCTCTTATTGTTGGTGGGAATGCAAACTAGTCCAGCCACTATGGAGAACGGTGTGGAGATTCCTTAAAAAACTGGAAATGGAACTGCCATACAACCCAGCAGTCTCACTGCTGGGCGTACACACCGAGGAAACCAGAATTGAAAGAGACACGTGTATCCCCAATGCTCACTGCAGCACTGTTTGCAATAACTAGGACACGGAAGCAGCCTAGGTGTCAATCGGCAGAGGAATGGATAAGAATATTGTAGTACATATACACAATGGAATATTACCCAGCCATTAAAAAGAACGCATTTGAGTCAGTTCTAATGAGGTGGATGAAACTGGAACCTATTATACAGAGTGAAGTAAGTCAGAAAAACACCAATATAGTATACTAATGCATATATATGGAATTTAGAAAGATGCTAACAAATACCCTTTATGCAAGACAGCAAAAGAGGCGCAGATATAAAAAACAGACTTTTGGACCCTGTGGGAGAAGCCAAGGGTGGGATGATTTGAGAAACATGTCTTGAAACGTGTAGATTACCATATGTGAAATAGATGACCAGTCCAAGTTCGATGCATGAAACAGGGCACCCAAAGCTGGTATACTGGGATGACCCAGAGGAATGGGGTGGGGAGGGAGATGGGAGGGGGTCTGGGATGGGGGACACATGTACACCCGTGGCTGACTCATGTCAACGTATGGCAAAAACTGCCACAACATTGTAATTAGACTCCAATTAAAATAATAATAATTTAAAAAAGACCCAGCATAGCCAAAAATAAATAAAATTTTAAATGATAATTTTCCTAGAGAATGTCCACCATTCTCGGGAGATGCATGGGTGTCCCACCTGGAACAGCCCCTGCTGCTGAAGTAACAGAAGCAACATTTGTTGTTGGAAAATATTAGTTAGGTTGATGAGGTTTTCCTTGCCCTTGGAAATGAAGCAATTCCCGATAATGGACGCTCTGTAATGGGAAAGAAGGGCAGAACTTCCAGATCACTCAGCCCACCCATGGGGTGAGCCACAGGAGACCCTGGGCGGTCTGATTCCAGAGCCCTTGCTTTTTCTATCCGTTTTGGTCATTTCTTCCCTTACTGTCTCCTGGAACACATCTTCCTTTCCAAAATCAGCCCATCTCACTATTGGTGCAAAAGCTAAGGGGGCTCCTCAGTGGTCGTCTCTTCCTGTACTTACCTGGCCTGTTCGTAGCAGTTCAGTTTTCCCCAAGTGTTGTTTTAATTGTTATATCATTACTATGACTTACTTAAGAAATGGCCATGAGATGCAGTTTACCCACCTTTCCGTGCCATCCCTGACTGTGGATGAAATGTGATAGGAAGAGCCCAAGCCTTGGAGGAGGGCTGACAGGGGTTGACTTCTGGCTGTTCCCTGCTATCTGTGTGACCTTGGACAAGTAGTTCAACCTCTCTGAGCCTGGTTCCTCATCTGAAAAGCGTGAATAATAGCACCTCTCTTTCCAGGCTGCTGTAAGGAGAGGCAGTGATGTCCGTAGAGCACAAAGCACAGTAAGTGACTGGCCCTTAGCCACAGTACTGAATACCTACCATGCTAACCAGTCATCATGGGAGACCCATAGGTTGTTATTGTTCAGTTTCTAAGTTGTGTCCGACTCTTTTTGACCTCATGGACTGTAGCATATCAGGCTCCTCTGTCCATGGGGATTTTTCAGGCAAAAAGACTGGAGTGGGTTGCCATTTCCTTCTCCAGGGGATCTTCCTGGATCAGAGATAGAACCTGTGTCTCCTGCACTGGCAGGCAGATTCTTTACCACTGAGCCACCAGAGAAGCCAGACCCATAGGTGGTGACCTAGAAACATGCCCAGCTTTGATAAGCGTTTGAAGGGTGGTTGCAGGACCGAATGGGGGTTACAGAAGCCTGTCTCTTTCTACTTTCTGCACTTTTTTCCCCTTAAATTCAGTAGGTCCATATTTCTTTTGTGTGTATGTCGAGGAATTTTTTAATATTACATAAGTAATGCATGAATAGATTCTCATCAGAAATTCAGACAGCAGCATGAATTACTTTTATCATCACAAAGAAACATACAAATAACATTTTGAAAGGCTTCATCTCATCAACTCCACTTTCCACCCTTCCCATGTCATGTCTTTGCTGCTCCCTCCACCTGCCAGCGACACTCACCACTCAAGCCCTGCCTCTTACCCCTCTCCAGCTCCCTCCACCTGCCCATGGGGTGCCTCCCCAGAGATGTTTCTTCCTGGGGAGACTGTGTGTCCTCTTACATCCAGCATACCAGGACTCACAGAACTGGAGGAAGGAAAGGATGCCCTCCTCCCAGGGAATCCTCACCCCAGCCAAGGACAGAGCCCTCATCCTGGCCCCTCACCTGCCGCTTCTTGCAGCAGGTGGAAGGCCTGGCACAGAGGGCTCTGCTCACGGTTAGTTCCCGTGACTGGACCCACAGTCAATCTTGTGGGAAACAGTGGGTTCATTCCTCTGCCTGGTTCGTGTTTCTTTTCCCCACTTCTCCCACTGCTAGACTCAACTGGAGGCAGGTGGGCCTTAAAGCTCCAAAGTATTTAAAGGGGCTCAGGATGGGCCCAGCAGCTCAAAGCCACTAAGCTCCATCTCAGACACATGCCTGTGTTACTAGGTCTTCGTGGAAAACCTTTCACATGAGCTGCAGGCAGAGAACACAGGCGCCAGGAATGTGATCCTGGCCTCTGTGCACGCCTGCAACGCGCCGGGCAGCGCTCTGGCTTTGTGCAGATCCTAGGCCTCGGGCTTATTTATTTATTTATTGTATGTGGGAGGGTGGATTTGGCTTCCCCCCCCCCAGCCCTCCCCTGCCACCCATCTGGCACTTGAAGCTGCTGACCAGCTGCCGGGCCAGAGCTGACAGCGACAAGGGCAACAGAGGAGTAATGACTTGGTGTCTCCCTGCTTCATCTCATTTCATCACTGTGACCTATTGAATTTGCAGATTCTACCTCCATTATACCTGGGGAAACTGAGGCTCAGCGCAGCTAGGTAATCTCCCCAGATGGTTCTTCAGCTCTCAGGGACCACTCTCAGCAGCACAGCCTGGAGGATCCTCCGCTGGAGCCTTGCCACCCCAAGGAGCCTCCTCTCCCCAGGTGTGGACTTCCTGCCGGCCTGGCAGCTCCTTCGTCCTCCTCGCTTTCAGGGGCTCAGCTCTGGCCCCTGACCCTCCCCTGTCCCACAGGGACACCAGACTGGAGCGCTCTGGCAAAGTAAGGGGTGGCTGCCCAGTGCCTGGATTCCCACTGACACACCCTCCTCAGTCTCCCACTAACTCATGGGGGACACATCTGAAGTCATTGAAATGGCAGGGGTGGCTCTCCAGGAACGCTAGGGGCAAAGCTGAGCAGTTCTGTTAACAGCTGACTGGCAACAAGGAGCCTTCATCCTGTCCTGCCCCTCGTCTTGCGGTTAGCACCTGGCACACCACGGATACTTAATAACAGTTCAAGTCATAATGAACGTCAGAAAGGCCAGCATGTGGTAAATGTATGCATCTTTGCACAATTGTTATACAGCATAATGAGCAAGCCATTAATGGTTAATCAGGAATAAAAATGTATGTGAGAAACATCTGATTGCAGAGATTTTTTTACTCCTTCCTCCCCTCCCCAGATTTTTAAATGAAAGTTTAGGGGTCACTTCCCTTCAGTTGTCCTTGTAGTAGGATACATCATGAAAAGAACTGGGATGAAAATCTCTATGCACTTCTCCATGTAGATCTGGGCAGAAATTTGGAGTGTTCCTCACTGGCGAGGGCTGACACTGGAGCAGGCCTGGGGAAGTTTTCTGGAATGGGCAGTCAACATCCCTTGCGGAAAATTTCTCTTCCTGGGACCCAGATCCCATGGTCTGGCAGCCGTCTTGAGGGCATGTCCTATAAGATCGCAGGGGGTCAGAGCGCCTCGCAGCCCACACATGCTGCAGCCCCTCTTTGCCTTGACCACCCCATCAGGGACTTCCCTGCTGGTCCAGCAACGAGGTCTCTGTGCTCCCAATTCAGGGCGCCCGGGTTTGATCCTTGTGGGGAACTAGAGCCCACACGCTGCCACTAAAAGATCCTGCATTCCATAGTTAAGACCTGGCACAGATAAATGAAAATAAATTTTAAAAAAACACAAAATTTTCGTAAAAAAACAAGACAAATAAACAAAATAACCCCACTGAGACAGCTTGCCCTGGAGGAAGCTTGGTGCCCGGCCTGGGTTCATCAGGCTTGCAGGGAAAGCTGAGGGGTTCACCGATTGCTCAGTTAAATGGGTGGCAACAGGTGTCCCAAGGGACAAGGAGTACAGAGCCCAGGCAAGCATCCTGTCACCGAATGTCCATGTAGGAGGGGGGCCTGGGGACACACCAGTCAATGATGATGTCTTGTGGGCATGTGGACCATTCCTGGCCAGGTCATTCCAACTTTTCAAGATACATCAGGAATTGTCCTTCGATTAAGTGTTTTCAAGTGTGACTTATTAGATCCATTTAAGTCTGTGATATACTCCTGGGCTGTTGGTCTGGTTTAAACTCTGTCTGGAGTAATTCAAGCTAGACAGCAGGAAGAACTTCCTGGGGTGGAGTTTTGAGAGCTTGGGGAAAGAGGGGTATGTCTCTGGGATGTTCTGACGCTATCCTGCTGGCAGTAAGGGTTAGAGACTAGAAGATTCCTCAAGGAGGTTCAGAACACTTAGCCCAGGACCATTGGCAAATGTTTTTTGACAGACACTCCCTGAGTCTGAGTTTTTGACAGTCAGACACTCTCTGAGTCTGTATAATGGCAGCTCTGGGCAGGTCTGTAACTCTCATCCAAAGGCCTTGTGTTTTGCTCTTTGAGGATTCCTTTCATCTGATGCCTCTTGGTCACCATCTTTTAACTTTCAGGGTTAAGGGATGTTGTATCAAAACTCCCAAAGTGTCCAGACAAATTATACCTTAAAATTTGAGAAGGTCCAACATGTCTGTTTGGATGCCTGCTATGTGCAAGGCACCGGGCTACTTGGGAATCACTTAGTCCCGATCCTTGAGAAGTTCAGAGTCTAGCTAGTGTACACACACATATACACACACACATTGTGGCTTTATAAGTCAGTTCAAAATGTGCAATAAAGGTGTTACGTTATCATGTGGAGGCATCTTGATATACAGATTCTCTTAAAAGAGAATACTCCTAGAGCTGGTGTTAGTTACCTGAAGCTTTCCTCCACCATCGGTTGTTGTCTATCATGACTCAGATTTTTCACTAATGGGATCAGAATGTCGTCCAAAGATGGGGCTGACATTGGGACTGGATCTCCACCAGGATGTCAGGCCAGGCTAGGGCAGATTCCCCCGAACCCAGCAGGATACAGCAACCCCTTCATGCCTGGTTTAGCTTAGAAATCCCACAGATTAAAGAGCACAAGACACGCCCAGCAAAGGACAGCCCGAGTATGGTCTGGCCGTCCCAGGTTTACTGGTGGGCACTTGGGCAAGTGCCGGCCAGCCTCCATCTTAAGGCTCTGTGTGATTCTGAGTTGGTCCCGTAAAAGGTAGCCACAGTCTTATGAGAGCCTTCCTCACTCTGCAGCTCATGATGGGATTGCAGCTGTCATTGACTCACCCAGTTTCATGTTTCATGAGACCTTGATCTCTGCACACACTGTGGAGCCAGGTGGCCTGGATTCAAATCCCAGCTCTGCAATGTTCTAGCGGTATGGACTCAGCCAGGTCGTTCAGCCTCTCTGCCTGAGTTTCCTCTCCTAGAAAATCAGAATAATGATAGTACCTACCTCATAGGGTTTGAAAGAGAATTAAATGAATTAAGATTTGTAAAGTGCATAGAATGATCCTTGCGGGTAACAAGTACTAGCTAAGAATTTAGATTTAAGAGATCTTTGGTACTTCCCTGGTGGTCCAGTGGTTAAGAATCAGCGTTCCAATCCAGGGGATGACAGTTCGATCCTTGATCAGGGAACTAAGATCCCACATGCCCCGAGGCAATTAAGCTCAAGTGCTACAACAAGAGAAGCCCGCGACCCTCAACGAAGACCCAATGCAGCCAAAAAAAAGACTTGGCTTTAAAAATAAATAGCTCAAGAAAATAAATAAAGAAAAGATCCTTAAGTACATCCTCTGTGGATTCACAAGCCCTTTATTTTGCACTTCACATCCACGTCTGCTCTCCCATGGGATCCAGCCCAAACTCTGCTTCACAGCTGTGCAACAGGCCTGGCAGGTGTGCACAAAGAGGACAGAAAGCAGCCCCTTGTCCAAATGGTGAAACCAGGGTATAGCGTTCTTACCACCCAACAGGGGCTCAAAGTGTGGCGTCTCCCAAACCAAAACCCACCTCAAATGCAGGTGTGGAGCTTGTGAGTGCAAGTCGCCTGTTCTCCAAAGGCTGCTTTGCTCCATGCATCACCATTATCAGGTTCTGGGGAGTGGTGGGGTGCTTATTGGAGCTCAGTGGGCTAGATCCCAGCCCCCTCCACACCACTCCCCTTTGCCTTGTCTTCCATCACTTCCTCTTTGTAGGTAAATAAACAAGGCCTCAAAACTGCAAAGTAGGATGAGAAAGGCCCCAGAACTCCATGACTTCACAGACCTGGCTTTTCTCCCAGGGTGACTGTGATGTCACACGTGCCCTCCCTGAGCATGCAGCCCTTGAGGGGCACAGCCGGTCAGTTCCATCACATGTGTGCCTGTGTGCCCGCCTGTGCCCACAGCCTCCCTGCAGGCTTCTGTCAGGCCATCTCGGCCAATACGGATTGCTCCCGCCCATTCAGACAAGCAGGAGTCGCTTATGGAAAACCGTCCCAATGGAGGGATAGCTCTTCGGCTGCAAACCGCTGGGCTGGGAAGCTGCCTTTCCTCTCTGTAGATGAGGCCCACTTTGTCAACCAGTTCCCAGCAGAGAAGGAGGTGCGAAAGACCCCACTGTTACCTTAGGTAACGTTGCTGCCCTTTAATACACCCCTGACTCTTCATCCTACATCTTCTTAACTGCATAATTTGGGAGCTGAGTGAGATTGGTGCTTGTCTTGTGGGGAAGGGAGGACTACAGATGACCAGCCTAAGCAGAGATCAGCCTGTCCTAAGAAAACTTGCTGTATTGCCTGCGGTGGGGTGGGTTTCATTTTGACTCTTGTGTGCCCCACTGGCGCGGTTCACCCCGGGAACCCTCACTATTTTCTTTTCTTTGTCTCTTGTGCTGGGCACGTGATGGGAATGCAGAAATACGCGTTTGTGGATTTGTTTATTCATGGAGCAACAGTGTCTCGGTGTCTCGAGTGTCTGCAGTGGGCCGGGCACAATGGGAGGCCCAAGGAGACTGGGGTTTCTCCACCTCCTCTCCTGGTTTCCTCTGTGAAAGGTGATTTGTGATGTGTTCTCCTCTCGGGGGCCACCCCTCTCCCAGCTGTGCCTGGGCCCCTCCCCAACTCAACAATAGCATTTACTCAAATCTGGCTAGTGGGAGTAAAAGTTTGGACCAGTTTTCAAGAAGCTGTTTGGCAGGATGTAAAGAGAGGCTATAAAATGTGGCTGCCCTGTGACCCAGAATTTTACTTCTAGAAAACTGTCTTAAGGAAATAATGAGAAATATGAAAAGAATGAAAACACTAAGATGTTCATCAAATGTGTTAATCGTCAAGAGTGTGTCTGACTCTTTGCAACCCCATGGACTGAAGTCCGCCAGGCTCCTCTTGTCCATGGAATTCTCCAGGCTAGAATACTGGAGGGGTTGGCATTCCCTTCTCCAATGTTCATCAAAGGGTTGTTAATAATAGGAAATCTCAGAAGCAGGCTACACATCCAATTTCTGGGAAACAGTTATGTAGAATAGTAGGTAGCCATTAGAAAGTGATGTCTATGGAATTTTAAATTATCAAGAGAATATATCTGACAAAAGATTGGGGTATACATTGCATATTCAAAATAATCTTGACTATTTTTGAAAATGCATGGGGAAAACCTGAAAGAAAATATGTGAATATATTGATAGTGATGTTTCTAGTGTTAGGATTATAGGTAAGTACTTTATACTTTGCTGAACTTGATTACACATACATGTTGCTTTTTTTTTTTTTGGCTAAGTCACATGGCTTGTGGGAGCCTAGTTTCCTGACCAGGGATCAAACTTTGGCCCTTGGCAGTGAGAACACAGAGTCCTAAACACTGGTCCACCAGGAAAGTCCCCATATGTTGATTCTACAGTAAGAAAAATATTGTTTAAAATTAAGTTTTGTGGGACTTTTCTGGCAGTCAAGTGGCTAATACTCCATGCTCCCAATGTAGAGGGCCCAGGTTGGATCCCTAGTCAGGGAACTAGATCCCACATGCCACAGTGAAGATCAAAGATCCTGCTTGTTGCCACTAAGACCCAGCTCAGCCAAATAGAGAGAATATCAAAATCAATAAAATTAAGTTTTGTGTATAGTTAAGCATGGATAGGCAGAGAGTGACAGAGAGAAAGCAAATGTTGCAAATACTAACAGTTGATGAGGCTAGGAAAAAGAATAGAGAGGTACTGATTGTATCATTTGTACAATTTTCCTGTAAGTTTAAAATTTTTCAAAGTAAAAGATTGGGGAAGGGGAGAGTACAGGCCACCTTTGAGCTCTCTTTTTGGAATACTGGAACTATAACCAATGCGATTTGACAGTTTCATTTGTTTTCTGTTGTGGGGAATGGTCTTTGAGTGTTGGGGTGGGGGATACTGGGTTTTGGTAGTTTTAGGAAGGACCCCCTGGGGTCAGGGCCTTTGGCAGGGCTGACTGTGCCTGTGGCCCAAGCATCCCACATGCCGCTTCAGCACCGCTGTGCTCCTGGCCAGAGTCCGCCTGGTGCACCTCTCCTGCAGCTCGTGGGTGACTCTAAGGCCAGGCCCTCCCCCACCCCATGCCCTGGATTCCATCCGTCTACCTCGCCATCATTCAGGAAGCTTGCTTAGCTTTCATTCCCCTTCCTCTGTTCCTGTCCTCTCCTCCTCTCCTGACTCCCTGTTGGCATTTAGGAGGTTTAACTGAGTCCCCTCGTTAAAGCAAAACAAATACCCTCCTCAGTCCATCACTCTATTTCTGTCCTCTTCTTCCCAGACAGACTTTTTTTTAAAGCATTGTTGGCACTTTTCCATTTTCTCCCCACATCCCTGCTCTCCTTAGCTGAATCCAAGCTGGACTCCACCCACTGTCTTTCAACTAAAATCCTTGTGTTAGTCTATGAGGCCAGGTTTATCCTGCAGTAGCAAAAACGTCCCAAATTCCAGTGGCTTCACCCCTCTGGCACCACCGCTTCCCTCATCTTCCAGCCTTATGGGTCATCTTTTAGTTCCTTGAAAACTCGCTGCCGTTTCCTGCCTCAGGGCCTTTGCATGTCCTGCGCCCTCTGCATGGAATGTTCCTTCCTACCCCCTCCCTTCACCTTGCTCACTTGTACCTGTCCCTCACATCTCAGTATAAGCATCATTTTTTCAGGGAAGTCTTCTTCAACCCCCACCCCCAAGACTAACCCGTGCCCGTCTTAAACCCATATGACCTGCCATCCTTTTCTTGTGACACTTAGATTGCCGGCTGTCTCCTTCATGAGGCACCTTCGCAAAGGTGAGGTCATGTCTGGGTCACTGCTATGGTCCCAGACGCTGCACTCCGATTGCCCACCTTAATTACATACCAGAATCACCTGAGGAGCCTTTGTTTATCTTTTTGTCTGTGCTGGGTCTTAGTGGCAGCATGCAGGATCGGGATCTTCATTGCAGCATACGGGATCTCTAGCTGCGGCGTTACTTGTAGCATGTGGGCTCTGGTTCCCTGACTAGGGATCGAATCTGGGTCCCCTGCATTGGGAGTTTGGAGTCTTAGCCACTGGGCTACCAAGAAAGTCCCAAGTATCACCTGAGGAGCTTTTAAAATTCATCGTGGCCAGGCCCGACCCCAGGCCATATGAATTCTAATTTGCAGCAGGCCCAGCCAGCGATAGGTATCTTTGTACAGCACCATAGGGAATTTTAATGCACAAGCTTGAACCACCGACCTGCATTGTGCTTAACACTCAACTTTTCTTGAATGAATAAATCAATCTCTAAAAATTTAATCTCCCCAAACTCCTCCAAAAGACAAGAAGCTGAGGATATTTAGCTAGGTTATAATATGTTAATATCATATTTCATGAAATTTCATATTTAATTTCAACCAGACTTCATTATGCACCTACATGGGATAGGCCCAGTGACTGGGAAGGGTGTGATTTATATCTACTATACAGACAAGAAGTTACCATAGGTAACTTTAGATTTGCATGCGTGCTAGGTCGCTTCAGTTGTGTCCAACTCTTTGCGACCCTATGCATCATAGCCTGCCAGGCTCCTCTGTCCATGGGATTCTCCAGGCAAGAAGCTGGAGTGGTTTGCCATGCCCTCCTCCAGAGGATCTTCCAGACTCAGGGATCAAACCCACATCTCTTATGTCTCCTGCATTGGCAGATGGATTCTTTACCACTGGAGCTACCTGGGAAGCCCAGCTTTAGGTGGAGGGAGGCATTCGAGGATTTCAAGTTTCAGCGAGGGTGTATTTTTCTTTCAATTGCAAATGTCTAAAGCTCAAAGAAACTGACATAAACACAAAAGATAGTTGACTGGTTTCCAGATTTTAAAAAGTCAGGGATAGATCTCACAGGTAAGACTGGATCCAGTCATCCAAATGAAATCAACAAGAACCTGGAATGCACCCGCTCTTGGCTCTTCTTTCTCTGAATAGCCTTCCCCAGTCTGCAGTGAAAGTTGCTCAGTCATGTCCAACTCTTTGCAACCCCATGGACTATACAGTCCATGGAATTCTCCAGGCCAGAATACTGGAGTGGGTAGCCATTCCCTTCTCCAGGGAATCTTCCCAACCCAGGGATCAAACCCAGGTCTCCCACATTGCAGGTGGATTCTTTACCAGCTGAGCCACCAAGGAAGCCCAAGAATACTGGAGTGGGTAGCCTATCCCTTCTCCAGGGGATCTTCCTGACCCAAGAATCCAACCGGGGTCTTAGCTTTCCCCAGGTGGTAGTAAAACTGGCCATTGGTACCTCTAGTCTTGTGTCCTGTTTAGTAGGGATTTATAGAAAGATCTCAATAAATGTTCTACCAGAAAAAACAAAAACAAAACCTCCATTATTTTTAAATCACAGCTTAGACCTTCCTTCTTTCCTTATTATTCTCTCCCACCTGCAATCCAGTCTCCTAATCCTAGGTATAGAGTGTTTTGGTGATTTATCCTTCGTTACCCACAGTTTGCACATGTTTATTTAAAATGCCAGCATTACCTGGCCTTTGTTAGCTGCTGACAGATCACTGAAGTCCAGGCTCCCAGGGGAACTGGTAATAGGTACTCAGTCCCTACTAGCAGGCTATCCACCCTCTGGCAAGCAAAGTTTCTTCCTGGATAAAGCTTGGCATGCTCTTCACTCTCAAAGAGGTTTCTTTGCCTGACCATCAGGCAGCCCTGAAGTGGGATGCCTAGGCCCTGCCAGGCTTTGGCTGTCTGTAGAATATTTTATGTCATCATTGAAAACTGAAGAAGAGAGGACTAAGATGGTACCCAGTACTCAGAAAACACAGGTTTGGCTTCATCTTGGGTCAGCCTCTAGAGGTGGGGTTATATATGCCCCACATTATGGATAACGAAGCTGAAGCTCAGAATGACTGTCACTTGCTCAAGATCACACAGCCAATAAATTGCAGAACCAGATTTGAGCCCAGATCTTTCAGCTTCAAAGCCTGTTATTTCTATGAACCTCCCCCCCAATTAATTTTTTAATTTCCAAGATTAAACTCTTCCTCTCTCTATACTACCTGCCTCCCACCCTCAGAAAAAGTTGCACACTGTTGATACTTTTTTTTAGCGTGAGCTCACTTCAAATCCACTTAATCTTGCTTCGTCATGGCTGCCCGGTTCTCAGCTGGTAGACTGGGAAGTAGGTCATGGTTGCAGGGACCACAGGCTCTGGCTGCTGTGGGGGCCAGCCTCTGGTTTCGGGACTGGACAGGGGCCAGACCTCACCAGGAGTATCACCCTCTGCTGGCCCTGCTTGGATGTCTCATCCCTGGCCCTGAGAAGCTGTCACAAACCTTCACATCATTGCCTTAGATTCTAGAATTCACTGCCACTTTGGCTGCTATGCGAGGTGGTACTTAGAGAAAGGAACATTGAGGTTAGGGTTAGAGCAAAAATTTATCTTCCCTCTCTTGTAGACCTGTGGGTGATTGGAGCTAGCTGATTTGAAGGGGTTTGCCCACCATCATATGCCACTTTTCAGAAGAGAGGTACCAAACCCCTTGATACCCAGCCATTTCACTGTCGCCTCCTTTATGTGACAGAATTATCTTTGGAAATAATCATGGAGTGAAGCAATCATAATGGCCAGAAAAGAAACACAGATAATAAAATATGTCTTGACCTCTGTACATATAATAATTGTGCCAGGATTTTTTGTTTGTTTGTTTTTGGCCATACCTCATGGCTTGTATGATCATAGTTCCCTGACCAGGGATTGAACCTGGGAACTCAGCAGTGACAGCACAGAGTCCTAACCACTGAACCACCAGGGACTTCCCACCATGATTTTTTTTTTAATAAAAGTGAATACTATAGTACAAAAAAATGGAGGGGAAAAAAAGCACAACTATTAAAAATTTTTTAATCTAATGAGTTTTGATTCTTTGGTTGTAGCCTGATATAATATTTTATATAAATTATCATTTGTTACTAATGCTGCTGAGTCACTTCAGTCATGCCTGACTCTGTGCAACCCCATAGACAGCAGTCCATTAGGCTTCTCTGTCCCTGGGATTCTCTAGGCAAGAATACTGGAGTGGGTTGCCATTTCCTTCCCCAATGCATGAAAATGAAAAGTGAAAGTGAAGTCGCTCAGTTGTGTCCGACTCTTAGCAACCCCATGGACTGCAGCCTACCAGGCTCCTTCGTCCAGGATATTTTCCAGGCAAGAGTACTGGAGTGGGTTGCCATTACCTTACTAATAGGTGAACTTTAATAAAAGCAAGACATCTGTAAAAGTTGTCTATACTTTAAAAACTATTAATACTAAGTTGTACCACTGATACATTGCTTTATTTTCTTGCTTAATTCTTTAGTTCCAGAAGTTACAACTCACAGTTTTAAAAGAATAAATTTCCATTAAAAAGTACTCTACAAATGCAATAAAATATGTCACATATGGAGTAAACATTGTATGTACTAAGCAAAAATAATACACTTTGCTGTTCACACAGTCTCACTGTTTTCAATTTTATTTACTTGTTTTTTTGAGGTTTATTCATTTTATTTTTTGTCTGTGGTGGGTCTTGTTGCTGCACATGGGCTTTCTCTAGTTGCAGTGTGGGGGCTTCTTACTGTGGGGGCTTCTCTTTTAGACCCACAGGCCCTAGAGTGCAGGCTTCCATAGTTGTGAATCACAGACCCAATTGCTCCATGGCATGTGGGATCTCCCCGGACCAGGGATCAAACCGGTGTTCCTTGCATTGAAAGGTGGATTCTTAACCACTGGATCACCAGGGAAACCCTCACTGTTTTCAGTTTTAAATACAATATCTCCAAGTGGCCACATGGAATGACAGAATTGAGGTAACTCAGCTTCTTTATGATCATGGTGCTAAATCACTGTTCAGATTTACAACCTACTGTTAAATGCAGACGTAGTTAAGGTTGGAAACGCAAGAGTCGCCTGAAACAGGCTCGAAATGCTGAACTGTTAAGGATTTCTTGCCAACAGCCATATGGCGCCAACTCCGAATATGTCGGGCCGACCGAGTAACTAGAAATTCTCCAAATGACTTCCATGGAGAAGAAAGGACTCATTTTTACATATGTGAATTTGAACATACATATGTGTTATTGACACGCAAGAGCATTGGCACCAGTTGGTCACAGCCTAGAGCATAAAGACATTTTTCAGGGAGGAGAATGTTATCACTGATGTTGTTGAGGATTTCCAACACGTGATGCTCATAGGAAGCTGGCTGACTCCTCATCAGTTTTATTATTGTTTTTGAACTCTCTACAGTCAGTCCACCCTTTTCTAGCTTGTCATGTGCAGCCCTCCCTCCACCCCAGGCTTGGTCCCAGGATCATATCCAGGTCCTGGCCCTCCTGGTGGAGCTGAAGGGAGATGATAGAACATCTCTGGCAGTCCTCCTAGGACTGAGGAAACTGAGGCAATGCTGGTGTGTTCAGAAAAGTTTAGTCTGCTTGCTAGGTCCCAGGTCCCTAGAGCTTCTGTCTGGACAGGACCAGCTCTCCTCATGCTCCTAGGAGTCTCTGCATCCTAACGTGTTTCTGTTGGAAATTTTGCACTGTTATGTGTATTTCCTTTTGTGTGTGTGTGTGTGTGGTTTGAGGGGTTTTTTTAAAAAAGTATTTATTTATTTATTTATTTGGCTGTACCAGGTCTTAATTATGGCATGTGGGATCTTTAGTTGTGGCATGTGGACTCTTAGTTATGGCATGTGGGATCTAGCTCCCTGACTAGGGATCGAACCCTGGGCCCCCTGCATTGGGAGCTAGAAGTCTGCCACTGGGCCACCAGGGAAGTCCCTATGTGTGTGCATGTGTGCGTGTGTGCTCGGTCGCTTCAGTCATATCTGACTCTTTGCAACCCCATGGACTGTAGCCTTGTCCATGGGATTCTCCAGGCAAGGATACTGGAGTGGGTTGCCAAGCCCTGCTCTGGAAGATCTTTCCAACCCAGGATCGAACCCGTGTGTCCTGCGTCTCTTGTACTGCAGGTAGAGTCTTTACCACTGAGCCACTGGGGACGTCCAGTCCCTATGGATTTCCTTTAAAAAAATAGACAAGCAATAAAATGTTAGGTCTGAGAAGGCTGACATGAGCAATTGAGCTACAAAATGAGCTTGAACTAAATCCTAGCAGGTTTTTCTTAAAGAGTAATATTATCATCTCCAGCCACTTGCAGTAGATTTATTCTGAATTCAGAGAGGTTTCATTTGTTGTTTATACTTTGCATTATTCATTTGTTTCTTTAATTTATGAGCCTTGGTACTCATTAGGATATTTCCATGGGGTGTGTTGGATCTAATGATGCATGTACTCTTTTCTGCAGAGTAGTTTATATTTTGGGTTTTACTTTAACTTTAAAAAAAACAACCCTTTTCTTGGACAGTTGCCCAAATGATACCAGACATATGGTTGAGAATGTGAATCCTACAGGTGCTTCCTAACCTTTTGCTTGCTGACAGCCGCCAGCTAGAGATTGCAGCCAGCACAGAACAAGCCTGGCTGGAGCACATCTCCATTGATGTAAAGTCAATCTGGAAAGTGGACAGCTGCTTTCTGAGCCTGTGATACAGCCAAAGGAGCTCTCTACTAAATTGAAACAATGTCAGAGGCAGAAGCTAATGTCTTGCCTTACTTGGCCATTAACCAGCCAGGTGGGACTTTGGGCAACTTGTTCAGCTTCTCTTTTGCCTCCTCTGCAAAGTGGAATCATCTCTTTACCAGACAGAAGATGGACCCTGAGCCCGAGGCTGACCGTTCTCACCCTCTTAGAAGGACTGCTGATCCTTCCAGATATTTAACAATCACAGGTTAATAATTGGGGAAAGCAGGGCTTCCCGGGTGGCTCAGTGGTAAAGAATCCATCTGCCAATGCAGGAGATGCAAGAGACGCAGGTTCAATCCCTGAGTCAGGAAGATGCCCTGGAGGAGGGCATGGCAACCCACTCCAGTATTCTTGCCTGGAGAACCCCATGAACAGAGGAGCCTGGTGGGCTACAGTCCATGGAGTTGCAAAGAGTTGGGCACAGCTGAGCACACACAAAAAAAGAAAAAAAGAAGAAGAATTGGGGAAAACAAAGAGAACACTTCTATTTAGATAATTATGCATGTTTTTCTGCTTTTCTTGTTGGAAAGATGTAAGCGAGATTGAGGAGGTAACTGCATACAGTGGCAGCCTCCCAGGGCTGACCTCTCTAGGGAAGGTCACTGTGCCCAGGAGCCCTTTACCAGAATTTGAAAACTAATTGTTGTAGGGTTTTCTGACGGGCTTCTTTATTTATTTACTTTATTTTTGTCCATGCCCTGCAACTTATACTATTTTAATTCCCTGACCAAGGATGGAATCTGGGTCCTCCCCTCGGCAGTGAGAGCGCGGAGTACTAACCACTGGACCATCAAAGAATTCCCTAGGGTCTGCTGACCTTAGCAACTAAAGATGTGCTGAGAACTGTCTCTTCAAAAAGGCATTCCATTTCCCTGGTGACTCTGGGCACCCCCTCCTCGGCGCCATGATGCTGTCTCCTCTCTCAACCCCCCACCCCAACTATTCCCTCTCCTTCTTGCTCCAGTCCCCTCATTTTCCTCACAGACTTGTTTTCTGCTGCAGCCTTTTCTAATGAGGAGGTTCTGGCCAAGGCCTCTCCCTGGCTTGGTTATGTAACCTGCTGCTGCTTCTGGTCCAGGGATCACCCTGGAAGGGGGTCAGAGGTGGGCACACAGCCAGGGCCAGTCTACTTACTACCCCCTTGGAACTTAGATGCAGTGCAGGAATTTGGACTCTGCAGGAATTAACAGCTCCAACACTGGCCCCAGAGCCAAATGTGCAGGATGCATGCTTTTTGTTCTTTTGTTAAATTCCAACTAGCAAGGCTGCCTCAGAGAAGCTTGTTGGGAGCTGTTCCCCTGATGTTGGCTCCTAGTTGGCTTCTGGCCTCTCAGAGCTGGGCTCCCCCACAATGTCTTGTCTCTGAAGCATCTCCCCTTTGATCAATGATGTCCCTTTGCCTGGTGGTGACCCTCACTTTGCCTGATAATAACCCCGTCTCTACCCCTCACCAGCCCAGAGGAATGAGTTTGTCCCTCTAAACCTGCCTTCCCTTCAAGTCTTAGCTCAAGCTCACCTTTTATTAAAAGATGTTTTTTGATGTGGATCATTTTTGAAGTCTTTATTGAATCTGTTACAAGATTGCTTCTGTTTCATGTTTTAGTTTTTTTGGTCCGAAGTTATGTGGGATCTTAACTCCCTGCCAGGAATCAAACCCTCACCCCCTGCGTTGGAAGGCAAAGTCTTAACCACTGGACTGCCAGGGAAGTTGGTCAAGCTCACATTCTTTCCAGAGCCTCCTTGAGCCTTCTCAACCCCCACCTCTTTTCAGGTGCTACAGCTTTGTCTCTGGCACCTATTCCTTACTCAGCTCACAGAATCACAGACTCTTGGGACACAAGGCAATTTGCCTTCTCTCTTCTGACCCATGGCCTTGATCAGTATTTATCTCTTTGTCTCCCCTCGAAAACTAGACCTCAAGAAGTCTTCCGTCTTGGAGCCCCCACCCATGGGAGGCAGCATTCCAAAAATGGAGCTGACCATAGAGTTGCTCTGAAATTACCCTTGTGTCACTCAGTATTTGCCTATGTATCTCTCTGGCCAAACTGAGCATATCCAAGGGGCAGGGGCCACCTCTGCCCCCTGGTGGGGGCTGGTACCTGCCTTTCTCATAATCTGCCCACTACCCTGGTCCCTGAGTTTCCCCTAACTGCTGACCCATGGCTGGGCCAGTAGGATGGCTCTGTCCTGTTTGGAGCCTCCTCTCCCTGCCTGACTCACCCTCCTGCCCAAAGGTATGCCTTTGGGACTGCAGGGCATATGTACACAGGCATGGGCATGGTGCTGATAGACACAGCCCCTGAGCTCAGCATCAGTAGTGCATTTTATACACTGAAAGCTGCTATAAACTTTATTTATGACACAGCTGACATGTCTGGATTGGCTCCCAAACCCACCACCATGTGGTGATTGGTGAGCCTGTCACTTAGCCCACTTTTCTCTCTGTCTATTAATAATAGATGCTTCTTACAGCCTCAGCTTGACAGCTTTGATTTAAAAGTCATCTTAAACCAAAGAGACTAATGGATGGGTCTGAATGTGTGCCTTTTAAAGCACAAAGCATTGCTCTTAATTAACTGGATTCTGTCCTTTGATTGGAACAGGCTCTCCCCTCCTCACATCATTAACTACCCACATTTGCACCCAGAGCAAATCTCAGGTGTGTTACCTGAACGCTCGGGAGGCAGCAAGAGCCACCTGGTTACACGGCGCATGCGTGTTTGCGGTTGTCTAGTGGGTGTGAAACACCCAGAGAGATGGCTCCGGTTCCATCTCTCCTCACCTGAGAGACGAATGGCCTTCCATCCAGTCCACCATTCAGAGTGGAAAAGAAGCCTTCCCTGTCCCGCGCACACCCACTCCTAGTCTGCAAATACATGTGTGGTATGAGAGCTCCTCCATGGGCCGGCGTCAGTGTGGTTTATGGGTCAGACTTCGCTCCAGCAGCCACCTCCTCCCTCCAGCACAGACCACGGTGCATTGTACTACTTCCATCTCTGTGCTTCTCCAGTGGACAGTGCAGAGGGTGGGGTCGTGGAAGGACCAGAGCTGTGGGGAGAATCCCCCTCCACCTCTGTCCTGGTCGCCAGCCCCATTCCCTCTGGGAAGGTGGAAGGTGCTGACAGGGGAGAGAGAAGGGAGGAGGGCCCCCGCAGGGCACGTGGAGAGGATATAGCCCCCACACTGGGGGATCCTTTGCCCAGTCGGATAGCGCAGGCCCTGTGGGCTTTTGTACCCTTTGAGTCGAGAGGAAAGTGACACCATGAAATAGAAAGCACTCTTTGGGACCTTCCTGATGGTCCAGTGGTTACGACTCCATGCTTCCACTTCAGTGGAGTTCGAGTTCAGTCTCTGGTCTGGGAGCTAAGATCCTGGATGCCACACAGCATGGCCAAAAGAAAAATAGAAAGTGTTCTGGAGGCAAGCAAACCTGATTCACACCCTGGCTCTACCACTTGACCAACTGAACCCTTAGACAGCACCTTAACCTCCTGGAGGTTCAGAGCCATTGGCTGCACCCTGGAGCTGTCGGTGCTGACCTGGCACTAGAGTGGGGGAGACCACGTGGTGTTCCATGCCGCAGGGCCCGGCGTGATGCCTGCCACGTGGCAGGCGCACCATCCATGACCATTTCTTTCCTCCGTTTTCCCCAAATCACGTTGTTATGAATGTGCTGATCCACATTAATGAGCAGACTTACAGAAATTAACTGGTAGTTTTCTGTTTGCTTCAGTAACAAACTACCACAGACTAAGTGGCTTAAACTAAGTTGTTTTATCTGACAGTTGTGGAGGTGTTAGAGGTCCGACAGGAGTGTTACGGGGCTAAAATCAAGGTGATGGCAGGCTGCATTTCTTTCTGGAGGGTCCAGGGCAGAATTTCTTGCCTTTTCCAACTTCCTGGGCTCATGGTCCCTTCCATCTCCAAAGTCAGCTTGATTGGTTGAGTCTCAAGTCCCATCCCTCTGACACCACTCCCCTACCTCCATCTTTCACGTGGGCCCTTGTGATTACATTGGGCCCACCTGGATAATCCAGAATAATCTTAAAGCAACCTTAATCCTGCATAAAGTAACAAGGGGATTAGGACATGGATGTGGACATCTTTAAGATGCCTTTATTCTGTCTAACATGTTAACTAAATGCAAACACATATTTTTACTTAATAGAAGATTAGTAACCTTTTTCAACAAGATCTGGAAGAGACGGGATAAATATTTAAATTGATGCAAGTAATCTGAGTCATATCTATAATATCCTTAGTTTCATTGCACTTTTAAAAAACTGCTGCTGCTGCTCCTGCTAAGTCACTTCAGTCGTGTCCGACTCTGTGCGACCCCAGAGATAGCAGCCCACCAGGATCCCCCGTCCCTGGGATTCTCCAGGCAAGAACACTGGAGTGGGTTGCCACTTCCTTCTCCAGTGCATGAAAGTGAAAAGTAAAAGTGAAGTCGTTCAGTTGTGTCCGACTCTTAGCAACCCCATGGACTGCAGCCCACCAGGCTCCTCTGTCCATGGGGTTTTCCAGGCAAGAGTACTAGAGTGGGGTGCCATTGCCTTCTCCGTTTTTAAAACTAGATTTTCCTAAATAAAATCAGATCCTTTGCAGCCTGTTTGCAGTATCCCATCTTGTATTCTTTCACCTAGAACAAGCCTTTAAATCACTGGCTTAAGGTGCTTTGTCCCTGGGATATTGCTTTTATCAATCAACATTTCATGGCTTGCTGGAAAATACTGTCTAAACAATAAGCCACAGGATGAAAAGGAAAGCACTGTGCTCTTTAATTGCAAATGATCTTTTACAAGGAGGTTTCTAATTACTTTTGCTTTTTCTCTTGAGCTGAGGAATTGAAGTGTTGGTGACAGAGAATCGTATAATGTGGCTTCATCCTGAGCGTCCTTGGACCCTGTCACAGGGCAGGGATACCCACTCCCAAAATGTCCCTGGGGCCACACCTGAAGAGAACGCTGGATTTCGTGCACAGCCGGCATTGGCGAGGGCTCCTCTGAGTATGTTTCAGACTCTGGTGTCCTTTTTTTTCGTCATTGGAAAGAGGTGTTCACTGATCTTTACTCTGTTCTCAGTGAACTCATTTTGTTGTATATTTGTTCATGCTGTGTGTAACTTGGAGGAATCAGATTATTTTCCTCCTCCCCAAAAGGTGGCTCAGTGGTAAAAGAATCCACCTGCCAACGCAGGAGACGCCTGTTCAATCCCTAGGTTGGGAAGATCCCCTGGAAGAGGAAATGGCAACCCACTCCAGTATTCTTACCTGGAGAATCCCATGGACAGAGGAGCCTGGCAGGATACGCTCCATGGGGTCTCAAAGAGTTGGACATGACCAAGCGACTGAACACACAGGACAGGAAGCACAGATGAGATGGCCTAGAATTGTAGTAGGGACTCTGGGAGAATAGAGAGCAGAAAAACCTGTGAAAATGGGTAAACCTCTAGACCACAAGTTCTAATGTAATGGCAAAAACATCTAAGTAAACAGAACTGCACTTGACTCGTGCTATCAAACGCATGGACCTGATGCTTGGAAAACAAAGTTTCTGCCTTACTTGGGGTGTCTTCAGTGAAATGTGCTACTGACAGGTTTGAATCCTGGCTTCACCCCTGACTAACTGTGTGACTTAGAGCAAGTTACTTCACCTCTCTGTGCTCATGTGGGACTCGCTCTTTCTTTTCTGGCTGCACTGGGTCTTTGTTGTTGCTCACGGGCTTTCTCTAGTTGCAGCAAGCAGGGGCTCCTCTTCAGTTGCAGTGTGCTGGCTTCTCATTGCAGTGGTTTCTCCTGTTGCAGAACATGGGCTCTAGAGCCCGAGGGTTCAGTAGTTGTGGCCCATGGGCTTAGTTGCTCTGGGTCATGTGGGATCTTCCCGGACCGGGGATCGAACTTGCATCCCCTGCTTTGGCAAGCAGATTCCTAACCACTGAACCACCAGGGAAGTCCCTGTGGGGCTCTTTCTTTAAGGTCCATTCCAAGGTTAGAATCCAGGATTCTGTGATTCTGACCTAGTCAAGCAGGGCCCCTCCCCCCAGACAGATGCCTGAAGAACAAATCTGTTTTGCAGGCAGGAGGAGAAGGAACCAGAGTAGGAGAGACCTTGATGACATAGATGACCTTGATGACACACTCAAGGTCATTCCTGGTTAACTAACAGCCTGCTGACATGGCAGTTATATCTCATTTATTTTGGTTGCTTGAGGTTTACAAAGAGGGGACAGAATTTGAGTCTCCTCCCTCATCACAGGGGACTATGCTCTCCAATGAGGTGTGAGAGATAGTTATCCAGGGAGCTGGGGTGGCCTACACAAGAGAGCAGGTCAACTGTCAGATCTGAAACTGACTATGAGCTGGGGAAGTGTCATCTATTAATGTCGTCTCCTCCTCCATCCCACCAAGACCCTCTCCCTGCCCCAATACTCCGTGGTTCAGCAGCATTACTGGGGCCCTCCTCCTGCCAGGTATGAGGCCAGGTGCTGAAGACACGATGGTGGAGGGGGTGGCTATGGCCCTTCCATCCTAGGAGCATCAACATCCCAGAGGATTACGGCACCGGGTGAGTGTTTGTGAGGAGCGCACGTGAAGGAGTTTGGCAGAGTCAGGAAGGGCTTCTAGAAACCCTTTGACTACTTTAATGGAGCCTGAAGCTTGAGTAGGAGTTAGCCAGACAAAGGGGAAGAGGCACAGAAGAGAGGACTTTCCTGACAGGGAGACCAGCTGGAGCAAAGGCCTTAGGGTGAGAACGTGCAGCACTTAGGGCTGCACCTGGAGGGCTTTCAATCCATCCACTGGGGAAGCTATATTGAGCACAGTCTCCATACCGAGCTCTGCGCTACATACTGAGTTGTTTGTGCTCAGTCACTCAGTCATGTCTGACTCTTTGCCACCCCATGGACTGTAGCCCACCAGGCTCCTCTGACTATGGGATTTCCCAGGCAAGAATACAGGAGTGGGTTGCCATTTCCTCCTCCAGGGGATCTTCCCAACCCAGGGATTGAACCCAAGTCTGCTGCATCTCCTGCATTGGCAGGTGGATTGTTTACCATTGAGACACTGGGGAAGCCCACTGAATTGTTTACAGCAATTAAAAAAAAAATACTGGAGTCTCCACCCTCCAGGAGCTTTCATTCTAATGGGTACAATTAGAGTATGATGTGTCAGGTACAACAGGAAAGACCAGCCCAAATGTTGAGTGGAAAAAGGCCAGGTAGGTAATAGATTCCTACCCATGTCTTGAGAATGCATGTTTCCAGCCTAATCTCAGGGATGAGGTCAGGGAGATGTGCAGGGTGAATTATTTGCAGGTGAGGGAGTTGTGATGTTTCTGTTTCCCCAAGGCACCTAGTGTGTGAGTGTGTGTGTGTCCTGCCTCTCTCATCCTCTGCTCACCCTGAGCTTTGCAGGTTTGGGATGGTGAATGCTGCCTGGGCTCATCGACCTGGAGGGGCCCCTCAGACACTCACTCTCCACCTCGGTAGCACAACAGTTTCCCCAGGCAAGCAACTCATTCATTCATTTTCCCACTTTTTTTTTAAGACTTTTTTTTAATATGGACCATTTTAGAAGTCTTTATTGAATTTGTTACAATACTGCTTCTGTTTTAAGTTTGGGTTTTTTGGCTGTGAGGCCTGTGGGGTCTTAGCTCCTCGACTAGGAATCGAACCCTGACCCCCTGCATTGGAAGGCAAAGTCTTAACCACTGGACTTCCAGGGAAGTTCATTTTTCCTCTTTCTGCTGTGTGTTTCCAACTCTGGGTTTTAATGGGAAGGACTTTGCAGCTCCCCTGTGAAGACATGTTGACCTCCCACCCCTGACATCCTGCCTGCCTACGTGGGAAGGGGCCCTTTGGACAAGTGTTTTCCCTGGCACCCCTCTGCATCCACAACCCCTCATTCTGTGGAGACTAGGACCATTGAAAGTCATTCAGTCATGTCCGACTCTTTGCCCGTGGAATTCTCCAGGCCAGCATACTGGAGTGGGTAGCCTTTCCCTTCTCCAGGGGGTCTTCCCGACCCAGGGATTGAACCCAGGTCTCCCACATTGCAGGCAGATTCTTTACCAGCTGAGCCAACACTGCAAAGCCACCTTCATGGTTTATCCCAGGCTCCCCCCGGGGGGGTTAGATTTGGGCCAAAGCTGGATTGCCCAGCAGGGAGAAGGTTTGTGCACACGCTGCTTCATCTTGGCCTTTCCTCAGAGAGAACCACTTGCTACCCAGCCTGGTAGAGGGCTCTACCTCCTTATGGGAAGGTTGGAGGGCAAATGTATTTTTATATTTAGCAAAAGAAAGTAAATTTGACTTTGAACCTCTTCTGTAATGTTTTAATAAAAACATCTTTATTGAGATGATGTTTCACATACCATAAAAACCACCCATTTAAAATTACAATGCAGTGGGTTATAGTATTCCTGTACGATTTTGATTTTGATGTTAAGATGGGTAAGAGACCCAGGAGCAACTCAGAAGAGGGCAGGGCGACAGCTCTGAGACAGCTCTATTCTCTGCCTCCTGACTGGCAGGCCTGCAGGGACCCCCTGGGCTTCCACCCCTAGGTGTAGTGTTTTCTCCTTTTCCAAGAAGGATTTTGTTTCCTCTTATGTTTCTAAGTTCTTAGTTCTTCTCACCAGCCTTTTCTCTCTCATATGCTCTCTTCCTTGCCTGACTGTAATTTCTATTTCTGAACAGAAATAACGTCCCGGCCTTTCCGTTGAATGATGGGTGTTTTGCAACCAACCTAGGCTGCCTGTGCTTTTTCTGAAATACATACGTGGGGTGCCCAGAGCTTAAATACGTGACCTTGGTCTTGTTGCCTATTTCTCCCTGATCTGAATTTCTCACATGTCCATTTTAATTGATCCAGATGATCCAGATATGTGTATGCCTGGATTGGCTCTGGTTCCAAAGCTGTGTTGAAATTCTTTCTTTCAAGGTCATTTCTTCACTCCATACAACTTTATGTTTTCCACTGTACTCCACTTTGTCAAGCACAGTTATTTTATCCAAATAAGAGATCATGCCCCAGGGTCCCGTGCTGGATAATATTTTAATTTTCTTATTTCAATTTCAATAAGAAGTTTTATTGACAAATATTGAAACTACTTTCCCAATCTCAAAATTGCCTGGTTTTCCCATTTATCTAAAGAGCCTTTATTTTTGTATTCTTATGTGGCCATGGACCCTTACTCACACATTGCATTTGGAACTTACACTTTCTAGGGCTCGTAAGGCTGTAACTTCAGCTTTTGTGGGTCTCGTCACCTCCCTGCTTCTCTAGATCCCCTTTTGGAACAAGGTAGATGAAAATACAGGCTTCCCCAGGTGGTTCAGCAGTAAAGAATCCGCCTGCCAGTGTAGGAGACACAGGTTCAATCCCTGGGTTGGGAAAATCCCCTGGAGAAGGAAATGGCAACCCACTCCAGTATTCTTGCCTGGGAAAACCCACGGACAGAGGAGCCTGGTTACAGTCCATGGGGTCGCAAAGAGTCAGACACAACTGAGCGACTAAACAACAACAGCAGATGTTGGTGCATCGACAACTACAGCTCCCCAATGTGTTCAGACATGTCACTAGATCTCAGAGAATTATGCTTGTGATAGGCAAGGGTCTGTGACAGAGCGCTGTGTCCAGGTGTCCGTGGCTCTCTGCATTAAATGTGTGCCTGAAAGACTGCATGTCAGCTGCGAGCGAAGCCTGTCTCCTTGTGTCATGACCTTCCTTCCAGCATGTGAAGCTTCCCCATCCGGGGTCCCCCACTGGCTGCGTAGGCCTCCCCCAGTGCCCCTCACCCCCTCATCAGGCACCTCTGGTGGTGGTTCTCTGGCCCCAGGTAAGAACACCCCCCACACAGCGTCCCCCTAAGCAGCCTCTGACTTTGTGATTGATCACAGATATGATTAATCACATCGCACTGATGCCTAGAACCAGTGTTAAGCCTCTTATTCACTTTGCCATGCCGGTGGCTACAGGCACTTTGTGATTTGTGAATAAAAGCACAGGGACTTCTCTGGTGGTCCAGTGGCTAAGATTTCTCACTCCCAATGCAGGGGGCCTGGGTTCAACCCCTGATCAGGGAACTGGATCCCACAAGTTGCAACTAAGACCTGGTACAGCCAAATAAATAAATACATTTTTAAAAATAATAAATATTTTTTAAAAAGGAGCAGCACACTGTGAGACAAATCCTTGACTTTGTCACAAGGTGCTTTGTTTTGCCAAAAGGAGAATGTATTTATTGCTTTTCATCAGATTAAAAATATAATACATGTCTAGAAAATAGTATGATAAAATCAAAATGTATACAACAACAAGAGAAAGCCTCCCTGGTTCCACCTCCCTTCCCAGAGCACATAATCCATTACGATTTCTGGTTTGCACTTATGCATATCTGCGCTATTTTCTTGTTTATAAACCTTCTGTGCGTGCACATTTCCGAAACGGCTTTTTCCCCTTGGTGATACAGGATGGAGTGCTCTCTGTGTGTGTGTGTTTGTTTCTCCCCTGTTTGTTTCTCCCCTGTCCGTCCTCCTCACACAGGGGTCAGCTTCACACAGGGTGCCCTGGGACACGGTTTTGGCTCCGTCTCCAGGCGTCACGGGATCCGGGAGTGATCTCACTGGGCACACCATCTGCCCTGCCTGGCCAGAGGCTGCCTCGGGGACGGCCAAGGGGGCACGACGTGTTGTTGGATCCAGAGTGGGGTGGGGCTCTGAGCCCTGAGATGCTATTTAGTCGGAAAATGCAAACAGGATACAGGAAGGTTTGGCTCAGATAATAGGCGATAAGGTTGTCATGACAATAACCACAGCTGGCACTTTGATCACATTTACTGATGGTTCTAAGCGCTTGATATAAGTCAACTCGGTTAATCCCCACATTTTATAGATGAGGCAGCGGAGGCTCTGAGAGGTTGAGTGACTTACCCAAGGTGACCCAGCTGGGAACCCAGACAGCCTGGCCCCAGAGTGTGTGTGCTCCCTGCCCCCACACTGCCCGGTCATTAAGTCCAGCCCTGATGCCATGTGGGCACCTCTGTCAAGGGCGCGATTTCAGGGACAGTGTTCTTGACCTGGTGGCATATCTTACATGTGTTCAGAAGTCACTGTTTATTTTCTGTCCTTCGAGCCATGCTGAGTTCAGGTTGCTCATTACTGAGGGACAGTGCTGATTAGAGACAGTCTCCGCCATCCTTCTGTGCCCTGAGTTCTTCAGGGTGTGTCCTCAGACTCAAAAAATAGAAATGAAAACATCCTCAGAACTACGCCTTCCCATCCTCACTTCCTTACCCCTCCATTTCTTCCTTGTTGTTCCAGCTAATGAAATGTTGTGGCAAAAAGAGCCAGTTTCTGGTCATTCCAGATGGCCTCTCAAACCCCCACCTCCCTCACTGCCAAGCCTGGTGCGGATGGTTTGTTTCTCCATGCATCACCTCCCCAGCATCACCTCCCACATCATCTCCTTGGCATCACCTCCCTCACCATCTCCCCTGTCTTCTCGTCCAGGCACCAGCGCTGGGAGGGGAGGAAGCAGAGACTCCCCAGTTCTTCCCTAACACCTTCATTCCATTACCTCCGAGACCCTCTGAGACCCTCAGTCTCCTTCTCTCCCGGGGCTGACCCAGAGCTGCCTCTCATACCTTCATGCTGTTCCTCTTCCTCCTTCAGGGCAGAAGCACAAAGGCTCCTGTATTGACCCCAGTTTTTATCTCTTCAGGTTGGGCCTTCACGCCCCCAGCCTCAAATATCTTCCCCTTGCTCAAAACCCACGTGTCATGAAAACGGTACTGAACATCAGTCTAGAACATCGCAGTTCATCAAAGCGCTCTCACATGCGTTATTCCAGGGACCCTCACCGCTACCCTGACACAGGTGTCCTCATGCCCAGGTTACAAATGAAGAATCTGTGGTTCAGAGAGGGCAAGTGACTGGCCCAGCATCGACCAGCCAGAGAGTGGTCCCTATTGTGCCTGAAACCAGTGCTTTGGACTGCACACCACGTGTCCTTTCCACCCACATCCATCTGAACTGGGAACAAGGGTCCAACTCCTCAAGGGAGGATATGGAGCCAGTGCCTGCACCTTGGGGCTTCCCAGGTGGCTCAGTGGTAAAGAATCTGCCTGCCAATGCAGGAGACTCAGGTTCGATCCCTAGGTCGAGAAGATCCCCTGGAGCAGGAAATGGCAACTCACTCCAGTATTCTTGCCTGGGAATCCCATGGACAGAGGAGCCTGGCAGGTTACAGTCCACGGGGTCACAAAGAGCTGGACACGACTTAGCAACTGAGCACGCACATGCACGCCTGCACCTTGGAAACCAAGGGCTCAAGGAGTCCAGCCCCTCATGCAGCCGACAAGGCTGAACTTGGTGCATTCCCCCAGGGGAGTTAGAGCTGAGCGGCCTCTAAAGGGGTCGCTGCAGGATCATGAGACCTCATTTCATGGGAGAGCCCCGGGCCAAGGGGAAGCAAAGCCAGGGCCCCTCCAAGCTCACCTTGGGTGCCAGATGGAGGGTGCCTCCCCGGCCCCTGCTGTGAGGGGAGGCTGTGCAGGGCTCTCAAAGGGCCTTGAGAAGAGGCAGCCTGAGTGCTGTTCATCAGTCCTGGGAATGGCTGATGAGGGGCAGGTGCTTCTGAGAACCCATAATGCTCTTTGGCAAATGGCCCGAGGTGCCTCTGAGAGGTTTCCCAGTGCCCGATGTGCCGCTGAGGCAAGATCCTGACCTCAGGGGTCCATTCCTCATCGGATACAGCTGTGTCCTCACGTCTGCGACATCTCTCCACCCGATGTTCTTTCCCAGCACCTTCCCATCCCTAAGCTGAGCTTCCCAGCAAATCACTGCACACCAGACTCTGTCCCCAACTCTGGCATGACCTCTCAGTCCACTTGGGCCTCTCTGTGCCTCAGTTTTCCCGGCTTCAAAATGGGGCTAAGATGGCCCATGCGTGTGACAGATGTGGTTAAAATGGTTCCTCTTACTTCACAACTTTGGAGCGGGGCTTCATGATTTATCGGTAAAGGTGTCCAAAGACCCACCCTGTGTCAGACTGGAGGCTGAGACGGCAGATTCAAAGCCATGATTGCCCTCCCTCAGCCTGGACTACTGAGCGTCAGTGTATAGGATGGGGAAAATAAGATAGTAACATACCCTCCCTTCACATAGGTTGTTGTGACCATTAATGGGATAATATGTGTTAACAGTATCCATTAATAAATGGGAAGATTATGGGTAGCTAAAAAAAGATGGGGGGACTTCAAAGGCACCCCCGCCCCAGCACTTTTTAAGTGTAATCTTCTGTTGGGTTGTGAACCACTCGCTGCCTGTCAGAGCTGGAGGGCAGAGAGACAACAGCAAAGCTAGAAATTGTATCCATTGGAGATCAACCAGAAATTAAGATAAAGCTTATTAATATCAGCATATTTATTAAGCAAATAAAGTGGGCTACAGAACTACTGGTATCATATGGTCTCATTTAGGGAAAATTATATGTGTGTATAGGAGAGGTGTTTGCAAGGAAGTTCCCGAGAATGTTAACAGTGGTTATTTTGCTTTCCTTTTTTCACATTTTTGTATCTGACTTTTTAATAATGACTATGAATCACTCCAGGGTTTCCTGGCGGCTCAGTGGTAAAGAATCTGCCTGCAATGCAGGAGACATAGGAGACATGGGTTTGGTCCCTGGGTGGGGAAGATCCCCTGGAGGAGGGCATGGCAACCCGCTCCAGTATTCTTGCCTGGAGAATCCCATGGACGGAGGAGCCTGGTGGGCTACAGTCGATGGGGTCTCAAAGAGTCAGACACCACTGAAGGGACTGAGTACAGCATGGCATGAACCACTTTTATAAAACAATAAATTCTCTCCTCTCTCTCTCTCAATTAAGGGTGGCTTGCCCAAGGCGGCGGGGGGGGGGGGGGGGGGAGCGGGGAGCACTTTTTTTGCTCTGATTTTCTTGGCTTTGACATCAGAAGAGATTCCTTTTTATCCATTTGGTGCTCTGAGTTCAGGGGATTCATCTCAGAATGAAAGTGGTGACCAGGGCCACTGGCAGTCCCTGAATGGGACAGGGCAGAGGCCACCTCCACATGTGGTAGTGGTGTCCTCACTGAAGGATAACTGATCAGTAATTTATCAGAAAGGGGTTCGGAGGGAAAACTACTGCAGTTCTGAAGACAAAGGCCACCCAAGCATGCTGTATCACCCTAATAGATGCTACAGCACTGTTTAGCTACACCAGCAGTTACAAAGGAGTTGATAAAAAGAAAACAGAAACCTTGAGCTTAAGACCAGAATTGTCCTCTCCAACACAATCTGCGGATTTTCTGAGTGGTGGACATGAGCCAGCTGACATCAGCCATGACACATCGTGTGTGCACGGCAGCACCACCTCCCCCCAGAAAGCAGCTTCATTCATGCTTTCGTACAATTGTTGATTGTTCTCTTTGGATTGAGGCCCGGGATTATTCCAGTTTCTTCTTACCAACCTAAGTCTTTCCTCTCTCTGCGCTCCTTCATCTTCTCTCCACTTAATTTGGCAATTCTGCTTGAAATTCAGGAATTATCATTATCAGTATTATTGGTCAGATTTGGTTCTAGAACATTCTCTGGTACCCTGTGATGGGACGTGAGCACAGCTCACACTTTAAAGTTCTTTTGAGGTTTGCCAGGCTGTATTCCCTCCAGCAAGTCTTCTGAGAACTTCCCTGTGCTGCGGGGGCACTGGATGCCACCTGTCTGTTGGGGGCGTGAGAGGAGGGGAGCAACACAGAGACGCAGCCCCCAGTTGGGACCAGCTGTCAGGGAAGAGCATCTGAAGCATCAGAGCCAGCCCTGTGTTTACTTGAACCCCAGAGACTCTCTTTCTTTCATGCAGTTGGCTTCCGGCTCCCTAAGCAGAGGGATTTCCTCCTGACCTGGAGCCCAGACTTCACCTCCCCCAAGGGAACTACTGTGCCTGCTCTTCACTCATCTTAAATGTAAATATCTTAAAGTAAAACAATTGGACCATAAACATTAAAGTATAAAGTGTAATGGGTTACCAGGTAGTCCAGTGGCTGAGACTCTGCACTCCCAATGCAGGGGCCCTGGGTTCAATCCCTGGTCAGGGAACTAGATCCCATATGCTGCAACTAAAGATCCCATGAGCTGCTACTAAGACATGGCAGGGCCAAATAAATATTTTTTAAAAAATAGAATGTAAATAAAAGAAAGTTTTCAAAAGAAAAGCTTTTGCTCAGTTGAGTAGATCCTGATGTTCCTAAAATGGGTTATCTCTCTCACTGCTTGATTGAATCACTGTTGTCAGTGGGCTTCACAAAGTCTGATTCTGGGGCCAGGCTGCTTGGCACCAGAGCCGTGATTCTATTACATGTCTGCTGTGTAACCTTGGACGAGTTATTCAACCTCTCTGTGCCTCGGTTTCAATAGAGGCAGTTGTGTGAATTAAATGAGCCAATACTTGAAAATGCTTGAAACATGGCTCCTGTCATTATGAGGAATCCTGTTTTTCACCAGAACATACAGCAGATTCATGAAGGAGCAGGAAAGGGACCAGAGCAAGGGGAAGAGGGGACGCAGAGGCCAAAAATAACCTTGGAGAACCAAGTTCATTTTAACGTTATTTTTAGATTTCTCCCTACTTGATCTTCCACTATCTGAGAGCCCCATTTAGGGTGTTTGTTTTTTTATAACAGCTTTACCGAGATATGTCACATGCCATAAAATCCACCCTTTGAAGTGTGGACTTCGGTATAGTCCCAAAGTTGTCCAGTATCACTACTCTGGAATTCCAGTTGAGTTTTTTATCTGAGGGGGTCTAAGGGCGATCGTCCTTTTTTTGGATGGTGCTACCGGACCTGGTGGCAGTGATTCCGCTGAGTCACGGCGGCGGCCAGCTTGGGAGCCTGCGGTGCTGCCTCCCGGAGAAGCTGGGCGGCCGGCTGGGCTGCAGCAAGCGGGCACCGCGGCCCTGGCACGTGCTGCCCCCTAGCGAGGACTGCAGCCACGCCGGACACAGCCCACCGGGCGCCTCCAGGGAGGGGGACTCTTGGACACAAAAAAGCTCCTCCTGGGCGTGGACTGCAAGGACAGTGCATCCTTCATGGACCCGTGAGCCAGGGTGCGGGACCAGCCCCTGACAGGCTTTTTTCTTACCTCCTCGACTCTTAACTTCATCCAGCTGGGACGAGATCATTTCCGTGGGTAAGGCAGAGGAGAAAAGGGCTATTTTTAAACTCTTTGTTGGGAAGGCAATAATACCATACACTATCTGAAAGATGGGTTTAGCATCAGAAGGTCAGAGTTCACATCCTATCCTACACTGCCTCTTACTAGCTGTGTGACCCTCAGCAGGTTCCTGAACCTCTCTGAGCCTGTATCCTCATCCAGGAACTAGGGAGAACAATTCCTCTCATGGGACTGTTGTATTACAGAGATTCCATTTCTCTCTCACCCCTGCTTCCTTCCTTTGTCTGAAGCCTCTGCGACTGGCTTATAGTCAGGACTCGAATAAACAGATGTTGCTCATATTCCAAAGCCAGCAATGGTGTCCACTGTTGCCCTGGCTTACTTGAGGAGCTTTCCAGAATCAGAATGCATTGCTGTGGGTAAGACGATTAGAAGGAATAGAAAGAATGGCAGTAGGCATAGGAAGACTATTTGGTCTTCATCTCCATCAGGGAGATACGGCCCCAGGTCAGCTGAAACCCGCAGACCCCTTGGAGAACTGGGTAGGAGCAAAGGCCTGGGACCGAAAACAGAGAGAGGCATCTGAACCCCCAAAAATCTATATTCCAGAGGGAAGTCAGGTCTCAGGCTGCCCTGGTGGTCTCAGGCAAGTCACATAGGCTCATGCGGCCCTTTTCCTGGCTGGGGTTTGCATCCTGCCCATCTCACAGGTTTGTGGTGAGCCTAGATGTTCTGTCGTGGGAAAGCGTCCAGGAAAATGGCAGGTGTACTTCAAATAGTGAGCAGGGTCTCCTGGGCATGCTGCAGCAGGCACCTCTGAGCTGAGCTGGGCACCTGGGGTTCTGTCATCCACTTCTGGATGCCTCAGAGGGTGGCCTGGAATGATCAAAACCAAAGCTGCCTCTGCAGCTAAGCAGAGCTCAGCACACAGAGCTCACGAACTCTACCAAGTGGAAAATTTATCCATCTTGCAGCCTGGGAAAGCCCTGGTCCTCGGGAGAAGAAGGGACCCGAGTTCTCACCTGCACATCCCTGTGCCCCTGAGGGTCGAGGGGCCAGGGGCAGCCTTGTCAAAATGAGGTAGAAGTTGAAGTTTGTTTGAGGGTCCTTGTCATCCCCCTCTTCCACCATCCCACCCCTTCCTGCCCTTACCTTTCCTCTCCCTCCACCCTGGTTTTACCATTATCAGACAAATGTCACACTAAAAAAAGCTCTATATTATCTTGTTTCCAAGCTTAAAAGACTGTGGGTAATCATCATTGGATACACGGATAAGCAAAATATGGTACATTCATACAATGAAATATCCTTCAAGGAATGAAGTCCTGACACGTGCTACAACGCAGTGAATCCTGAAGACATTACATTAAGCGAAGGAAGCAAGACACAGAAGTCCAGATATCAGATGATTCCATTTATGTGTAATCTCCAAAACTGATAAATCCACAGAGACAGAAAGTAGATTAGTGGTTGGCAGGGCGTGGGGGGAGGAGGAGGATGAGGAAGTGCTTAATGGACACAAGGTTTCTTTCTGGGGTGATGAAAGTGTTTCGGAAGGAGATAGAGGTGATGGTTGTTCACTTTAAAATGATGACTTGTGCAGACCTCCATGGTGGTCCAGTGGTTAAGACTCCAAGCTTCCACTGGAGGAGGTGCAGGTTCAATCCCTGGTTGGGGAACTAAGATCCACATGCCACAAAGAAAGAATGTAAAAATGACTTGTGTGTTGTGTGGATTTTACTTCAATCAGAAAAATTAAATAAAAAGACTGGGTTGGGGTTTTCCTGGTGGCTCAGTAGTAAAGAATTCACCTGCCGATGCAGGAGACACGAATTGGATTCCTGCACCGGGACCAAAGAGCAGCTAAGCCCATGCACCATAATTACTGAGCCTGTGCTCTAGCATCCCTGATCCACAACTAGCTCTAGCACCCGCGACCCACAACTACTGGAGCCTGCCTGCCCTGGAGCCTGTCCTCCGCAACAGGAGAAGCAACCCCAGTGAGAAGCCCGTGTACCACAACTACAGAGTAACTCCCGCCCACCGCAACTTAGAGAGAAGTCCGCACAGCAATGAAGACCCAGCACAGCCAAAATAATTAATTATTTTTAAAAAGCAAGCACTGTGCTTCATTCACAGTTAGAGCTCAATAGATAGGTGCCAAAAAAAAAAAAGAAGAAAAAAAAGCTCAACCTAAAAGTTGAGAATTGTGTTTTTTTAAAAAAAAAAGACTGGCCTGCAGCAGTCATGTTTGACTCAGGGGGTTCCTACATCCTTTTGCCTTCGGCCCCTTCCCCTCTCCTGTCTTTGCCTTTAGCATCTCATCACCTACACTGTCCCCTTTGTTCCTCTGTCTCCCCCCTCAGCCCTGCAGACACTCTTCTGCCTTTTCCTGACCCCCCCAACTGCCCCCAAGCCCCAACTGGGTCTAGGGGGTTGTGATCCTATAGGACCAGACGCCATGAACAGTTCAACAAGCCCCTTCCCCATCATGGGACTCAGTTTACCAGCTACAAAATGACACAGAGAGACTCCAGGACCCTCTGGTTCTTGCTCTCTCTTGTCAGGTGGCTGTGCTTTTCCAAGGGTCCCTTAAAAAAGGGGCCCGTTTTCATTTCCTGGTTTAACTCAACTTTTGTGCTGCCACTCTAAAATTTCTTCCTTACCTTCCACCCCAGTGCCTCTGGGTCACTGCCTGGGAAAACAGAACAGAGGAGATCAGAGAGACTGAGAAAGAGATGGGTGGATTTAGAAGAATAAGAAAGCAGAGCATGGCCTTAGGACAACAGCTCTTGGCATGCTTACTTTCCTGTCTGCGCGTCTCCTAGATTATAGGAATCTGTGAGGGGGTGGTAACCACAGCTGGTCTGGGTTGTGTACCCACCTCAGGGTTATGCTTATTTTTGTCTTTTCAATCTGCTGTCTTTGACGTGCAGCTGTACCATTTGTCAGTTGGTTTATGTGTTCTTTGTCCAGTTCTCCCAGAGAAGTTATTCTGCCCTTGGATCTCACAGAGGAAGACGCCAGGCATCAGTGATGGTGGGAAAGGAGGGAGGCAGAGCTGGGCGTACCGACCCTCAGCTGGGATGCCAGGGCCCCCCGCCTCTCAGCCAGGCCTGGGCTAGAGACTCCTGCTGTCCTGTGACCGACCCTCCCAGGGCTCCCAAGACGGAGGACACAGGCCTGATCGATCCACTTAGAATAAAATGTCGGAGCAGGAAAGGAGCTCGGGGTCACTGGGTGACATGCAGGAGGCTGGGAGAAGTGACCAAGTCACAGCTCTGGGGTGTGAGCCCTGGAGAGTGCTGCTTCCACACCCCACACCTGTGCTGCCTCGATGGGAAACTGGAGACCATTTGATGGTCCCGGCTGGAAGAACCGGCAGTGAGGGCTGCTGAGTGCTCCATCAGGACACAGGCTTTTCATCCTGACATCGCCTCTTCCTGGCTGTGTGACCTTGGGCAGGTTACCTCCCAGATTCCTCATCTGTTCATAAGTGACCCAGACAGGTCCCCACCCAACGGGACTTGCCTTCTCGTGCTCAGCATCTGTCCTAAGACTCGGAAGAGCTACTTCATTTTACTTTCAGAGGACATCCTCCTTGGGGTTCTATTCTCTGCTTATGTCGAGTAGCCTCTCACACATGCTCTAGAACTCTGACTTGTCTTTTTTTTTCTTTCAGTTGTGCTGGGTGTTCGCTGTGGCTTCTCTAGCTCTGGCACATGGGCTTCATTGCCCTGAGGCATATGGGATCCCAGTTCCTAGTGCCAGTGAAAGTGTCCGTTGCTCAGTGGTGTCTGACTCTTTGTGACCCCACGGACTGTAGCCCACTGCAGTCTTCTCTAGTCCAGGGAATTCTCCAGGTGAGAATCCTGGAACAAGGACTTCCCTGGTGGTCCAGTGGCTAAGACTCCAAGCTCACAATGCAGGATACCTGGATTCGATCCCTGGTCAGGGAACTAGATCCCATATGCTGCAACTAAGACCAGGTGCAGCCAAATAAATAAATAAGGATACTGGAGTGGGCTGCCATTCCCTTCTCAGGGGATCTTCCCAACCCAGGGACTGAACTGATCAAACCCACGTCCCCTGCATTGGAAGGCAGATTCTTTATCCCAGACCACCAGGGAAGTTCCCTGGACTTGTCTTTCTTAATATGACCTGTTGTTCCCAAAGCATTCGCAAGGAGCAAGCGGCCCAGCCCAGATGAGTTGGAGAGACAGCTCTGGTGGCCTCACTGAATCAGGAGGTCCATGAGCCTAAGGCCATTTGCTGTCCTGGAGTTGAGGGGCAGGGGTGGATGCCTCCCTGTTTAGAGAGGTCTTCCCATGCATTCCACTTTTTATCCCAAAGGAAAATATTGGCACTTGAGACTCATGGTTTATTTTGCATATTGAACAGTAGCCTGTGTTTTTAAGAATGATTTAATTTCTCCTTGTAATTCCTTCAGCTTCCTTTTAGTGCCTCTGACTTCTCCAGCCTTGCTGGGTGGTGCTAGTGGTACGGAAGTGGGGGATCATTGGAACCAGGGTAATGAGACCCACTGCCTTGTCATCTGCTCCGTGGAGTTGAAGCAGCCTGGCTCATAACGCGGGCTTATACTACAGATGCTCTCCCCAGTCCCCAGAACAGAGGGGCACTGCCTCAAACCCCAGAATGACCCTTAGTTCTCCTGCTCCTGCCCTGAAACCTCTGGAAGCAGCTGAAGAAAACTCAACATCAGGGGGCTTCCCTGGTGGTCTGGTGATTAAGAATCTGCCTACCAATATAGGAGACACCAGTTCAGGAAGATCCCTGGTCTGAGAAGATCCCACATGCCACAGGGCAACTAAGCCCGTGTGCCACAACTATTGAGTCCACACTCTATTGCCCATGAGCTGCAGCGACTGAAGCCCCCATGCCTAGAACCCGTGCTTCACAACAAAAGAAGCCACTGCAATGAGAAGCCCTCGAACCGCAACTAGAGAATAGCCCCCACTTGCCGCAACTAGAGAAAGCCCACTCATATCAACAAACACCCAGTCCGGCCAAAAGTAAATAATTAGTTTTAAAAACAATACTGTTTATAAAAACAAACCAAAAAAAAAATCACTGCAAAAATTCACACTGGGAAAATAGGTGGAGACCAAAATGTACAATGTTTAAAAAAAAACTTCACTATAGATATACAGATATATATATATATATATAGAGAGAGAGAGGAGAACAAGTACTGGAAAAGCCAGAAGCAGGAGTCTATAAACTATGGTCCTCAGGCCAAGGCTGGTGTTAGCTAAGGATAGTGTTTACATTTTCAAATGGTGAAAAAAAGAAAAGAAAAATATTTTGTGACATATGATATTTTATGCAACTCAAATTTCAGTGTCTGTAAATCAATTTTAATTGAGACACAGCCATGCTCATTCATTTATACATCTATTACCAATGTCTGCGTCCCTGCTGCAGAGGTGGGTAGTTGTAACAGAAGGCACGGCCCACAAACCTAAAATATTTATTATCTGGTCCTTTGCGGAAACAAATTGCTGACTCTTGACCTGAAACTAAAATGGAATACTGTTCAATTTGTAGATCCATTTGTTTCAAATCCATAGTGAGTGTTCTCAGTCATGTCCAATCCACCAGGCTCCGCTGTCCGTGGAGTTTTCCACATAAAGGATACTAGAGTGGAGTGCTGTTTCCTACTCCAAGGCATCTTCCTGACCCAGGGGTCAAACCTGCATCTCCTGTGTCTCCTACGTTAGCAGGCAGATTCTTCATCCCTAGCACCACCCAGGAAGCCCTTCAAATCCCATAACAATTTCAAATTATAGGGACTTCCCTGGTGGCCCAATGGTTAGGACTCTGCGCTTCCACTGCAAAGGGCATGGGTTCAATCCCTGGTCAGGGAACTAAGATCCTGCATCCTATGCAGCGAGGCCAAACATATATTTTTAAATAATTAAACAGAAATAAAACTTGAATACTTAAAAAATTTATAATGGAAATCAAGAAGGAGAGTGGAATCTATTTTCTAGAACTTATTAAATCAAATCAATCACCAGTTAATAAAATGAGGTGCAGGGAATTCTTCTGAGCAGCGATATTTTACAGACAGAAGCCACTATTGTTGACCAGCTGTTTTTGCCCTTGGTGTTGTTCCTCTGACTGGGTCACTCCCTTCCTCTTTCCCAGCCATCCAAGCCCCCACCTCTAGTGTAATTCTGGACTCTGATCTCTCTCTCTCTGACCCCAATCCAATTTTGAAACCCAGTCTAATATTGTCTAAAATACACTTCTTGGATCTATCTCTTCCTTTCCATGCCCTCTGCCTACCCTCCGGTTCCAGCTTCTTTGCTGTTTGCCTGCACCAGTGCGGTCACCTCCCTGCCAACAGTCCGTTCTTACCTGTCCAGTTGGCCCTGCCAGCCACTGCCCAAGGGACCTTAGAGAGCCTTTTTGATGTTTCCCTGCTCATGCCTGTGAACAAAGTTCACACTGGCCGCCGTGCCCACCTCCAGACTCATCCGAGGGAAAAGCAGCCACCATGTCCCGTATGTCATCCCATCCGTTGTGCAGATGGGCAGGGAAGGGACCAGGGCAGCCACAGCACAAGCGGCCCCTCTGAGCTGGACGTAAGCCGGGGCAGGAGGGAGTCACCTTGGAAAATAGAGTGGAAGCCCCAAGGGAAAGTGGTTCACTCTGCACAAACAGCACTTCAACTTTCACTGACGCCAAGTTTGCCTGTTAAGAAGCATCTCGATCCTTTGAGGTCACTGGGGTCTACTTGGAGTTCATGCTTATTATCAGGCTTGTGTTGATTCTGGCTGCCACCTGGTGCGTTTTGCCGTCCTCACTTTGTGCTAAGGAATGAACTGACAGATGGGGACACGAGTGCTTGGGCGGTAGGGAAGCTCAGCAGGAGGGCTGGGGCGGCAGCACTGAGTAATCAGAAGACAGTGTTCATCAGTGAGCCCATCTTTTCAGGCATAACTAGAGGATGGGCTTTGGGACTTAGTGACGAGCAGAGGGTGGTGAGCTACTGCCTGTGTGGGTCCCTAGCTCCTCACACCTCCCAGGCTTCGTGGGAAGAGCTGCTTTCTCCAAAATCCATGATGTTTTTTAAGTTTGTCTTTTTTTTTTAATGTGGACCATTTTTTAAAATTTATTTTTAATTGGAATGTAATTGTTTTGTAATACTGTATTTGTTTCTGCTATACGACGTGAATCAATGTTAAGTATACATATTGATGTGGGCAATTTTTAAAGTCTTTATTGAATTTGTTACAATATTGCTTCTTGTTTTATGTGTTTTGGTTTTTGGGCTTCGAGACATGTAGGACCTTATTTCCCTGACCAGGGATCGAACACACATACCCTGTATTGGAAGGCGAAGTTTTAACTACTAGACTACCGGCGAAGTCCCCAAAACCCATGATTTTAAAATATGAGCAACCATCTCTTATGTCTCCTGTTTACTGCCAGGCGGGTTCTTTACCACTAGCGCCACCTGGAATATTCACTAAGGCCAGCTGCAGGTTGAATAGGATGACCTGATTTGGTTGGCCTGGCTCACCAGGGCCAGGGGAAGCGTCTCCAGCCAGTTTGGGAGGCCTCCTGCTTCTGGGCTGTCGTCGCTGTTCCCAGGTGGGGCTCCTGGTGAGTCAGCAGACGAGGTGACTCATGGATCAGTCTCAGGGACTAGCAGTCGGGCAGTGACCAGGCAGGTCCCGAGACAAGCTTCATTAGGAGGTGTGAGCAAGCTGTTGCTGCCTAGGGTTGGGTGGGGAGCAGTCCTTGACTCCTTGGGTAATGAAACTTGCTCCTCCTAGCAGAGGGGTTCTTACATTTGGGGGCTTTCTAAGGAAAACAGACCATCAGCATATCTCAGGGTAGAGAATATCACCACCAAATCCTAAGCCTTGAAGGACGAATGAGGACTTGGATCTTCCCAGGATAACATCCTGCTTGTCCTTGGGAGATGTCAAAGGCTTGGAGATGTTCAGCCTCAGGAGCCTCCCCCAAGAGCTCCTTGAGGGTCAGGGACCTTAGTCAAAATGAAAAGGGACCCCTTCTCCATAGGCAGTGGCTGCCAAAGTGGGGCCAGGGCTCCCACCCTCTGCCTCACCCAGAAGAGGTCTCACTGACCTCATTCTTAGAACCCTCCTAAGCCATCCCAGCTTCTTATCCTACATAATGGAGGGAGAAGGGAGCTCAGACACCCACACCAGTGTGTCCTGCCTAGAAGGGAGAGAAATGGAGCTGGACATGAATATGCCAGCAGCCAACTGGTATAAACACAGTGTCAGAAGCCCGGCTGTCCCCTCCACCATGCCAGTCAAGTGTTATGTGGAAGGTCAGCCCCAGGTGGACCCTCCCACCCTGTAGCCCAACATTGTGCAACAGTTGTCAGAGGTGAGAACATTCTGCAACGCATAATACATTCAGACAGTACGTGACATCAAGTCCGCCCTCCACACCTTGCCCGTGGCAGAGTTTACTCACTGATCACAGAAGCCGGAGCTAGCATAGTGGAGGCAGGAAGGAGAAGGGCCCTGCCCTCACTAGCTTGCGTTACCAGCTCGCCCACAGCCACTGAAAAACAGCCGTGGAATTAGATCAGAAATGTGAGAGGGTAACTATTAACAAATTATAACAGAAAAGTAGAGATTGAAAAAGAATGCAGGGATTTCCCTGTCGATCCAGTGGTTAAGACTCTCTGCAGTTCTGCTGCAGGGGGCTTGGATTCAGTCCCTAGTCAGGGAGCTAATATCCCACCAGCTGTGTGGCACAGTCAAAAAATAAAAACTAAAGAATGCAAACAAAATTAGAAGAAAGTTAAGAACAAATGAAAACAAAGAAAGGGAAATGGCAGCCCAAACTTTAAAAATTAAAGATTAGATTTAGGTTAAAATTATGAAAAATAATAAAAGTTACAATTATAAAAAGGAGAGATTTTTTTTTAAGTCACCTAAAAGATTAGAAAAATGGAAGATAACAGGGAAGTACATTTTAAAGGAATTACAAAAGGTTAATGACCCTCTGGGGAACTTTTACAATCTTTCTATAAGTCTAAAATTATCTCAAAAAATTAACATAAAAAGTGAAACACTAACATGAATCTGGAATGAAAATTTGAAGTAAAAAAAATGAAACAATGTAAGGATTTAAATAAATATATGTACAATAAATAAATATATACAATAAATAAATACATATAAATAAATGTTTATTTAGATCTGTTTTATTACATGTGTTTTAATACACATATGTATTATGTGTCTTTATATGTATATATGTAATAAATCAAATAAATATGTAAAATAAATCAAAAGCTGAGATTTTAAAAGAATTTTTAAATCTTTATATTTTAAAGGATTAAAATTATGAAAGTTTAAAGGCAGGAAATAAAAGCAACTAGAACAGGGTAGTTTCAAATGTGATAAATATAAAGTAGAAAATAAATAATATGAGATAATTAGATAATTTAAAAGGAAGATATCAAAGTAAAAGAAGACTCAACTTACAGAGATAAAAATGTAAAACCTGGAATAATCCACCAGAGTAGCATGAATGAACCAAAGCAAAATGACATACTCAAAAATTCAGAAATTCAAGTTTATGAGTTATTTTAAGGTAAAGAATAAAATATTCTTAGTAAGATGAGGGCAGAGAATTCCCTGGCAGTCCAGTGGTTGGGACTCTGAGCTCTCATTGCTGGGGGCCCGGGTTCAATCCCTGGTCTAGGAACTAAGATCCTGCAAGTCATGGGACTTGCAGAAAAAAAAAGCCAATGAGGGCAGAGTATGATTAAATGATTGTTTCTGAACCAAGAACATGATTTATCTCTCCATCTGTTAGGGTCATCTTTGATTTATTTCATCAGTGTCATATAGTTTTCTGCACACAGGTCTCTTGCCTCCTAAGTTTATTTGTAGGTATTTTACTCTTTTTGTTGCAATGGTAAAAGGGATTGCTCCCTTAATTTCTCTTTCTGGTCTTTCATTGTTAGTGTATAGGAATGCAAGACTAAGAAGAACAGCACAGGGAACTTGGCTTAATGCACTGTGGTGACCTGACCGGAAGGAAGCCGGAGAGGGCGAGAGGAGATGCATATGTATAACGGACTCGCCTTGCTGTGTAGTAGTAACTAACACAGCATCGTAAATCAGCTATACTCCAATAAAAACTAAATTTAAGAAATTGTTTCTGGTGGGCTCTGTTGAGCTGAAGCTGAGTCTAGGTTGGGGCTTTTGGGAAAGGGCATGCCTTGCCTCTCTTCAGCCCCAAATTCACATCTCCCACTGCGCCCAGCCCTTGGGATGAACACACAAGGGTTCTGAAGGGATCCAGTGAGGTGAGTGGAAGCCCCACTCTGACCCCTAGTGGGGCTACCTGGCTCAGAGCTGGGGCATCAGGACACCTGGGTGTGACTGAGAAAATCCTGTTGCTTCTCTGCACCTCCTTTTCCTTACTGGCACTGCCCAGCCGATGCCTTCCCTCTCTGTAAAACACAAAAACAGAAAACCATCAAAGTACTGGTCATCAGCATTTACTCTGGAATGAAGTAGAAAGAGCAGTGGGCATAGAAACAAATCAGGCCCCTTGAACCTGCCCTCCGACTGATGTGATGCTGGTGAATGAAAAGTGCACACATCTATGTTAATAACACTTCAGCAGAGATCCCCCTCCACAGATGAGGCTGGGTACTCTTACTTGTTGGAAAAGGGAAAGGAGAGGCAGAGGTCTGCCTGCCATGAGGTGCGAGGGGCACCTCTGTCTCTCTGACCCCCCGACCCTGCCCCAGCGCTTAGCCTGAACACAGCATCCAGCCTTCACGTCCCATCTTCTTTCCCCAGGTGGGCCTTGAACCAGGATGGCTGAGCCTCGCCAGGAGTTCGACATGATGGAAGATCATGCTCAGAGCGACTACACCCTGCAAGACCACGAGGGTGACATGGACCCCGGCCTGAAAGGTTAGTGCACAGGCCTGCCTAGTGGGCCAGGCACCCTGGGGATCACAGCCAACCCTACTGCTTTGGAAAGAGCTGGCAGGAAGGGTTTGCATCTGATTTTTAAAGGAGTTTTAAATACTTTATTATTTTAGATTATCCATAGATTTGAAACCTCATTCATTTAAATGAGCCAACAGAACCCAAAATGTGAAGCTATTTGAAAATCTGCCTTTGCAAAGGAGAGTTTGCCACAATGCATGGATATATTGTGACAAAGACTGCAGGGAGCTTGTCAGTCTAATTAATACAAGGGCAATCTGTTGAGTCTTTAGCCACACCCATGAACCTATAAATCAGCAGAATTCATTAGCATGCAAAATACATAACTTTAGGGCCCTCCCTGGTGGTCCAATGGCTAAGATTCCTTGCTCCCAGTGCAGAGGGCCTGAGGTCAATCCCTGTTCAGGGAGCTAGATCCCACATGCACAACTAAGACCTGGCACAGCCAAATAAATGAATAAAAGTAAATAAATATATATTTTAAAATGCATGACTTTATACATTTTTTTCTCTTCCTTAATAGGCCTGTAATGTCCCTAGTTGGCCAGAGTTGATTAGCTCTGGGATCCTATTATTGTACCTATAGCACTAAACTGCATCAACTTCTAAATGTTGTATAATACAGTCTTTTGGCTAAATTGGCTTGGCCTCTTCTCTGTGTCTCATCCCCACCTAGTTTGGGGAGCCCCGTGGGGTGCACAGAGCCCTCTTCCCAGTCTGAATGCCAATCCCCATGTTGGTGCCAGGAGCAGCAGGCTGGCCCATGGAGCACTGGGTTGTGCTGCAAGGAAGCCTTCTCCCCACATATCCCTGGTGGCCAGTCCTCCCTGGAGCAGCCCTTAGAGCCGGGTAAGAAAGACTAGGTCCCTGTCCTCCAAACCCATTTCTAAGGAGACAAAATGGCAGTATACTTTTCTCTTTAAATGCTGCAAGTAATAAAAACACTTTGCAGCCTGGGATGTGGGGTGGCGGATGGAAGTGGTGGAGTTCCAAGGTGGGAGGGAACCTCTTCTGGGTACATCCATAGGAGAAGGGTCCCTGGAAGAGGCAGGGTCACCAAGAGGAGTCCTGGATTGGGGAAGCATGCAGAGCTATCATTCCCACTTCGGAGATGTTTCAGGACTCACTAGGGACCCTTGTTTCAAAGGCTAACTTCTCTGTACCTGTTTAAGCAGAGAACACGCTGGAGGCAGAGCTTGGGAATCAGACAAATGGGCTCCAAGTTGGGGGAGGTGAGAGAAGGCGTGGACTGTCCTGGGAGCTCAGAGGCTGCCCTCTGGCCTTCTTGGGAGCCCCCAGCCTGAAGCTCTGGGTGAGGGGTGTGTGGGGGGGAATGCCTGCTCCACCTACTGGTCCCAATCAGCCCAAACCTCCCTTCCCTGAGTCAGGAACCAAATGGTGGCAAGAATTAACTTTCTGACCTCTCCTGGGCCTCAGCCTGACTCAGGCCAGAGCTGCTCCTTTTCTGCTCCCCGTGGAGGGTGGGGGCAGCTGGGCCCTGAGATCTCCCTCAGCTGAGGACCTGAGCCCACTCTCTCTCCATCTGTCTCTCTGCCTCATTAGCAGTGTTGCTGCTTTCACTTTCAAGTGTCCTGATTTGGCTGGTAAAGAATATAACTACTCTACTTACAGGGCTTCCTGGGTGGCTCAGTGGTAAAGAATCTGCCTGCCAGTGCAGGAGACATGAGTTCGATCCCTGGGTCAGGAAGATCCCCTGGAGGAGGAAATGGCAACTCACTCCAGTATTCTTGCCTGGAGAATCCCATGGACAGAAGATCCTGGCGGGCTACACTCCATAGAATCGCAAAGAATCGGACACGACTGAGCGCAAGCACGAGCACCCTATTTATAATGGGACTTGCTTAAAATGACGATTCAGACATTTTTGTAGAACTCTAAAAAGCTAGCAAAGGGCTTCGGCCAACAATGTCTCATGCACTGCTCACAGTAACCAGTGAGGATGGAGGTTACCTTCCCGAGTTTACAGATGACAATTTCCTCTCTGAGGTCACAGGGCTAGTATAGCCTTCCACTCTACATCAGCTGTTTCTGCCTCTGGTCACTCTCAGCCAAGACCCCCTGGAACTTCAGTTACTGAAGTCTTCATGTGTGCTAAGTCGCCTTCAGTCTTGTCCAATTCTTTGCAATCCCATGGACTGTAGTCCACCAGGTTCCTCTATCCATGGAATTCTCCAGGCAAGAGTACTGGAGTGGGTTACCATTTCCTTCTCCAGGGAATCTTCCTGACCCAAGGACTGAACTTACGTCTCCACGTCTCCTGCATCTGAAGGCAGGTTCTTTACCACTAGCGTGGCAGAGCATCCAACTTAGGATCCTAAAGTATTGAATTCTGCCCCAGGTGAATTAATTGTGCCAGTGAAAAATGATGCTCTGTTTAGGGTGATCTGGTTTAAAAATTAAGTTTAAAAATATATATCATGTTAAAACAAATGTGCCATAATAATGTAGGATGTTAATAACTAGGGAAACTGGCAATGGGGTATCCACTGTTCTGTCTTTGCAATTTTTCTGTAAATCTAATAATTCAATTTATAAAGTAAGAACAAGTTTACCAAGTTACTTTGTGCCTTAGAGGTGCTTAAAGTACAGCACCTGAAATTCCTCAGTTCTTTTAACATAAAACGTCATTGGAAGTTCTATGCTAACACAGGTATATGTGTAAAAACATAATATACATATGCAGATTTTAAGTTGCTAACCTTTTTATCACTGCTGTGAAAGTGTTTGAAGATAGTTGAAACAAACTTACCCAAACAATATACTTGCCAAAAAAGCAAGTGATACGTAAGAGATTTTCAGAGTTCTCCTCAAATTTGTTCTTGCTACTAAGGATTTAGAATGAATTATTTTTATGTGGAGAGTGAAAGGTGTGACTTGAAAGAAGGTGTCACTTTACAAGCAACATTTCATTTCAGGTAGATGACAGAGACTTTTTTGAATAATGACAAGAAACCACATGTAAAATACTAGAACAGAGAGCATCTGAGTAGATGCTAAAAGTTGGAATAGGATTAGATGAAGCCAAAGAGAGCTGCGGAAGTGGGTGAAAGTTGGTTAACTGATAAAACAGTGCACCTGCATGAATTAAAAAGTGTTAATGAGTTAACCTGTTAGACCTTCCAACTAAGACAGTCAGAAGAGGCTTCTTCCACTTTTCCTCCCTCCATCAAAAAAATTTAACATGGATAATGCGGATGATCACAGTGACAGGCTGGGAATGGACTGGGGGGGGTGTTTGGGGGGCAAGTGCTTGAGGCACCATCACACCCGTAGGCTCCTGTGCCTTGGCAGTCGAGGCTGGTGGGTACTAAGACCCAGCAGACAAAACCAAAACTGCCATGAGATACCACTTCATATTTACTAAGATGGCTCTAATTTAAAAAATGGAAAATAACAAGTGTGGGTGAGGATGTGGAGAAATTGGACCTCTTGTATATTGCAGGTGGGAGTGTAAAATGATGCAGCAGCTCTGGCAAACAGTTTGGTGGTTTTCTAAAAAATTGCACATAGAACTACCGCACAATCCAGCAATTTCACTCCTAAGGATATATCTAAAAGTATCGAAATGAGGAACTAGAACAGATATTTGTACACCAATGTTCATAGCAGCATTATTCAAAATAGCCAAAAGGCTGGAACAATCCTAGTGTCCATCAACAGATGAACGGATACACAAAAGATGCTATATACATATGATGAAATATTATTCAACCAGGAAAAGAAATGACACTGTGATAGATGCTACATGGATGGACCCTGAAAATATTATGCTTTGTGAAATACACCGGATATAAAAGGACAAATGTACAGTTTTATAGGGTATCTAGAAGAGGCAAATTCATAGAGACAGAAAATAGATAGAGGCTGCCAGGGGTTGGGAGGGAGGGAGAGAGAGAGTTATTGCTGAATAGGTACAGAGTTTTGTTGGAGAAGATGAAAAAGTTTTAGATATAGATAGTGGTGATGGCTCCACAGCACGGTAAATGTATTTACTGCTGCTGAATTGTGGTCAAAGGGACAGATGTAAAGTTGTGATTTTATACCAATAAAAGAATCTCAGCTCACACACAGAAAAAAAGACCCAGCAGACAGTTTGCGTGATGATTCCTCACCATGTGTCCAAAGCCTGCTTGAGAGAGTTGGCAGGTTTTCCCAAGCTTCAGGGCCAGAAGCTTCTTTAGAATCAGTGCTTCTTTGGCTGGATCACTGCAGCCGGGATGGGTGTTCAGGGGTGGTGTTCCAGCAGAGGGTTCGCTGGATTTCTGATCCCAAAGTGTACTGAAACACCACTTGCCTCTTTCATCTCTGGGGTCTGCTTCGTGCAGAACCAGTTCCCGGTCCTCTACTCCAAGGCTCCCCAACCCCACCCCACCCCCACTCCCCTGCCAGGTAGTGTGGCTTTTGCAGAGTCCATCAGAGGTCCCCTGGCTTTGGATTCTGATCGGGCAATTTTCCCGTAAATAGTAATGACCAACATTTCAGGTATAACTCAAGGTTTGTTGGGCAGGACTGGGAGACACAGCCCAGTGTCTGGTTAGAAGTGGGTCCTGTGTCTGCCCTGAGCTAATTTCTCTGCAGAGGAAGCAGTTTGATCTCTGAGTGTTTTCCCAGGTGTTTACTTGTCATGAATTCATGGCAATGATCTCCCATGAACCTCTCCAATAAGGGAAGACAGAGCCCCAAGTTTACTTATGGCTTAGCTCTCTGGAGTCTGCTGCCCATCTGTCAATAGCAGAGCCTTTGTCTCTGTTGGAACCACAAGCTAATTAAAAGGCAATTTCTCTTCTTGCCCCAGAACAGGTTAACATCACAGGCCTCTTTCCTGATGACCCTGGTGTACGGGCCCAGTTGTGGGGTGGGAGTGCGGTTGGTCCCCTTCGTGGTTTTATCACGTGACCACAGTCCATTTATCTGGGGTCCATGCTGGGTGATTTTGGCTCCAAAAGACACTGTTCCCCAGTTCCTCTGAGGTCAAAATTGGGGTGGAGCGAGGCAGCCATTCTGAGGGGTTCATTGTGTATGTTCCAGAGTCTCCCCTGCAGACCCCGGCCGATGATGGATCTGAGGAACCAGGCTCTGAAACCTCTGATGCTAAGAGCACCCCGACGGCGGAAGGTGGGGCCCCCTCCTCTCACAGCTTCATTCAAACAGCTCCTTCCATGCTCCAACCTGTGCTTAGCCACGCTTTGAGCTCATACGTGCCACCCTGCCTGGCTGCACTCGCCACTGCCCCTGGCTGAGAGATAGGCCCGCTCAGTGCTTTGCGGATGGGGCTTGGGCCCCAAATGGTGTGGGAGCCATGCTCTGTCTTCGTGCCTTGCTCGCTAGTGCCAGGGATGGGCAGCTTCATCGTGCATGAGCTTCGAGGCAGCCACACTTGAACAGGCTGGGATCTGGCAGAGCAGGGCCTGATCTCAGCTCCACAAAGCCCCTGTTCCTTATCCATTGTCCTCTCCACACTTCTCCCATGAGCCACCAGGTCCCCTAGCAGTGGTTTGGTTCAGGAAAGGGAAGGTCAGTGCACTTTTCCAAGCTCACACTTTGGGACTGCTCTTGGTTTAGCATCCTTCATTTCTTGAGCTGGGCCTGGGCCTCTGGACTTTGACCATGGTGTTAGCTCCAGCCCATCTTTTCTAACCTGTTCTCTGTAGACATTTGGTATCTAGGTTACTATTATAAAGCTTCTGATGTATTTCCTGAAGTGTTCCTTGGTCCTGACCATCTTCTCTTGCTTCCCATCTATATCAGTCAAGACTATGTTTGAGGAATTTCCCTGGTGGTCCAGTTGTAAAAATTCTGCCTGCCAATGCAAGGGACATGGATTCAATCCCTGGTCTGGGACAACTAAGCCTGTGTGCCACAAGTACCGAAGCCCCCACGCTTCAGGGCCCATGAGCCACAAGAGAAGCTACCATAATGAGAAGCCCGTGCACTGAAGTTAGAGAGTAGCCCTGGCTCATGGCAACTAGAAAAAGCCGTCATGCCTCAAGCAAGACCCAGCACAGCCAAAAAAAAAAAAAGACTATGTTTCATCACAGGTAACATAAAACCCAACTAACTGTGGCATATATATGAAGAGGCTCATTTGTTTCACATAATAAAACGTCTGGACTAGAGTGGCAGCTCCTCAGTGTCATCGGTGCTCTTCTGTCTTTATCTTCTGCCATCTTTAATGGCTGGATTATTGCCTCATGGTTACAGAATGACTGCTGCACCTCCAGGCATCATATCTACCTTCACAGCAAGGAGAAAGCAACAAAGCAAAGTGACTGAAAGAGCCCAGAAATCAAACATATTCCCTTTTTATTAGGAAAGCAAGAGTTTTTCTATGTGCCCCACCTGACCAACTTCCATTTATGTCTCATTGGCTGGACTGGGTTTTCTGACGCCTTCTGGCTGTAAGAGAGGCTAGAACATTGAGTATTGTGCCTTTCAGCTTCCTTCATAGGAAAAATCAAGGGAGAGGGGCACTGAGAATGGCTTTTGAGTAATTAGTTTGCAGAGTATGCCCCTCCATCTCTCCATCCTCTCCAAGGTTCTATTCTCAGCACTTTCCTGGGCCCCACCCATGACTTTGGTGAGAACCTGGCCCCAGCATCTCCCCAGGCATCCACTTTTGGATGAATTCAGAAAGTGGCTGTCAAGTTCCTTGCCAGTTGATAGTATAAAGATATAGTGGATGTGGCCCTTCTCCTCTCACCCCTCCCCACCACCTCCAAGGTTCTCAGCTTACTAGTGAGGAGAAAACCAGACCAAATGCTCTTTACTCTCCTTCTTAGAGCCAGTGATGCAAGACATAGCCTGCTGATCCAGTTCAGACAGTTTTACAGGTTGCCTAGTGCCCTGAGAAAATCCTGAAGCACTCATGCCAGATTTTAGGCCAGCTTTCCAAATCTACTTTATTCTGGGAGAATCTTCCCACCACATCTTGCTACATTCTGGACCCTGTCCGTGTGAGGGTCCCAAGAGCTTCAGCTCTCATGGCTTGGGGAATGGCGGGGAGCTGCTGGGGTGGAGCTCTGCCAGGCTGCTCCTGAGATAACCACAATAAACAGGACTCCAACTGACGAACCTGACTCAGGCTCTTGGAAAGCGTTTAAAGCTGACATGTCCTCCTGCTTGCCCAGAATGGTTTGGTAGTATGCCAGCTCATTGCTCGGGGAGGAATGCCGATCTGGAAGTGTTCACCTTGATGAGAGACCAACAGCAACTCCTGGTGGTGAACCTTTCCCTCTGGCCTTTGCTCTGAGGGTGGATCCATCAGTTGGCCTGTTGTCAAGCACCTGACCTCAGACAGAGCTGGCCTGTTCATTGCCACCCAGGGGAGTCTGTGCTTTATAACCAAGGGTCATGGGCTCCACAAGACAGGGAAATAGATGTTGGTGTTCAGTTGCTCAGTCGTGTCTGACTCTCTGTGACCCCATGGACTGCAGCACGCCAGGCTTCCCTGTCCTTCATCTCCTAGAGCTTGCTCAAACTCATGTCCATTGAGTCGGTGATGCCATCCAACCATCTCATCCTTCTCTTCCTGCCTTCAATCTTTCCCAGCATCAGAGTCTTTTCTAATGAGTCGACTCTTTGCATCAGGTGGACAAAGTATTGGAGCTTCGATTTCAGCATAAGTCTTTCCAATGAATATTCAGGGTTGATTTCCTTTAGGATTGACTGGTTTGATATCTCCTTGCTGTCCAAAGGACTCTCAAAAGTCTTCTCCAACACCAACAGTTCAAAAGCATCAATTCTTCAGTGGTCAGCCTTCTTTACGGTCCAACTCTCACATCTATACATGACTACTGGGGGATTAGGAGTGGAAGAAAACTTCGAGGTCAAGGCACCTCCCATTTTGCAGATGAGGAAACTGAGACCCTAAGCAGACAAAGGACTTCCCCAAAGCTGGCCTCCCAGCAGAACCATAGCCTCCAGAACTGACTGCAGAGTTTACCTTCTCCTGTTCTGCACTGCTATAAGGATCAAACATCTGTGACCAGTCACCTGATTATCAATGTTTCTTCCTTAAAAATACTGGCAACCATCCCCAGCAGTCCCTTTTGCTGCAGTGTTTAGAGGGGGGCTGTTCTGGCTTTCCTGGTAGAGGGCCCGGTTGTCTCATAAGCAGTTGCCTCTTGGACAGAGTATTCATGTTTTCCTGGGGAGATTTCAAGTGGGAGCACGGCTCTGGGCCCTGCTCTGTGGGGTTGCTTTTTTGCATGCCGCTGAGTCCCCTTCCTGCCTCCCCATTCCTGCACCTTTGCATCCCCAAAGAGGACAAGATGAGGGGCGTGGCATGGCCCAGCCCAGCCCCTAAGGTGGTCCCCACTCTTGGTGGTTTCCAGATGTGGCAGCACCCTTAGTGGATGAGGGAGCCCTGGGCGAGCAGGCGGCCACTCAGGCCCCCACGGAGATCCCAGAAGGAACCACAGGTGAGGGTGACTCCCGGGGCTGGGTGCTGGGCTCCCCAACTGTAGGATGGGATCACGTGGGGTTCTGCCTGTCTCCAAATGAGGTGGGAATGTGGGTGGATGCCAGCCTCCCGAAGTTTCAGGTTGTTCTGAGCTTGATGCTCTGTTACCTCCATGGCTGCTTGCCCATCTCCTGGAGGATAGAGAACCTTCTGGATTCCTTCCAGCCTCTCCTCTCCTTGTCTTAGCTCCGGAGAGTTCTTGGAGGCAGGCTGGCGGCCGAGGTCAGCCCACGGTCCTGCTGGGACTCTGCCCAGCAACAGGGTCACTTCCTAGGGGGTAAACAGCTCCCTGGGGGGAGTACCTGAGTCTGTCACAGCATCCGGATGGCCCACCCACATCTTTGGAGGATCTTAACAGGATAACCCCCAAGAACTCAGTGATGCACTCTAGCATCCAATTTTAGGACAGTCTTTTCAAACATATCAGCATTGAACAGACGTGACGAGGCTGTCCTGTCAACATCGATGATGGGGAGCTGCCCAGATAGGACACTGACCAGAAATAGCACTGAACTTGGAGCCTCCAGAGTCACCGTGAGCTGCCCGGGTCCTTAGGAAACAGCAAGCAGAGCCCAGAGCTCTGGCTGTCACTTCCTTCACGTCCACCTCCCTGAGCTAGTCATGACTCCAGCCATTGGCTTGGCGATGGGGACGGTGCTCAGCAAGAAATGCAGGACAAGCTCTGGATGGTGTTTCAGCAGCAATGGAGAGTGGGGAAATCTGCCCCAGCAGGAGTTCTTTTTCTTCCTGAAGGCGCGGCTCAATGGCAGCTGTTTGGGAAGTCTGCAGCCTTTTCCCAGCCCTGTGGGTTAAGAATGCCGGGCAGGGGCCAAGCAGCGCCACCCACTCCTCCAAGTAGTTTCCGCTCCACAAACTGCTCTCCAGAGATGGATAGAAGGGGATGTTCTGGATACTGACAGGCCTCGTCCTTGACAGTGAAGGTCGTTTGAAGGCCATGGAACCAACTACTCATGGGATGAGATCACGGGTAGTTTGACTTTTGTCTCTCGCTGTCCCTTTATAACTTTTCAGTGGGCGAAGCTCTTCTGCCTGGGACAAAAACTCTAGGGAACTCTCGACTTTCCATCACTCCTGGGTTATCAAGTGTCTTAGTCTCCACCAACACACAACTCAGTCTGCAAATGCTGATGAGAATGTGCAGTCTGGGACTTCCCTGGTGATCCAGTGGCTAAGGAAACCCCTGCCAATGCAGGGCACATAGTTCAACCTCTGGTCTGGGAAGATTCCCATGTGCCTTGGATCAACTATGCCCATGCCCTGAGCCTGTGCTCTAGAGCCACAACTACTGAGCCTGTGCTCTGCAGCAAGAGAAGCCACCACGATGAGAAGCCCAAGCACCACAATTAGAAAGTAGCCCCCCACCTGCCTCGTCACAACTAGAGAAAACCTGCATGCAGCAACAAAGACCCAGAGCAGCCAAAAAATAATCAATTACTTTTTAAAAAAGGAATGTACAGTCAGGGTAACACCCAAAGCTGCAGGTCCTCCTCTCTGGGACTGGAGAGGGGCAAGAACCAGGCTTGGGGCAGGGAAGTTATTCCTGCGTTGGGGCTGCTATGAGCTGGCCCCATGCAGTTTCTGCAGGTGTTGCAAGTTGAGTCTTTCCCTGTAGGGTTTTTTCAATTCTTCCAGATGCCCCCCTCGCCCGCCATCCCCGTTGTCCTCCTGAAGTTCCCTCCCTCTGCTCTCAATTCCAGCAGACATTCCTCTCTCTTGGGTCCCTTGGGGTCTGAAGATCCGTCTCATCTCTCCTCTGCCAAGGTCGGCTTGCTCACATCGGTGGCCCTGCTGGACATGGCCTGAGGTGCCCCTTCCACTATGGCTGCCCTGTGCCCACCACAGGTCCACGGGGAACATCAGTGTTCCTTGCCTGAACAAACCGTGCATATGCAGACAGCCCACAGGCTTTGCTCCACCACCAAGGCAGGGCCAGCCTGCCTGTCCTTCTTGAGTTTTCCCAGGTGGAGTTCTGACAGCCGTCCACCATGTCCCTAACCCTAGGGGACACACATCACCTGTCTCCACCTGGTGCCTTGAAACCCTTTCAGTGGGACTGAGATGGGAGGCTGACAGGTAGCCACCACCCCCACCCGCCCTAAGCTGCTCTCTCTAAAGAAATCCTTCTTTAAAATTCTCTCCCCCTCCACTCTTTTACATCCTGAATGAAGTGGGAGGTTTTAGAGTTGAGGGGACATTTTTTCGGCTGGTGGCTTTAACAGTATGTACCTTGGTTTCGGGCTTCCCTGCTCAGACGGTAAAGAATCTGCCTGCAATGTGGGAGACCCAGGTTCAGTCCCTGGGTCGGGAAGATCCCCTGGAGAAGGGAATGGTTACCCACTCCAATATTCTTGCCTGGAGAATTCCATGGACAGAAAAGCCTGGTGGGTTACAGTCTATGGGGCCACAAAGAGTCAGACACGACTGAGCGACTAACACGCCTTAGTCGAGCACCTCACTTGGGCACATGTCTTTGTCGTATCTTGATTCTCCTGTGAAACTTCCCATTTGAGGTCCATTTGAGAGTGAAGTATGGCCATCCCCCTGCAGGTGTCCCTGCCTTGCCGGGTGAGCATGGAGCCATCTTGGGGCTCCAGGCAGGCAGAGAAGCCATATAGGCTGGTGACGGCCCAACCACTGGCTCACACTCTCCCTCTCTCTGGTGTCTCTGAGCATCTCTCTTGCTGGGATCAAGGGGTGTCAGAGATACCAGCAGCCTGAAGTTTCTAATTTACATCAGGACCAGGGTATCACAACCCCACGTTGGTGTGTGAAAGCGATGGGCTTCCCAGAGCCATGGCAGTGATGTCATCGGCATGCCGCCTTGTGTCCTGTCTTCGGGACTCCATGCCATGTAGCTGGATTTGCTGACTTGCTGTCTCCCTGGGTCTTTCTTCTATAACCTTGTCAGAAACTCAGACCAAACCTATGCTTGGAGCAGTGCTTCCCTGACAGACATCTGTTGCCAAGTGACACTGAGCTATCACCGTTAGACCTCACGGGCTGTACAGCATCAGCATGCAGGGCACCCAGAGGTGTTCCTGCCTAGGAACTGCCATTGGGGAAGCTGCCCAAGCCCACTGATAGCCCCTGCCCCTCGCCACAGCGGCCCTGGGCCAGCCAGTGGGCTGGGTGTCTTATCAGGCCGTCACACATCTGTCCAGCGACCCGGAGAGTCTTTCCTTTGCCTCCTCCATGTTTTCTGTGATGGGCCTGCATGGCAAGTGGTGCTAACTTGCAATTCTGATTTAATTGTAGACTGAGTCATCGTAGGTCTAGGAGGAAAGAACTGGTGGCCCAGCCAGCCACTAGTGGGCATTTCTCAGGCTGGTGGCCTCCCTGTCCCTGTCCATCAGGGCATGTTGGCCCTCCTGGGGTGTGGGGTCACACCCACGTCAGTGTGTGACCAGCTTGCCTTAGAGGGTCTTTCTTCTGGACAGTCATACCCTTTGTCCTGCAGTGATATCGCCATTTCTTCACGATGCAGAAATTGGCATTGTATGAAAGCTTACCGACTTTGGTACCATTGATGATGTGATCAGGAGTTGGTCTCAGTCTTTTTTTGTTCAGGAGGGACAGTGGGCTCCCTAAGTGGAAGCCCAAGATACCCCCAAAACTGCTCACTGACACTACCACCCCCCCTTTAATCAGATGGCACCTATTCTTAGCAGGCAGTTAAAGGGGTTTGCCCAGTAGTTTGGAGGAAAGAAACCGAACCTCTAGGGGGCTCCTTCCATGTACCAGACACTTTGCTGAACGCATGCACACAGTTTCATATGAACCCTCACTGCTCTCCAAGACAGGCTGGTGTTATCACTTTGGGGTTCTAGAGTTGGAAACTAAAGCTCAGAGAAGCTAAGTAATGGTAGCACCTGAGCTTGAACCCCAGCCGGACTCCACAGCCCACACGCCTGGTCCTTCCTGCACCTCCGGCTCCCCCAGGAGCGCTGGCGGGGCTGGGAGGGCGGCCTCCATCAGGACACAGCACCGCAGCAGTGGCTGAGCAGCAGAGTGCTTCTCCGACCTCACCTGTCCTGTGTCTTTGTGGAGCGGGGGACTGAGGATCCAGGACCCACTGTGGGGAAGGTCTTTCCTGCTAGACTGTGTTGCCTGAAGGTGTGTGGGCATGGGGCGGTGGGGGGGCTTGTTTAGCGGACTGTTTTCATCCACACCCCCAGCAGTCACATTTGCAAAAGTAGCCAGAGATGCAGCACTTCAGAAACCATTAGGAGGGGCAGGGAGCTCTGTTTCTAGCAAACAATAACCCTGTCTGCTTTCTATCCTCTTCATTTGCTGACACACAAACCAGCTGAAGAAGCAGGCATTGGCGACACCTCCAACCTGGAAGACCAAGCTGCTGGACACGTGACCCAAGGTCAGTGGGCTAGTACTGAGGGCCACGTATTGACGTGGGGGATTGGAAAGAGGGGGTGGCAACACTTAAGTGGACTGTACCCTGAGAAGAGAATTTGGACCTTGGCCTCAATTCCAGGGTCCCGATCTTTAGGAGCTGGTTTTTCATCAAAGGTGGGCTATTCAGGTAGAGAAAGAGCTTTAGCTCTTCCTAGTCATTCCTGAGTCCTTCCCAGTGTGTTTGTTGTTCTGAAAGAAGCTGGCCTTGCCCAGCTTGGGAACTCGAGAATCAGTGACCAACAGAAACACAAATGTGTCTAATGAGTGATTCTCCCTGTAGGCGGCCCTCTGGCCCATCCCAAGAACAAAGCCTCAACTCTGTCACCACCAAACTATTTCTTCTGCGCAGCCTTCAAATTTTATTGTGATTTTCTTCTCAGGGACAAAAATTATTGTGCTCAAGAAAAACAACTTCGTATAATCACTGAGCATAAATGTTTTTAAGAACTTAAATTGTAAATCCTAGAGATTCCTTATCTTTGGAAATGGAGACCTCCAATACAACCCAGCTGAGTTATGTTTTCTGTCATTGGCTGCATAAATGAACTTGAGAGTCTGTTGTATAATGTGGAAGCTTTTGGACTGTAAGAGAGCCGGGGAGTCACTGGTCTTTTCCCCACAAAGTGATTTGGGATTTGTTCAGTGTTTAGCGCTGCCATGGGGCCATCTGGCTTTAGGGAGACTCTGGGCCCTGGAGAAATGTCTCCTTGAGGGTGCTTTGAAGCCTAATTATACTTTTCTGTCTCCCAGGGCTCCCTGCCCCATAGTGCACTGGTGTTTCTTGTCTCATTCTTAGGTTTACAAAGAGCTTCAAAAAAATATTAGAAGTGATAATCATTATAAACGGGGAATCTCAGTCTGTGTGTTAAATAACTAGAATCTTGCCTCCTATTTCTTTTAGGTCATGATTTCTAGCTTTTAGGTAAAATGAGAGGTTTTTAATAACCTCTGGAAATGACCATCTGCTTTCATAAAAAGAAGTGAATTTGAGTTTTTCTTACAAATTTTTATTGTAGGCTTTTTCTTTATGTCCCTGGAACATATTCCCTGGAACAAAAAGATCAGGCCAACAGCTTTCCTAGAAACCTTACTTTGGGGCTAACTGAATTTTTAACTCTCCCAGCACTGGCTTAATATCATAGAGCTATACAGGCGAACACCAGGTAGCATCTGCAATGGAACACTGGCACCAAATCTGTGAGCGTGTGGAGGTTTCTACCTCTGTGCTGCCCAGGCCAGTGTTTAATGTCTCATGTGGAGCTGTTGACCCAAATGGCCAGGCCCAGCTCCCTCCAGTGGGGCCTTGGGAAATCCAGACACCCTGGTGATCCACAAACATGTTTCATTGCCACAGACCTGCAGTCTGTTTTGTGCTAAAGCAATCAGATTTAGGAAGAACCATGTACACAGAAGCACAGCTGTTATCTCTTTCTTGTTTTCCTGCGGCAGAAGGATGGAGCTACGAGGAGCTGAGAGGAGCAGGGTGTGGGGAGGGCCCGGCTCACCACACCCTGCTCACGCCAGGAGTAGACCTTTCTTCTGGGAGTGTCACCAGGGCCAGGCCCCCTGGGGAGTGTGGGGACACAATTCATCTGCACTCCTGAGGCCACCCAACTGTGTTTCCCCAAATATTGCTTACCTTGGATCCACCCCTGCTGATTACAGCCTTTTAGTATTGACTTGAAAAATACTGGATATTTTTCACGATATCCATAAGATAGTATGAAAAAACTCAAATGGGTTTTGGCCAACTCAGTAGTTACTGAGCACTTTTCAGTCTTCTGGGAGCTGAATGAATGTTCTCCCAGCCCAGCATCTTCGTCCAGGAGTAATAGCATGGTGGCAGGTTCCTCATGCACACGCGCACACACACACACACACACAGGCTGCACTATCCTATACTGGTAACTTCTCAGGGAATGTTTAATACGCAGGTTTGGGGCCCTGGTCTCTTTTTCAGCGAGGGTCTTTTTAAGCCCTGTGGTATAACAGTAACATCCACATCACAAGCAATTTCTAGGGAGCTCTGGGAGGAAAGATTTTTCCAGAAAGTGCTGGAGACCTGGCCTGATGAGAGGTGTAGGGACCAGTGGCTGCTGCCACTTCAGGTCTGTTGAGTGGTGGGTTGGGAGGAAGTTGGGATGAGGCGGCAGTTGCTCAGGTTGCCTCCTGCCAGCTGGTTTCTTGCATCTCTATTAGTTGGTCTGTTCATCTGCAAGACTCACCAAGGGCCCCAGAGAGTCTCCTGCAGACCCCTTGGAAGGCAGAAATCAGCTCATTTCCCTGATGACATCATGTGTAGATCTGGCCACATGGCAGGCTCTGGGGCTATGCTAAGAACACAAGGTACCTGTGAGCTTGAGGCCCCAGCATAGGGGTGGGAGGTGACAGAGCTGGCCTCTTGGTAAGGGGCTGCTGGGCAGCTCCACAGACTCCGACTAGAGTTGGGACCAGAGGGACCATCATGTGTTAGCCATGTGTGTGGACCCCTGTGTTCTCCCACCTCCTGCCCCTCCCTTCATCCAGTCCCTTTCTCTTCCAAGACCCTCAATCCTTTGAGGTAGCAGGGTTTATTTAGAGGAGAGCTGCAAAGTTGTCCTGGAACTAGGTAGGATGTTTGAAGAGTTGGGAGTTAGAAAAAATACAGGATATTAGGAGACCCAACAGAAAAAAATCTCCTGTCCTCAATACACAGATATTTTAAGGAGGGATTCACGTGGATGTGGGGCTTCTCTGGTGGCTCAGATGGTAAAGAATCTGCCTGCAATGCCGGAGACCCAGGTTTGATCCCTGGGTCAGGAAGGTCCCTTGGAGAAGGAAATGGCTACCCATTCCAGTATTCTTGTCTGGAGAATTCCATGGACAGAGGAGCCTGGCGGGCTACAGTCTATGGGGTCACCAAAAGTCAGACATGATTGAGCGACTAACACTTCATGTGAATGCGGCATGAATGAAGCAGAAAACAGGGAAACGTGCCCTCCATCCACTGGGCTGGCACACTGGAGGTGGTGTGACGGGTAAAGCAGGGGTCCCGCAGGGCTGGCCACGTCTTTGCCGTGCAGACCACCTTAACTGCCGCGGGGGTCACCTCACCTCATGTGGAAGGTTGTTCATAATCCACAGTCTGGACAAACCTGAACCGTGTTTCTGTTTGTAGAAGTCTCACGGCAGGTCAGTTAGTAAAGACTGAGCCCTGATTATGATGCATTTGGGGTTTTCCAAGTCAGGGTGGGTTTGTAGGTACCTGCTGGTTTTATTGGGCAAAAAGGCGGGGCCAGAGAGAGAAGGAAAGGAGACCCTCCCTGCACCCCAACCAGGTCCCAGCTAGAGGCCAGAGTCTTCAGGAGGCTCACAGTCCCTGGAGAGGAGGACAAGTTTCTGCTGCTGGTGGAGTTAGCCTAAGGCAGCCCGGGATATGGCAGGACGCTCGGAGCCCATCCAGACCCAACATAGGCAGAGGACTAACACCAGCACTAGTCGGGGTCTCGTCTAAGCTCCCCTTTTACAGATAAGAAAACTGAGGCTCAAAGACAGGAGGTGCTCACCCATGGTCACCCAGCCAATTGTTGGCAGATTGACCAAGAGCCATTTCATTCTGAGCAAAGAAAAGCAACACAGGTGAGCTCAGAGTGTGGGCTCCTTTTCCTTTGTTAGGTGGGCTTGAAATGCCATTTAAATGTCCTTTTTTTCTTTCAAACGTGTGTCCCTCTCTTAAAACACTTAACTCGCTCTTGCTAACCTTTTGCCGCCGCTGCCTCTTCAAACCCAGAGGAGAGGAGAGTTCCAGGTCAGCAGAGGGAAGCATCTGAGAGGCCTCTGGCCCATGGGCTTAGCTCTCAGGTCCAGCTTGCACACGGCCAAGAAGCTTCTGGGGTCTCCAAGCTGCCTCTGGGGGAGAAAGAGTCCGAAGCTCCCGTCCTGGCGACCTCTCGCCCTTCCCAGCATCACCCCGTCTGCCAAGAGCCTCCTCCACCAGGAGGCCCTCAGGAGCCCCACCGGGAGTGGGGACCAAAACTGGGGCAGCGGGCTGAGGAGGGCCTGGCCTTTCCGAAGCCCCCCTCCCCTGGATGTCAGCAGACGGAGCCTGGGAGTGCCGAGGTTGTCCAGGCAAGCTTCCTCGGGGAGCCGGGCCACGACGGAGGTGAGGCTGTGGAGCTGGGGACCTCTGGTCTGACCTACCAGCATGCATCTGACATGCTCGGGGCCCCCACCCTGCTCGCAGGCCCCAGAGAGGCCACATGCCAGCCTTCAGGGACAGAACCTGAGGTTGCAGAGGGCAGCCGTCGCGGCTCTGAGCCACCAGAGTTCCAGCTTTGGGGAGGCCTGCCCCAGGAGCTGCCTCTGAAGGGGGTGCAGGGCAAAGAGAGGCAGGGGGCTGAGGAGGTGGATGAAGACCGGGACATTGATGAGTCCTCGCCCCAGGACTCCCCGCCCTCCCAGGTCTCCCCGACCCAAGGCGGGCCAGCCCCACAGGAAGTTTCCAGAGAAGCCCCTGGAACCCCAGGGTCCCCAGGCAGGGGTGCCATCCCGCTTCCTGTCGATTTCCTCTCTAAAGCATCTGCAGAGACCCTGGTCCCAGAGCCCGATGGGCCCAGCAAGGGGCCCCCAGGAGAAGGGCACAGCGGGTCCCCCGAATTCACATTCCACGTGGAAATCACAGCCAACCTGCAGAAGGAGCAGGAACCCCCTTCGGAGGTGGATTTGGAAGGGACTGCACTTCCCGGGGCCCCTGGAGAGGGGCAAGAGCCCCGGAGCCCCCCTGAGGGCAAGGACACAAAAAAGACTGATCTTCCAGAACCTTCTGGAAAGCAGCCTGCAGCTGGTCTGCCAGGGAAGCCTGTCAGCCGGGTGCCTCAACTCAAAGGTCTGTGTCTTGAGCTCTTTCGCTCCCACCTGGCGACCTCGTGTGCCACCCAGTCTGCGGGCACTGCCACTCAGCTTCCGGCTCCTCCTTGGCTCCTGCCGCTTCTGAGGCCCCCGGGGACAGCCACCAACCAGCCACATGGGCCTTTGCTCACCCTCCCGGCCACCTCCTATCCCTCAGGCGCTGGCAGCTCGTGCTCCTCTCACGCTTGCCCGCCGTCGTGCATGCCACCCCCCCCCCCCCCCCCGCCCGGTGCTTTCTGCCCCGTTCACTCCTCTGGCCCCTCGATTTATCGGCAAGGCTATTTATCAGCCCAGTGGAGGCTGCTGGGCTGCACTCTACAAAGAGCATAGCAGCGGCTCCCACTTCAGAGGGCTCACTATGTGTCTCAGATTGGTTGTCTGGGACCCTCCCGACCCTCCCAATTGGGCATAATTAGCCCCGATTTGCAGATGAGAAAACTGAGGCTCCAAGCGGTAGAGTATCTTGCTGAAAGTCACTGAGTAGTAGGTGAAAGAGCCAGGTTTGGAACCCAAGTAGGTCTGCTTTGAAAAACACTTCTATCTACCCTGCAAGTGCCTTCCAGGAGGTCCTGAGGTGTGCCCTCCTAGCCCAGAGACTCAGAGGACACCTGTCTGTCTTCTGTGACTGTCAGTGGACAGCACCTCACATGTAGCAGGCCACACTCGCGCGCGCGCACACACACACACACACAAGCATTTGGAGGTGACCCAGGGCCCATGCTGAGCACCTCACATGTAGCAGGCCACACACACACACACACACACACACACACACACACACAAGCATTTGGAGGTGACCCAGGGCCCATGCTGAGCTTTTGGCCCAACAACCACTCACACCCTATTCCGTCTGCCTTGTGGCAGAAGAGACAGTGAGCAGAAACAAAATCTCATGGAAGGAAACCCTTCGTCTTCCCCTGGCAGAGCTGGGGCGGTCCCCCTGATGGGATCGCAGGGAGGGATCTCAGCCCCGTCCCCGTCCTCAGCCCTGGGAAGTGTGACCGCAGCAGCCTTCAGGAGCTGAAGAGACGGGAGGGGAGGTTCCCAAGGGCGAGGGTCTCTGTGTCCTCTGGGCGGAGGACAGTTTATACCCCAGAGGAGGCCTCATGGCCACATGTCAGTCGTATTCATATGTTTAGGTCCCGTAGAATTATTTGCGGGGCCCACAAGTTGATGCTACTTAAACAGTTAATTGCAGACATCTGTTAAATGTTGTCACGAAAACTTTGAAATGTTATAGATGAAGGAACCTGTATTTTAAATTTTAAGACAGAAAAAGAATCCTACTTTAAAATATCCTAAACTCCAAACTAATATGGGACACGTAACTGTGACTTGACAGATGACAACAGTGTTTCCTGAAATGTTGTTTTGTATTGAATGCTGATCCACTGCATGTTGATAGATGTGTCCAGGGAGGAAAGAGTTCCATGGTCTAGTTAGTTTGTGGGGGGGGAGGTGAAACAAAGGTAAATGGGGTTTGCTGCTGGGGAACGTATCAGAGCCTTTAATATTCTAATGTACATTCTGACCCTCTGAGAAGGATACATAGTAGCCATTTCCCCAATTTGGGGAATGCTGATCTAGCAAATGCATTTGTGTGACATAGATGATGATGGCCACTGGGGCAAAGGATGTGAATCAGGTCCACCTGGGGCTGTTATTAAATGCAAGTTCCTGGGCCCTACCTTAGGCTTACTGTCTCAGAGTGCACCTGGGATTCTGTATTTCAAGAATCTCTCCCTCTGGTTCTGCTGAATAACAAAGTTTGAAAATCTCTGGGCTAGATCACCAGTGCTGGTCACTCTAGAAATCTGGTCTCCAGAAACCAGTGAGAGGCTTCCACTCTCCTCAGAGAAATACGATATTGAAGCCACAGATGAAAACCTATGATCAGTTTTCAGTAGTGAATGCCAATAGCAGGAAAGAGTGAGTTAGAAGTTACGCTGGTAGACAAACAGATTGGTTTCACCAAGGGGTGTGGCTTTCCAAACACAAAAGCTGTCAATGGTTTGGTCCTAAAATCCAGAGGTTATCTATAGCAGGGGTCCCCAACCTCTAGGCTAAGGATCGATACCTCCTGTCAGATCAGGGGTGGCATTTAAGTGCACAATAAATGTAATGTACTTGAATCATCCTGAAACCATCCCTTCCCACCCCCAGACTGTGGTAAAATCATCTTCCATGAAATAAAGAGTTTGGGAACTGCCGATCTATAGGATATTTGATGGCAGCTAGTTTGTTGCTAATTTGGGGAAAAGACAAGCATTAGTCCCCCTTGGGAGAGTCTGTAAGTGGTGAAAAGGCCCTCCAGGGTTGGGTCAGGGGTGAGTTGGATTTGTCAGAGAGCCAGCTAGGACTGGTCACCCAAGCCCCTATGAGTGAGGGGCAGATTCTGGGAAAATGGCCCACTTCCCCTGGCCCTTGGGTGACAATATGAGCAAGGGGTCCTGCAGGGGCCAGAGCCTGCCTGACCTGCTCAGTCCATGGTCCTGGGGCTTCCAAATGCCCCTCCTTGGAGCAGGGTTGGCCCTAGTCAGGGGAGGCTGACCCCAGCAGAGCCTGACCCCAGTAGCCCTGCACCGTCTACCTTCCCTGACCACCCGTGTACCAACATGTGCCCATAACAGTTTCCTCTGCGTCGCCTCTGCATGTCCCCGCCCTCGGCCAGGCTGCTGCCCCATCTTGTCAGGGTGTTGCAAGCAACGACCCTAGTGTGCTGTGTTGATACTAACAACAAGACACCTAACAGATTCAAGGGGAAAGAAATCAGCCGGGTTTCCACTGGCCCAGCTGAACAAGACATATTGCACAGTTTCTGAGAAACCACTTTCCCTCCATTGGGCTCTCTTGTGCTAATGGATGTAACGTGCATTCTCATTTTGTATTTTATCAGCTCGCATGGTCAGTAAAGGCAAAGATGGGACTGGACCCGATGACAAAAAAACCAAGGTAAGCTAAGAAAGCCATGGCACCTCTCTGCCGCCATCAGGTTCACCAGGAAGCCATGTTTTGTATGTGAATTGATCTCTCTTTATGATACGTGGAAATTGTTGGTCCCCGAGGTACAGCTGTCATTCAAAGTGCTTTGTGTTTTCATGCAAAGGTTTAAAATGTCAGCATTTATCCTTGGATACTTCTGCCAGGGAAGGGCAGACAGCAGGTTAATGAATGAATGAATGAATACTCCTAATTATAGTTGTACCAGCACTGTTTGAATTAAGACGTTCATGGTAAATGAAGGTATGTTTGAATTTTTTGCAATGAATTTTGAATTTTATGCTTCCCGCTACAGGTCTAGGCACAGCAAAGATATATCTGTATACACACAGAGAGATATATTTAAGATCTATCTAGAAAATACCATTTACTTAGGGGGCTGAGAGAGTGTTGAGAAAAAATGGGATATCCAATCTAAAGTGGAGGGTTCTGGAAAAGCCCTAGAGGAGAGGACCTGTGAGGCAGGCCAAGGAGGAGAGATGAAGTGGGGTTGGTGAATAGGGGTGAGAAGAGACTTCTGAGGAGTAGGATCAGTGGAGGTAAAGGGGGGTGGGGGGAGAAGGGGAGACAAATCTCGTGTTAAGGAGTTCTCAGCAAATCGGCTCGGTTGCTGCCAAGCTCGGAGTAGGGTTGAGGCAGGCCGGAGGAGGGAAGCCTGATACACACCCTACATGCTGAGTGGACACGTGGGCTGTGGTGCCCTAGAGGCTGTCCTGGAATCCTGCTAGCCAGTCTTAAGATTCTCCCCCACCAAGGACCAGAAAACCGAGCAGCCTGCTCACCACCCAACTGCACCCAGGATTGCATGGTCCTTCTCACGCTCCCTGTCAGCTCTAGTGCACTCTCCTCCCTGACGGGGCATCTTGGAGAAAGCTCCCATAGCTGCACAGTAGGGTTTTTCCAGGAAAACCTCGCTGGGGCCCCAGACGAAGATCTGTTTTCTTTATAGGCGTCCAAGAGGCACCCTGTCTATGCTGCCTGAAACGCCTAGGTGTTCATCAGTCCTGGAGGACTGAATTAAGCCCTAGGGTTTGGTCTTGTGTTGAGGGTGGCTGCCCAAAGTACCTACCCTGGAGGAAATCGGGGCTCGCCATCACAGGACCCCAGTGGGGCAGCTGAGGGTACTTACTGCAGGGACTTGGGGTAGGGGGGAGTTGCAATAACTGCTTGCCAATCGGGATGCCCATTCAGGGGATCCTGATTCATCCATTTGTAAGCTGTCCCTGCCCTGGAGTTGCTCACAGCCTTGCAGCAAGAAGTCAGATCTGTCACAAACCTAGGCCACTTGGCCAGGTGGGGAGCAATGCCAGCGGAGGGGGACCTTGTGAAGCTGGGGAAGGAGGGCTTGCCGGTACCCACCCTCAGCGTTTCTCGCTAGCAGCCCCAGGGCCTCAGCCCGCATCACTCCCCTCACACCCCTGCTCCATCTCTCTTGCACTCCTTCCCAAGGCTGGCTGCAGGGAGAGCCTCAGCCACCTTAGTGGTGAATCTCGGTAATGAAGAAGTCTCTGGTCAGGACTCTCCTCTGTAGCTCTGACTGTCTCTTTGGAACACCTTTGGACTTGGCCTCTTGGTTTTATTCCTGAAGGTGTGGGCCTTCCCGCTCCCAGACCAGCCTACTCCACCAGGGCCATGCATCCCAGTCGAAGGTCCCCAGAGGAGGTCCAGACAAACCACAGGTGCTGTCCACCCTCCTTCACACGCTCTCTGTGAGGTCATCCACCTCACAGACACCTTCCCATTGGCCGCCCACAGCACCCAGGCTACTTCATTAGGTAGCTTGTACTCAAGAGTAATCACTGGCCTGATTAAGATTTACCAGACTTTGGGAGATTGGGATAGACATATATACATTCTTGATACTATGTATAAAATGACTAATGAGAACCCTACTGCATAGCTTCCCTGGTGGCTCAGATGGTAAAGAATTTGCCTGTGATGCAGGAGGTCCAGTTTCGATCCCTGGGTCAGGAAGATCCCCTGGAGAAGGAAATGGCAACCCACTCCAGTATTCTTGCCTGGAGAGTTCCGTGGACAGAGGAGCCAGGGGGCTACAGTCCACAGGATTACAAGGAGTTGGACACGACTGATCAACTAACAGTTTCACTGGGTGGCTCAGAGATCTCTGCGCAGTACTCTGTGGTGACCTAAAAGGGAAGGAAATCCAAAAAAGAGGGGGTGTATGTGTACATGTACCTGGTTGACTGTGCAGTACAGTAGAGACTAACAACCCTGCCGAGCTACTGCACTCCAAGAAAACTCAATTTTAAAAATATGGGGGGGGGGGGATTTACCAGACAGCTTAGTTTTGAGACTTTAATCAGAAAGTAAGTGTGTGTGTGTGTGTGTGTGTGTGTGTGTGTGTTCTAAGTGGTGTTAGACAGAATCTTCAAGACCTGCCTAATCAGGTACAGTCCTGATGCTGGCAAGGACGATTCTATCAGTGTAGTGGACGAGGGAGAGGGGTTAGGGGACCAGCATGAGCCCCCCTCCTGGAATTGAGCAGAACCAGGGGCACTTCTGACCCATGACACACTGGAGATGTTTTCTTGAGAAACATCCTAAGAATTATATACTTTTGGTGATCTCCATTGACTGTCTGGGTGCAAGCCACCTTTTAACCAGTGGTCTCCACAGTGCGGAGTTAAAATAGATCCAGTGGGCTGGAGAAAGAACATACCAACACGTCTACCATTTTCTCCAGCTCTGCCATATGTAAGTTTCATAATGTACATAATATGCTAGCTTCTTAGTATACGCATTAGCTGATGAATGACTACAAGTTCATGGTCACTTTCTGGTCTTCCTGATAAGGACTGTTAAGGGTAAATGATCTACATGGTTTGGAGATCATGCCTTTGAACCATTACCTGCCTTATTTGTTTTTAGTTACTGTCCTTTTTCAGTTTGTACCTTTCTCCCATGTGCTGACTTTTATTTTGATTTTATTTATGTTTATGTTTAAGCCATCCACACCTTCTTCCGCTAAAACCCTGAAAAATAGGCCTTGCCTTAGCCCCAAACGCCCCACTCCTGGTAGCTCAGACCCTTTGATCAAACCCTCCAGCCCTGCCGTGTGCCCAGAGCCATCTTCCTCTCCTAAACACGTCTCTTCTGTCACACCCCGAACTGGCAGTTCTGGAGCAAAGGAGATGAAAGTCAAGGTAAGAGGAACCCACCTTTGGAAAGAATCAGGCTGCTCTGCTGTAGTTTTCAAAAGTATGCTTTTCTAGTCGCAAAGACCTTTCTTAAGATAAGCTCTCACCTAGAAGCGCCATGCAGAACAGTTAAAATTCTCTGGTTAAAATAGGCGAAAAGAGGCACAGTACCATGCTTTTCAACTCCCCTTCATCCCCTAAGGCACGGGAGGGGACCCTGGTTTGAAAATCATTGTGGGTTTCCTTGGTCTGTTCCCAGCTTTAGTAACTCGGGGATGCTCCCGGGTTGCCCTCATTTGGGTTGGACAGCATCCCTTGCACCCACACCTGTCCCAGGAGCTCACTCCCTCCTGAACCATCTCGTGGTCCCCGGTTCACGTCAGGTCCTTTTTTGAGTTTGTGTCATGTGTCCAGTTCACTGCCCCCAGTCAGCTGACCGTGCTTATGCACCTGTGCCCATCTGCTAACTGATGCCGGTGTTCACCCGCCAAGGGCTCTTGGCACACCTGAGGTGTTGCCGAACCCCGAGACCTGTTTGAGAGAGAATGGAAGGGTAGGACTAGCTCTCTTAGCACTCTCGGTCAGGTTCAACAGACTGTGTCTCCACGTGCCTCTGACACCAACCTCCACCAGGCAGATAAACCCCCCTAAGAGAGCCAGAGCATGGTGTAGGATGTCTTCAGGCGTCCTGTTTGCCAACACTGGTGGATGTTGACCTCGATCGTTGCTATGAGCTCTGTTGACTTTAATGAAAAACATTGGCTCCACTTGTGCAGATAACTCATGTAAACCGTTCGTCCAGGAGGAAGTGGTACTCCGGAGTTTAGGAGAGGCTGGGGATTTGTGTGTCTTTGTTGTGGTAAAGGACACTTGTATTTGGCTGGCAGAGCGTCACCCCAATCTTAGCCTCATTTTGAGTCAAGCTGGTAGAGTGGAGTTGGCATTGATGCCGGGTGGCAGAAACCTTTCCCAGTTGTAAAAAAAACCCCCACTCTACTGTGCATTGGTTTACAGGGGGCGGATGGTAAGCCTGGAACGAAGATCGCCACACCCCGGGGAGCGGCCCCTCCGGGCCAGAAAGGCCAGGCCAACGCCACCCGGATTCCAGCAAAAACCACTCCCACCCCGAAGACCTCGCCAGGCACTGGTGAGAAGGGCTTTCTCTGGAATCCTAGTCGGGGGGTGGGGATGGGGAGAGCTCGCCATGGAGGCCCTGTTGGGTAACCTCTGGTAGCCAACTGACGCCTGTGGTTCAGGAAGCATCAAATGTTCATTTTCTAATTCTTTTAATTTTCTGAGCTAGATATTGAATCCCTGCTTTTTACCATGAAGAAATCGAGGCTCTGAGAGTTTGCATGACTAAGTCTAACCAGCCTTTTAAGCATGAGGAAAATACAGCCATGAGCTTCTTGAACCCCACAACCCCCCCCCCACCAGGAGGTGTTTTTCAGCCCCCAAATGAGGGGTGGAGCACTATGGGTGACCTCACACAGGTGGTAGCCCCTGCTAACTTGCTGGGATGTTAAGGACCTTCTGACAGAACCTAAGGGTCTTAGCTGAGCACTCACAGGCTGGGCCCTTCCCCTGGGCTCCTTTAGATAAAACCCACTGGGTTCTGAGTACCAGCCAAGGCTTTAGTCAAACCATTTTGCATCCATTGGGGACAGCCAGGCTGAGTCCACCTTTCCCACTGCCTGATGACTGTCCCAGGCACCTGGGTTTAGACTGTGCATGACTCGGGGTGTCTGATCCAGGGCAGCGCTCAGGGGGCCTGTGGGTCTCATACGGGCTATGTGTGAGGCCTGGGTCGGCAACACAGGGTCTCTGCTGCTCCTTGGCCACAGGGATGGCTGCCCAGAGTCCTGGTCTCCTGCATGTCTTGGCCGGGGTGTTTAGCGAGGTTGCCGTAGGATGGGGCCTGCAAGGAAAAGCGCTCACTAAGGCCCGTTGGTTGACTTTCTCCCATAGGGTTCATTTTATTTATTTTTTAAAATTATTATTTATTTATATTTTTGCTGCACTGGGTCTTCATTGCTGCGCTCGGACTTTCTCTACTTGCAGCAAGTGGGGGCTACTCTAGTTGTGGTGTAGGGGCTTCTTGCAGTGGCTTCTCGTTGCAGAGCACCGGCTTATTTGCTCAGCAGCATGTGGAATCTTTCTGGACCAGGGGTCAAACCCATGTTCCCTGCATTGGCCAGGAGGATTCTTCACCACTGGACCTCCAGGGAAGCCTGGGTTTTTCCTCATGTATAGAGTACATATGATATAAGGGGAATTCACGGACTCCTGACTGGATTTCATATATGATTTTGATCCTGCTTTTCTTCACTTGACATTAAGCCAGTTAATTCATGCAACTGGAGTCATAACTGGAAGCAAGAACCTGTGTTTCTCTCTGGATCTTAACTGCTCTCGAGTGGACAGACCGCCCCCAAGTCGACCTTGTTTCCTGCCAGCCAGTGCCCCTGCTCCCTAACCCCATTCCCCACTCCCCAGACCTGCTGCATAAAAAACAAAAACTCGCATTGAGGCCTTTTCAACCTTGATGATAATGAGGCTTTCTGTGGATTTTTCTTTTTAAGCGACCATGCAAGTGCAGAAAAAACCACCCCCTGCAGGGGCAAAATCTGAGAGAGGTAATTCTGAGCCTGCCTTGCCCAGCTGGGGTCATGCCTTTTGCACGTGCAGCTTGTTGGTTGGCTGCGTGGGGATGGGAGGGGGTTAGAGCCGGGAGGACTTGCTTTTGAAATGTAGGATTACCACATTGGGCCTGAAGCTGGAACAGGCAGAATTCCTGCTCCTCTTCTCACATGGTTTGTGCGGATGTGTCTGTCCAATGGGCCTTTCTAATCCTGCGTGTTCTCAGCATCAGCTGGGGGGCTCTGGGTGGGGCCAGGGGAGCAGGTGCCTCGAGCTGATGCGGGTGCTGGAGTCAGGACCGGCCCTAACCAGGTTAGGGGGAGGTCGCACTGACAAGCGGTGGGGACCCTGTCTTCTGGGCTCCGGCTGCTGGCCCCGTTCTGCAGATGAGCACATAGGCTTAGGGAGGGAGGTCGAGGGATTTGCCTGAGGTTGTTGTGTAGTTAAATGGTGCAGAAAGGGTGGAAAGCCACCACCAGGTCCACCAGGTAGCCTGTGTGCCAGGGGGCAGCGGGCTGGGGGCGCTGAGCCTGGAGGCTTTACTCGTCCTGTTGCTGCAGAGCTTGACTCCTTGAGGCATTTCCAACAGATATGGAGATTCAACCAAGAACCTCGTCCTCATCCTCCCTTTGACAAGAGAAGACACTGCTTCCCGCAGAGAGCTGCCCTTTCTCCTGCTTGGGGCCCAGTAGGTCCCCATTTGGTACACATGATTCCTGGGTGGTGGGGGAATCGGTGGCCCTCAGAAATGGAGGGGAGCGAGGCCGCCACTTGGGTACAGCATCCAGCCCAGTGGCTCTGAGACTCAAGACTCCTGCTTAAGAATCAAGAATCAGTAGTCTGCTTTAGAATCCCTGGGAGCAAGGGAAGCACAGCAGGCCCAGCCCCTAGAGATTCGATCCTATCCGGTCTAGATGGGGCCCCGGAATCTATCTTACAGGTCACTCCCTTCACACCACACCCCCACCGCCACCGCGGCGACTCTGGAGATCCCAGCGCAGGAGTGCCTGGGCCACATTTGGTGAAACATGAATCCAAGAGGCAGACAGAATAGCCAGCCAGGATGAGTGATGGAGGGTTGAAGAGTGTAGGAAGAGACACGTGTTAGGATCCCAGGGTTGGTCAGCTGGGAGAGGGGCGGCGTCCGCAGCCTTCCTGGAGGGCGTGGTCTCCGCCCTGTGTCCGGAAAGGCTCGCTGCTATTTACCCCGCAGTGCCTTTTCGAAGAGGGCATTTTTGGGGAAGGCAGGGCAGCTGTGAAGCGGCATGGCTTGTTTGGAAAGCCAGGGACTGACGGACACGATGCAGGCATACCATTCTGGAACCCAGGTACCAGAGAGGAGTCGGGAGGTTGGATAGAGGTCTAGCGGGGAAGGGGCCTTGAACTTGATGAAAACAGCTGAAAATTCACCCTGTGGTTAGAGTCCAGTGGAACCATGTGTAAAATAAATAGCTAGTGGGAAGCTGCTTTAGCACAGGGAGCTCAGCTCTGTGCTCCATGATGACCCAGAGGGGAGGGATGTGGGGTGGGAGGGAGGCTCAAGAGGGTGGGGATACTTGTATTTTGTTTTTTCGTATGCTTATAGCTAATTCACGCTGTCCTTCGGCAGAAACGAAAACATTGTAAAGCAATTACCCTCCGACTAAAAATAAATTTAAAAAAATAAAGACTCTAGTGGATCCAGATAAGACCCTGGCCCACCATCGCATTACCCTTATTCAGGGCAAAGACCACGTATCCCTGCCCAGCCTCAGTCAGTCGGCATTTTCTTTCTTTCCTTTGAGCTCAGAGAAAGAAAGTGACTTGTCTGAGATCACTCAGCTGGCTGGAGCTGCTCGCAACCCCAGGGCCACTGGGCAGAGTTGCTCCCCTCTGGGAAGTAGTCCTGAGTGGTCCTTGGCGACCATTCTGTTGCTTCCCTGGGAAACAGGATATTTTTGTCCCAAAGCAATGAGCCTGGAAAGAGAGGACATTTCTCTAGAAATGGAGGCAAGGGCAGCCTCCCGCCGGGCTGACTGAGCTTTCGACCTTGTTCGCACCGGCCTGGTCCAGCCCTAACTCTGGGAATGGACCGCAGGACAGAGACACTTTTTCTGACTCCCGGCCCCCGGGCCCTGGCCTCACGCCCGCCTTCCTTTCCAGGTGAACCTGGGAAATCCGGGGACCGCAGCGGCTACAGCAGCCCCGGCTCCCCAGGCACTCCGGGCAGCCGCTCCCGCACGCCCTCCCTGCCGACCCCGCCCACCCGGGAGCCCAAGAAGGTGGCGGTGGTCCGCACTCCCCCCAAGTCGCCGTCTGCAGCCAAGAGCCGCCTGCAGGCCGCCCCGGGGCCCATGCCAGACCTGAAGAACGTCAAGTCCAAAATCGGCTCCACGGAAAACCTGAAACACCAGCCAGGAGGCGGCAAGGTAAGGGCGCGTGGGAGACGGGCTGTGCGTGTGTGCGCCCCGGGGCGCCCGGAGCGGGCGGGGCGGGGAGTGTGCACCTGGGGCCGAGGCGGGGGAGCCCCTCTGCTCCCACCACCAGCCTGGGTCCCGCCCATATCACAGGCCGCTCCCAACCTCTTGAAGGAAAGTGTTTAGGGTTCAGTTCTGTGCTGGGGTCACCAGCAGGCTGTGAGTGCCAGCTCGGGGGAGAGACAGCACTTCGCTCGGTCACCTCAGCGCCTGCTGATGGGATCGATCAGAGGTGACAGCGTGGTAGCCCCGCGACAGGGGGATTCTCAAAGTGGTGCCTGCAGGGGGTCCCCAGCTGCCTTGTGGCTGAGACCATGAGACAACCGGTGTACAGATGGGTGTCTCTGGCATTGGCTGAACATTTGTTTAGGTCCCAATTCTGGGGAAATTCGTGATACCATTTTGAACAACTGATTCTTCCAGGGACAAATGGGTGCTCACGTCGTCTCTGGGTCTCCCAAACGTGGAGAAAATGAACTTCCAAGAGTCTGGGTGGAGGGATGTGGGCACAGCCTGGACCCCTCCTCTTCTCTTTGACCCCCTCCCCCGTTGTGGGAGTTTCCTAGGGTTGACATACAAAATGCCACCGACTGGGGACTTGCCTGGTGGTCCAGTGGTTAAGACCTCATATTTCTGCTTCAGAGGGCATGGGTTTGATCCCTGGTCAGGGGAACTTAGGGTCCCACTGGAAAAAAAAAACTAGCATGGACTGGGCGGCTTATGCAACAGAGATGTAATTCCTCCTAGCGCCCAGAAGTCCAAGGTCAAGGTGTTGGTTTCCTCTGAGGCCTGTCTCATGCGCCTGCAGGCACTGCTTTCCCCTCGTGTCCTCACTGGTCCCTCTCTGGGTGTCACTATGTCCCAGTCCCACCACCTATAAAGACACAAGTCCTATTGGCTTAGGGCCCACCCCAGTGATCTCATTTTAACTTAATGACCTCTTTAGAGACCCTATTCCAAACAGTCCCGTTGGGAGGTACTGGGAGTTAGGACTGCAGCCTGTGGATTTGGGGGACACAATTCAGACCATGACAGCACTCCCCGCCCCCCAGCACCGGGGAGGAGGGTGGAGCAGGGAGAAGAAGGTGCGGTGGGGAGCAGAGGACAAGGGCACCCCACCACCTCGTGTGTTGGGCCTTCCCGGCTGGACTGTTTTGGGAGCAGAGCGCCTCCTGGTGGGCAAGGGCCAACGTTTCCATTCAGTCCAGAGCAGGCCTGGCCTCTGCACTCGATTGAATTAATCGCGCTTGACTGGGGCCTGGGTCACCGTGGAGGGAGAGGTCTCAGAGACCTTTGGTCCATGTCAGTGGCCTTCGCCTGAAACCCTGCCCTTTGCTCCCCGTGGAGCTTCAGGGCGTCCTGCTGGCCTTTCCCATCCTTGGGGCCCAAAAGATCCTGCCCAGCAGGGAGGCCTGAGTGCCTCTTGGGGTCTTTGAGCCACAGGGCTGGGCCTGAGCAGTGTTGACCTCCCTACAGTGTTTGCTGTGCTACTTAAAGACACATTGTCTGTCTCCTTATGGAGGGGGCTCTGGCACAGCTGGCTTGAAGCTGACCCCCTGGTGAGGCTTTGGGGCCAGAGGGACCCCCAGGGAGAGGGTTCCCAAGGTGATGGGATGTTTCCGACTGGCATTCGCACCCCTCCCCAAGGGCTGCAGCTGTCCTGCGTGTGCCCAGTTTTCATGGCACAGAATGTTTGCCTCTGTTTGGAAAACTGAAAAACAAAACTTGACCTGGCCAGTTCTGCACCACTGAGAAGACTGTGGGGCTGTGACCAGCACGTTCATGGCGAGAGGAAAACTGTGATGGCAGCATCCCCCAGCCCGTGGGGCTCTGTCACGCACTGGCTCCTCGCAGCCCAGGCTGCACCCCATCAGCCCTGAGTTCACCCGAGGTCAGCTTTTGCAGGGTTTGGGCACCATTTGGCCCCGTTCTCGAAACCCTACTGAGAGCCACAGTGACAGGGCTGAGCATGGAGGAACCCACTGCTCACACCCGAGCTGCCCAGGCCCAGTAGGCTGGGGAGAGGAGTCCAGTGGCCTGAGGACCAGTGACTCGATGCTTAGGATGGAAAGGGAGAGGGTGCCCCCCAGGTTATGGCTGTACCACGTGGGCGCAGATGTGTGTCCACAGCTGCAGACTTGACGGTTAAAGGAGAAAGGTGACTTTTTTGGGGTTTATTGGGGAAGTGGCCTAGAGGGGAGTAACAGCGTCCTCGTAAATTCCATGCAAAACTTAGAAAACTGTGAAACAAAGAAAACCTGAGCCATAACAACAAAGATCAATACATTAATCTCCAGGAAAAACAAAAATAAACAAACAAAAAAGAAAACAAAAGGGAAAAAAGGGTCCCTGGGATCCATGCAGAAAGCCTCTTGAGGTGACTCAAATGGGGACTTCCCTGGTGGTCCAGTGGTTAACAATCCACCTTCCAAGGGCTTCCTTGGTGGCTCAGATGGTAAAGAGTCTGCCTGCAGTGTGGGAGACCCAGGTTCGATCCCTGGGTCGGAAGATCCCCTGGAGAAGGAAATGGCAGCCCACTCCAGTATCCTTGCTTGGAAAATTCCATGGACAGAGGAGCCTGGTGGGTAGTCCATGGACTCAAACAGAGTTGGACATGACTGAGCAACTTTACTTCTCAATGCAGAGGATCCCTGGTCGGGGGGCTTAGATCCCCCCTGTTTTGGGGCAGCTAAGCCCGTGTGCCTCAACTACTGAACCAGTGCACCCTAGAGCCTGTGCCCTGTAACCCAAGAAGCCCACGCGTGGCAACAGGAGAGGCCTGCGTGCCACAGCAAAGACCAAGATCAGCCAAAATAAAAAGAACAAAATGACTGGACTGGAGGTCCCTGTGAGATCTCTGGGTCCCTGTTGCCTCTCATTCAGCCCAGCGTATACAGTAAAAGGGACAACACTTCAAGAGTCTGAAGAATAACCCAGCTTCCTCAGTAGGTGACACGCTGAAGAAGGAGGAGCAGGACAGGTTTATAAACCTGCAGAGACTGAAAACCGCACATCAGTCTAACTGGTTGGTTGGAAAAAAAAAAATGTAAAAGTCTGTTTTCTGCTTCAAACTCTTCTCTGATTTCATGATTTGCTACAGCAAACGTGAAGAGTCCAAAACAAAATTACTTTTAAAGGAAAACACAAATAATCACTTGGCCACTTTAACCTAACCAGCTGGATCCACCAGAAGTGGGATGGGGAGGAAGGAGCAGCAGTTCTCCTGTGACTGCAAAGGAGAATCACCTGGGGTGGGGAAGGGAAAGGATTATTTTAAAAATCCTAATGCCTGGACTATGCTGGTGGTGCAGTGGATAAGAGTCTACCTGCCAATGCAGGGGACATGGGTACTGACCCCTGGTCTGGGAAGATCCCACATGCTAGGGAGCAACTAAGCCCGTGCGCCCGGAGCCTGTGTACCACAAGAAAGAGTAGCCCCCCACTCACTGCGACTAGAGAAAGCTTCTGTGCAGCAACAAAGACCCAGTGCAACCTGAAATAAAATTAATTTAAAATTAAAAATCCTAATGCCAGAGCCTTACCCTGAACTTTGAGAGTCTTGAGGGGGCACCCCAGGGGTTCCACAGTCCAGGCTGAAACCCCGTGTCCCTGAATTCTTACCTACTGGCCTCTGGTCTCAACCCCAACTGTGAGAGCCTCCGTGAGCCCTGGATCTGGGACTGGTTTTTTTTTTCCCTCTTCTGGTCCTGCCCCTTCCCCTATTTTCAGATTCCAAGCACCTGGCTCCTCAGACGACTCAAGTCAGGGGGTCCTAGGTCCTACACCCCTCCCCAAGAGTTTGTCCCAATCCTATTCTTAGGGGGATTGTGGAGGGGGTAGTTCAGACACAAAGAACCAGCATTTAAAACACCTAAAAAAACAAAAACAAAAAGGACCCACTGCAGGTGTAAGCAATACGAAATTAACATCCTTCTATCCTGATGAGGGTGCGAATCCCTGCAGTCCTTTTAGATATAATAAAGGATTAGTCATAGTTTTCACAATTTAATTCTGCTAAATCAATGGTCTGTTGAAGGATCTCATGTCTCCTTCCTCTGTACTAGATTGGAGGTCACCTTGAGATCTTTGTGTCTCTCTGGCTTCACACTTGATATACAGTAAATGCTATATACTCAAAATCAAGGAAAGAAAGAAGGCTCTAAATTCAGAAAAAACTTCATGCACAAGAATGCACATTGTGCTTTATTAGTAAAGCCACTCCAGTGGCAGTGCAAAACAAAACAACTCAAAAGTCTAAGTTAGAAATAATAGTGATGCCATACTATAAAATATTTGCATCCATTAATAATTCTTTGAAAATAATTTTTACAATTATAAAAACTATAAGTTAATTGTATAAATTTTGTAGGTTATATCTACCTCCTGTATAAAAGCCATGTATAGAAGACAAATATGACAAAATGCTAATAGTGGCTCAGAGAAATTGTGACTGATTCTTTTTCTCTATTTTTACCTTTCTTCCTAAATTTTTTATAGTGAAACCATTTCTAATTAGAAAAAAAAAAAAATGGAGGGACTTCCCTGGCTGTCCAGTGTTAAAATCTATGCTTCCACTGGTTGGGAACTGAGATCTCAAATGCTATACAGTGTAATCAAAAAGAATTTTTAAAAAAGAAAAACTGAATAGAAATACAGTTGTGACTGGAAGTGTCACAGTAGATACTAGTAAAATAGCTATATTTTTATTAGTAAAATAAAAACAATAAAAGGACATAGTTCATATAATTGAAAAGGAAAAATGAACAAATACGAGGAATCAAACTATAGGGAAAAGGGTTTATCTGCTGTTAAGAGTTCAGATGTGTCAATGATCTATTTAGTCCATAAAGAAAAATATCTATAGAGAAGCAGAAATTGCTTCTGATTTCTAACCTCAGAGTGATACACAAACTTCATTGTAAGCATATTATTAACATGACCACAAATGCTCAAAAATCAAATTTTCCTTTGTCACTGCTCATTCAGTTTAGAAATGAAAATGCCTCTTCCAAGTATCTTGGTTACAAATGCCATAAATTATGTGACAATGCCCCCAAATTATACTTAGAAGGAAGTCATCATTTTAAATGTTTTAATTTTTTTTTAAAATTGCAGCATATAAATTATGTTCTTATTTGGTAGGGGAAAAGAATACAAGCAAAGAAGTAATACACAAAGAGAAGACAGAAATAAATTTAGAAAATGGAGCATACAATAGCATCAAAAACCGATTCCTTCTTTCCTTTATTCATTCATCCAGCATTTCTGGGGCACCTTTGAGCACCAGGCCCTGTGCTGAGTTCCTACCCCCAGGCCCAGGCAGGAGAGAGAGATACTGAGCTGATTAAGCAGGAGCAAAAGGAGAGGTTGACCAAGGAAGCTTATGCAGGAGGGAGGAGCCTGTTGCACCATTGAGGGCTCCCCACACTGAGGGTCACCTGTGTTGTGGAGTGTTACACACAGTTGTCACCAACAAAGCAGAGAAGACAGGAGAGATGCTTGTTTGGAACCATCATCAAGTCTTTAAAAGGACAGTTCTGGTACCCGCCTGCCCCCGCCGCCGCCCCCCACATATACTGCTGGGGACGCGGACCGAGAAAGACTCGTGGGAAGCTGCACCTGGAGATACTGAGACCGAAAGCAAAATAAAGCTAAAACTAGCACCAGCTGGGGTGGCAGAGGGGTGTGGGTTAAGGTGGAGCTTTGTTTACATGTGAGCTTTGGAGAGTTAACAGCATAGAGGGAGGTCCCTGCTGGGTCTCTTGTGTCCGGACAGGACAGGACAGCATAGGATGGAGAAGACAAAGGGAGAGTGGAGGGCAAGCCCCAGCAGAGCCTGAGGCTCCACGGTCAGTTGTGGAGAGGGTGTTGAGGAAGAGCGTGAGTGTGGGCCCAGCCGAGGGTAAGGCAGCGCCAACCTCAGCAGCCTCTCTGTGGGGCCAGTGGAGAGCAGAGGTCCCAGGTACCTCCCAGAGTGAGAGAAAAGGAGTTCGCTGGGGCTGAGGCGGCCAGGTAAGGAGAACGGCGGGGATCCTTGTGGTTTCCAAGGTGAAAAGGGACGTGCAGAGTCGTGACCAGAGCAAGGGACGTGGTCTGGTTGGTTTTGAGCAGATGGAGCTAACGTCACTTCCTCTGAGAATGTGCAAGCCATGAGCGGGGATGCAGAGGCCCCCTGGGCAGGACTGAAACCCACCTGAGCTGCGGGGCTTGGAAAGGCTTGGGCTGCGATATCCCCGGTGGCCGCAAGATGGCAATAGCACGCTATAAGTATCTGGCTCTGGAGCCCTGAAGTGTTTTAAAAATTGGTTAAATTTGTTGACAAAGTTTCAAGCCTTGTTTTTAAAAGTACAAGTGTAGAACATCTATGCTGAGTAAATAGAGTCAGTCTGTACCTAGGACAGTTTGCTTGTCCTGGATCAGGGCCGGAGACTCAACTGAACTTGACCTGAGGTGTCGGGCTGTGGAGAGCCAGGTGGGGCCCCTCCTGGGGGACAGCCTTGTAACTCTGAGACCCTCGGACATCTCTTCCCTTACACAGCATCTGTGTTTATGAAAACAAATCTTGTGTAAATTCCATCATTTTAAAGATCCTTGGATCAGTCACTGTTTAAAGGAACGGCATAAACAGTGGTAAAGGGGTGCTCTGTGTTGTCATCTCCCACTCTTTGCGACCCCCTGGACTGTAGCCTGCCAGGCTCCTCTGTCTATGGAATTGACTCCCCTAATATTTGATCTCCAGTGGCAGTTCTCAAGGTGACCACTTTGGACTTGAAGAGAAGGCTTGCTGTGGGTGTCCAGTGCTCACCCCAGGTTAGATTCCCTCCAGAACATCCCAGCCCCCAGTCCTCAGTGCTGGGCCTGTTGACCCTAGTGAGGCCAAGCCGGGCTCAGCACAAGACCTGCAGGAGACAGGCCTCTCCAGGGGCGGCCCAAGGACACTTAGCCAGCCTGGGAGCTGCTGAGGGTGGAGGGAGGGCTGAGCCATCTGGAGCACCTGGAGAAATCTGAGCCCAAACAGAACCAGAACAAGATCTGATGTGGGTTTGGAACCATTTTGGGTTCTCCAGGAAATGGCTTAAACCAAAATGGACCTGCTCCCAGCCTCATGCCACCCCAACCTCTCCTCCAGGGTCAAACCCTGACCACAGGAATTTGTCCCTCGACTAGTGGTCTCCTGGATCAAAATCTGGAGCTTCCAAAACATTGTTTTTCTCTTTGGCTATTTGCAGTGTCCGCCCGGAGCTGAGGCTCAATATCACACATTTACTCTAGTTGAGAAATTGTTTCAGGATTCCAATTTCATAATGCCAACCATTGCCCTCTTTATTTTTCCTTTCTATAAATCTACCATTCTGTAAAGAGTGTCGACTTAATTTGAGGACTAACAGTAATTCAGGTCTGCTTGCTAAATATCCTTATGTCTCTTGCCAGATCCCACAAAAATTTGTTCCTTTTTTGTGGGAACGAGAAGAAGCCCGGAGAAAACATTTCTGTGTCTGTCGCACACTGTGTTATTGCTTCATGTCTCTTGAGTCATTGGATGACTTTCTTGTAAGGATTAGTACAGAAAAAACAAGGCTATCTTCCTTGAAAAACTGGTCAGTGTTCTTTGTCAGATTAGAAAGTTATGTAACCCATCACGTTTCCCTTTTTGCTTTGACTTCCTGGAAGCTCAGAGCTAAACGTTGTTTAGTCGATAAGTCGTGTCCAACTCTTTTGTGACCCCATGTATTGTAGCCTGCCAGGCTCCTCTGTCCTTGAGATTTCCTAGGCAAGAATACTGGAGTGAGTTGCCATTTCCTTCTCCACAGAGCTAACTGTAATGATCAGTCTTACAACTGTCAGTCCTGATGACCTCCCCTTCTCTTAACTGTCTTTTCAATTTTCTTGTTTTATTATTTTGTGTGTGTATGTATGTGCTTCCTAATTCTAAACTGCTCCAGTTCTCTTGTGGAAGTAGGCAAGTCTGCTTCTGGAACTTATTTGGTGGAAAGTTATGAATACAAAATGATCCCCAAAGCAGGAGTGCATGTGGGACTCCTTGAAATTTGAGGATGGGACAAAACGATTCAAAGGCATTACTCAGACGGTGGCAGCAGCTCCCTGTGAAGCAGGTGAGAAAACCTGTTCCACCGCCTCGTCTCAGCTCAAGCCCGGGCTGAGGTGCCGCCTACTGTCTCCTTGCTGGGAGGAGAAACATCACCGTTCACCTAGAGAGAGTCTTGTTTCTATTTAGTTTATGAGACTTGAGGACTACTCAGGCGAACTGTTGTTATTACATAGGTATCCGTGGCCACAGAAACACCCAGATCTAGATTCCTTTGTGGATTCTGTCGCTGATTTGAGAAAGTCACTGAACTTCTCTGGGTTTTAAATGGCCTCCTCATCAGTAAGGTGGCCGGCGAAAAGAGTGACATGGAATTAGGTATTTTATCCAGCCTGTAAATGAGGGATGGCTTTTACACTTAAAAAACAGAGAAGTTGGACTTCCTTGGTGGGCCAGTGGTTAGGACTCTACGCATCTAATGCACGGGACCCGAGTTTGATCCCTGGTTGGAGAACCAAGATCCCAGGTGCCCCGTGACACGACCCAGAAAAACAAAAAAAGCCAGAGAAGTTAGAGGAAGGAATGTTACAAAGGAAGTATATTAAAATGTCAGCATTTGTATGCTAGAAAAATAAACACAACTAGTAACAAAAAAAGGACAAAGGAAAGTTTTAATAATAATAAAAGAAAATGCAGAATAAGCTAACAATACAAATCTATTTATTTTATTCAAGGAAATAAGGAAAACAATTTCTTTTAATTGCACAATGCTGGTGGCAATATAGTGAAACTTTCTCAACACTGCTCACAGGAGTAGTTAATCCGCCCCTTTACAAAGCCATTTGGAGGATTGTGTAGAGGGTTTTTAGAGTATTTATAACTTTGGCCCAGAAATTGTATTTCTGGGACTTTGTGCTATGAAAATAATCCACAAAATGGGAAAAACTCCTTGTAGAACGATGTCCATGGTGAGGCTGTTTGTATTATTTATTTAAAATGAAATCAATGTAAATATCTGATAGCATAGATAACACAAAACGGAATAGGACAGTTTTTAAATAAATGCTTCTGATGACTGTAGAACATGGCAAATACTTGGTAAAGCAAGATATAAAATAGTATGCATACATTTATATGTCTACAATGGTAGTTTTATATATGAGAGTTCAAGAGTACAAGAAAATGCAGTAGTGGTTGTGTTAGAGTAGCAAGAAAACTTTTTCTTTAACCTCTGTTTTTCAAGAACATGGTTATGTTACTTAATGAAAAAAATACACAGCTTTTTACTTTAAAGGAACATAAAAGAAAACAAAGAGGTGGGTTAGATATGTCCCAGGTTTTTCAATCCAGATCAATGAAATTAAGGGAAAAAACAGAGATGGAGCCTGAGAGAAAATTACTGTATTTAGCTTGCCAGGTTAATGATATCTACAAATAAATATTATCTATTACCAATATAATTTAATAATTAACAATTTAATAAAGGGAAAGTCATTTTTTTATCTTATTGGAGAAAAAGGCCATTTTAATATCAAAATGGTAGGATGGATAATTTTTGCTATCACGTCCTTATTTCCTCCATTGGCTGAGGACCTGTGGACCCCTGATGGCCGGCTTTGCAGTCAGATTTGGGACCCTTCTCCAGAGATGAGCCAGGCCCAGGCTCTGACCAGCCCTAGCCTCGGGGTTAGTGGGCAGCAACTGCCACTTGTCCAGAATTTTAGAGGGTGTGCTGGTACTTCATTGGGAACTTTAGTTGGCAGTTGTTCACACCTGTGATCGATAAACACTAAGGCCTGTTTGCAAATACTGAGCCTCCTGACAAGGGACACCTGCTGCTGATGGGTCACCGCTCCACTGAATGGTGGAGTTCTTCAGCTCGCCTCCTCTATGTATTTCGTAGGCAAATTGGATAAAAATCACCCCCCCCCAATATTAATAGCCTCACACTTTTCCCGTGGTGCCTGGAAAAAGAGGAGCCTCACAGAAATACAGTGTGGTCTCTACCATCCCCACATCTGCTCAGGAAAACTTAGGGAAGCTGGCCTGGGAGCACTGTTCCCTCTGAGCACTTGGATCCACATGGATGAGGACCAGCCGATGGATGGAAGGGCAGGCACTCACCGTGCCTTCCAAAAGACACAGGCCTTCCCTGAAGGGGTCTGGATTTACCTTCTCCATCAATCTACTCATGTCCTCCCCATGAAGTCAGGGATTCTTGAACCGGAACAAAACACCAGGGGAGCTTTTCAGAAGCCCGAGATTCTAAAATCAGGAGTGGGATCTGGGATTTTATTTATTTGGGGGGGGGGATTTTAACAATACACCTGCAGGTGATTTCAATGCCTAACAGATTTGAGAAGAGCCAGGTGAAGGTCTCGGTGAATGTTCAGACGTGTCTGGTAGGTGTATGAATGAGGCCACAGTGGGGACCTTTTATTTATTCATTTATTTATCCCAACCTGGTGGACCCCCACCTCCAAGGTGCTCTCTGACGGGGGAGGCCTCCCTACTGCAGTCCTCCTGGAAAGGGAAGAGCCGCTTCTGATCGATCTGTTTTGTAAGCCCAGAGCTGTAAGGTGGGGTCCATCTCCAACCACTCACAGTTCTGGAATGCTCCCCAGGGAGGTGTGAATCAGTCTGCCCTCCTCTCCCCGGGCCTGCAGCCCAGCTGCGAGATTGTGTTCATGCGGGGCAGACACGTGTGGGTGTGGTGTGTCACTCATCCTTTTTTCTGGCTGTCAAAGGTGCAGATAATTAATAAGAAGCTGGATCTTAGCAACGTCCAGTCCAAGTGTGGCTCAAAGGATAATATCAAACACGTGCCAGGAGGCGGCAGTGTGAGTACCATCACACTTTCCAGCTGTGGTTCCGGGTTTGAGGAGTGGCCTGAGTGTTTGTACTTGCGAGACATTGCATAGAATAAACCATGTTCAGGCTCGGACTCTGTCTGGGTCCCCAGGTAAATGTAGCCCAGACTCCCCACCCCCACGGGTCCAGGAGGGGTGCCCTGTTGCATGGGCAGATCGAGTGACTGGTCCTCTGACCTGTTCCTGGAAGCAGAGTCCTCCCAGCCCCATCATCGCGCCTGCTCACGGGGAGCCCCGCAGCCCATCTGAGTTAGAGCTGAAGGTGGTGGCACTTGAGACTGGGCTCCCACAGTACCTCCTCCATCACCTGGGTAGGTTCACTTTAAGGGGCTCTACTGGGAACAGCTGGCCCACGCCAAGGTCTTTACAGTCCTGCCTCGGGACAAGCAGAGGCCAGCCAGGCTTTGCTCCCGATTGGATTGTCTTCTGCGACGAGGGATGAGCTGATTCATAATCCTCTTGGCTCTTGTTTGAAACCAGTTCCACCCCTGGCTCCAGATGCGAAAGAGCCCAACACAAGTACACCAGGGAGCGACCCGCAGCCAAGGGGGGATAGAAACGCTGCTTGGAGCCCTTTGAAATTTGGCCGCCTCCAGGTGTCCCTGGCGACCCCCTGCGTCCCCATTGGATGCATCCCTGAGATTTGGGGCTGGCATCCTCATTCTCACCTGCCCACTTGATCAGCTCTGCCGGTATCTTCCAAGTGACCAAACTGGGTGCAGATTCGGCATCCTGAGGCTTGCCCCCCTTCTCCACAGCCCTCATGCTCCCCCAGCCTCTCTCGGTCGGCTGTAGGCAAATGTTGAAACGTTCTGGGGAGTAGGAGATTCAAGCCCCTTTGAGGTCCACCCCTGGGGAGGAGGATGGCTTGTGAGAGCAGGCATCTGGTCCCCAGCTGGCAGCACTGGGGAGGGGTGTGGTTTATATGACAGTGGAAACCCTGGGGGTTGTGCTCCCTGTTCAGAAAGTGCCCAGCCTCTACCCATACATCATCCACATCCAGACCTGAGGGTTTATTCTTGCAATGTGCTGTTGCCTCCTGCCCTGAGCACCCGGGGTGGGCTCTGCCACTGACTCTTTGTGGCCCCCGGAGTAGTGGGCACTCACCCGCGGCTGCTGCATGGCGCTTCACTAACGCTTCCTCACCAGTGTCTGCTCAGTGTCCCCCCCCACCCCAGTCTTCCCCCCCCAACTGCCGTTTTAGCTTTGACTCCTGGCTTCCCTGCCGACAAGGGCTTCAGCCAGAGCAGGAAAGACATGTGCTTTCTGGTGTGACTCGTGTCTGGTCGGCTGATGGGAGGTTGTGCTGCGGGGCACAGAGGCGTGGGGTCCAGTGGCCACAGTCAACAGACCGCTCGACCGCTCCTTCCAGCGGAAGCCTGGGGGAAGGGGTACATGCCTGCTGCTGGGAGGGCAGTGAGTGCCTCGAGGGACTTCCCTAGGAGCACCTCCCGTCTGTCCTGCACTCTGCGGGCCGGCGGACTAGCCTGGGACCCGGCAGAGAGCCACAGGATGTTGGCTCGTGACCTCTGCAGTAGGAGCTGTCATAACTTCTGGCAAAAGGTGGCTGAGGGTGAGAAGTCCCTTCGCAATGTCAGCCTCAGGCGCTTGGGGGGCCCTGGGCCCCTGGCCTGGCAGGGGGCCCCTCCTCAGCTTGGATGTAACTCCCTAGCAGGCAGGCCCTGCTCCTTCCCGCGGTTCTCCCGGCCTCCTGATTGACTCCCGGCTTCACTCCGGAGCCTGGCTTCCTCCCTCCCCAGCCTCAACCGCCTGAGCACCACCCAGTCCTGGCTCCCAGCCTCCCCCGCCCTCCCCCATTTTTCTCCCCCCACCCCCCCATCATGCCTTCCCCTCTTCCTCCCGGACAATTCAGGCTCTCCCTTCTACACAGCGCCACCCTCCTCCTCCGCAACTGGTTACACCCCCATCCACCCCCAAACTGAGGCTGAAAAGAGGAGAGGAAAGCCTGCACACACCAGCCTTTGCTTTCATCTTGCTCCTGTGAGGAAAGAGGGGGTAGTTTCCACAGCCCCCTGTGCCCCCATCTCCAGCACCCCACCTGGAGCGCAAGCTCAGAACCCCTCATTAACCCATCCACCCCCACAAGCGCAGGCTCCCCAGCCTCCCTCCCCACACCTAGGCACACAGGCCACGTCCCCTTGTCAGCCTCCATCAACTCTCTGCCAGTAGTCGACAAACGCCAACATGGTTTTCATGAACGTAATTTGGGATTATTCCAGGTGATTTAGACCTAAGTAAAAACTCTTCCTTGATGTGCTTGTTAAACCAGGCCATTCCTCTCTCCAGGTTAACTCCAGGGCGGGGAGCAGGAGCCCACTGGCTCGGTGGTGATTGGCCTCCTGTGTCCTCAGGTGACCTCACACAAGGGACGGGTCACCTCGTGACCATCAGGGGTCCCCTCAGTGGCTTTGTGCAGACTTCCTCAAGGAGACCCCTCTGCTGACGCTGGGTCCCTGAGGGGTGTCTCCTCCAGGTGGCCAGCCAGGAGGTGGCTGTGTGGCTGGGCCACATGCTGGACCCTCAGGCCGGCTCTGAGCCCTCCCCGCGTGTGTCTGCTGAGCCTCTCTGAGACACTAAACCCTTGATTCCTGCTGTGCTGCCTGACCGTTGCTTTGCTCTTTTCCGTAAAAAAGAACCAAACCGTCCAGGACGCTGTGTGCCCAGGCGCCGCCTGGCGCTTCACTCTTCCCGGGTCGCCGAAGTGCTCTGGGCCCCACTCGCTGACCATCGTTGTTCTGCTGTCAGGGTGCCGGGGTTCGTGAAGCTTCTCCTGGGAGAAGTTGCTCCTAACCACCCCACCCCGCCCTCTGCTCTGAGAGGCCCAGCAGACACAGTTCTCTTGCTTTGCCAAGACTTTTCAGATGCTGCACGCACGGACCCCTTCTTTTTTTCTGTCCTCACTGAATGCGATCTGTCGATTTCATGTCAGGAAAGAGAATGACCTTTTCACGTGTGTTTGCCAAACTAGTGGTGTGGGCCCTGCCCCAGTGGGGAGGCAGCCCTGTATTTCTCTGAGGGTCCTTGTCCTATGGTATCGAAGGCACTCCATTTGTTTCACTCCCAGGGCAGGGAGGCAGAATTCCAACACGTTTTCCCATCAGTACTAGGGTGTGTTCCTCGTGGCAGACGGGAAATGCTGTCTGAGCAAGGCCTGCTGCTTTTCATTGTGTTTCACTCCCAACAAAACAATCCTGTTTTACTCTCTCCCCTCCAGGTGCAAATAGTCTACAAACCAGTGGATCTGAGCAAGGTGACCTCCAAGTGTGGCTCATTAGGCAACATCCACCATAAGCCAGGTAGCCCCTGTAGAAGGCAAGACGGGGCGGGGCGGTCAGGGGGCGGGACCGGATGGGGCGGTGCCATCTCGGAAGTGGCAGGGAAGGATGGATGGGATGGGCCATCAAGGAGAGTGTTGGGGGTGGAGCTTGCTGGGACCTGGGAGGTGTGGCTCTGTCTGTAGCTCCTGAGTGGGACCAGGCTGCCCAAGACAAGGTAAGGAGGGAGGGCAGATGGGGATCTAAACCCTGACCGGCTGCGCACAGGGCCTCTGAAGCTGGGGAAGGACCTGATCTGGCCCCCGAAGACTGGCTCCATGGATTTGGTCCTCAGCCAACAGGAGGGACATTTCACCCACTGCTCCAGCTACAACATGAGACTCCTAGACCCTGGCCATGTCCCCTCTGTGCGCACCCTTCCCCTCTCCATCTCATGCCATGCAGAAATTGGTGCTGCCTGTAGATCATTCTGCAACAGTGGAAACTTTCTGTACCTGTCCTGTTCACTGTGGTAGCCACTCCACTATATGCGGCTGTTGAGCATTTGAAATGTGGCCCGTGCAGTTGAGGAAATGAACCGATTTTATTTAATGAAATTTGGGTAATTCTTTGGCGGTCCAAAGGTTAGGTCTTGGCACTTTCACTGCAGATCCCAGGTTCACTCCCTGATCTGGGAACTAAGATCCCACAAGCTGTGCAGTGCAGCCAAAAAAATTAAAATTTAAAAATAAATAACCTAGATTCTAACTCCCGCCTGAGAGTCCAGAGAAGGGCTTCTGCCTTAGGTCCTCTCCTGGGCTTGAACTGTTACAGCAGGAAGAGTGTAGGTCAGAAATGTAGTCTAGAATGTTATTATTTTCTGTCTCCCTTGGACATTTTGGGGGAGTTGAGTCTCTGTGTCTCTCCTGGGGCCAACATCCCATCACGCTGTGGAGCAACTTTGTTGAGTGGCTTTATCTTTCCTAAGAAAGTAATGTAGTCCATCTCTTCCTCAGGTCATGTCTCCCACACTTGGCATCTAGTGTCTGAGGAGGGAGAAAGTGTCAGGGCCCATCCTTATGAAGGGTGCATTTTTTTCCTTTAGTTTAATTCTGAGATCTTACAGGATGTTGGCATAGAAAGGCTCAAGTCCTTGGAAGCCCACCAACTGAGAATTTAGAATAATTTTTTCTGAACTGAGGTGTCCTTTACCTTTGCACTAAGGAAGAAGAGTTTGCTGAGTAGATACTTGCTGTACACCCTGACTAGTGAGATAAAAAGAAAAAAAATGAAGATGAAGCAAATTGTTTTCAAGCCCTTTGGAAGTACCTACTTGTTCCAAACCACACTCTAAACAAAAGCTGGTCTTAGCTCCTCCTCAAGGTTGGCGTCTGCATGCAGTCACTGGGTTAGCCCTGACTCAAGGCTCAGTGCCCTGTGTGTGTTGTGTTCCAGGAGGTGGCCAAGTGGAAGTAAAGTCTGAGAAGCTGGACTTCAAGGATAGAGTCCAGTCGAAGATTGGGTCCCTGGATAACATCACGCACGTCCCTGGAGGAGGGCATAAAAAGGTAAAGGAGCGGGGCAAAGACTGTGACAGAGTCCAGTGTCCCAGAGCAGAAGAGCTGAGGATCCCGTATTGACTGGCTTGATGTGGATTCTCAGCTACTTGTGGGGCTCCACCTGGACTGCCCTTTGCTGTCCTTGGGAGCTTTAACAGCCTTGATTCCAGGCCCCACCTTGGAGATTCTGACTAGTTTGTCTCAGGAGCCATCCGGGTACCTGGAGTGGAGCTTTTAAAGCCCCCAGGTGACTCTTCAGTGCAGTTAAGGGTGAGAGCTACTGCCCTCGGCCCTGTGATTGGCCAGCACCCCCAAAAGGAAGTAGCCATTGCCAAAGCCAGCCCCAGTCACCAAGAGCCAGTCATGGGAACATAACCTGATTTTCTAAATAGGTCACTAGGCATTTGGAGCCACAGTGATGCTGGAATCCAGGTTTCAACAAAGCCTCTGCAAGTGTCCATGAGGAGGCCACTGGACCAAGAACCTGGGTGCTCCCCATGGTTCCTAGAACCCTGGTTCTGGATGTCTGTGTGCAATGCGGGCTGGGGAACCAACCCAGTGCCTCCCTCTGGGCTCATCACAGAATGTTGTCATGTGGCAGTGCTTTTTCTCTTCATAAATTCAGCAAAATGCCCTCTGGGGTTTCCTGCCCATGCCTGTCCTGAAGTTCTGCAAGTGGTTCACGTTCCAGTCTTCAGTACCTCCCAGCAGCTGACTGAGGAGGATGGAGAGGGAAGGGCCATCCCAGTACAGAAACCAAGACTCAACCCAGCAATGTGGTGCAAAGAGCCCCACTAGTCGGAAGTGGCAGCTGGGCCAAGCTTGGCGGGAACCGGGGTCCCCATACATCACCTCCCTCCCCCCCATCCCGCCCACCACCTCCTCCTCCTCCTCCTCTGGACCAACAGACACACTTCTCCTTTGCGGTGAAAGCCTGACTGTGTGGTTTCTGAGTGGCACTTGCTGGACTGTGTGCTTAAAGCAGCAGTTGGCACTGAGGCCTCGGGGCTGACCTGATGACCAGTGATGGAGTCCCGCGAAGGCTGGGGCGAGGGTGGGGTCCAGGCTCCCCACAGGTCTCCCTGACCATCACGCTTTTACATCCAGCGTGCCTGAGTCTCCATCAGAAGTGAGACCCAGGGAAGTGAGAAGGGATTTTTTTGCAAAAGGCCAGCTTGTTTCTATCACTGCCCCCACCCTGTTTAACACAGGGCCTCCCTGCCCTCAGGAGCTTAATGAAACTGCGTCCCACCCTGGAGAGTCTGATTATATATGGAATGAGTGGGTAGGTCTGGGTCTTGGTGATTTTGGGTGAAGGAAGGCCTCTACCCCTGACTCTGGAAGCTTCTCTTTCTGGGGGAAAGCTCTGGGCTTGACTCTGCTTGGAGGGAGGCGTGACCCTGGGAAGCTCTGCAAGCCCTCTCAGCCTCCTGTTCACCTTCAGCAAAACAAATGGAAAAATCCCCATCCCGGAGACCCAGGTGAGGCAGGGTTCAGGAAGGTGCCTGGAGCTCTGTAGTCATCAAACACACAAGTTAGATGCAAATCCAGGTTTGGACTTCTGTTTTCACTCATCTCTCTGATGCCTCAGAAAGGGAGGGCCCTGCCCATTACCCGGAAGACACTGTCCTGGTCCCAGAGGGTTTCTTTGTGTTTAGTCCCATTTCCCTCTGTGATGAGCATCACTGCTGGCAAGCAGCAGAGTGCAGGAACCCTGCACCCGAGTTCCTTTCAGCTTGGGGAGTTTGGGGACATTCCCAGGAGACTGTCACATTTTTCTTAAGAACATAAACGTACGTCAAAATGGCCTTTCAGTTACAGTAATAAGGAAGAGTCCTTTTTTCAAAGCAGTCACCCAAAATAAAATAAGCATATAGCTTAGATGGGAGCGTGATTTTTTCTCTACATTCAAATGCCCCTACGACAGGGGCTCTGTTCTTGGGATCCGAGGACTTCTGAACTTGTTGGGAGAAGTTGTCATATGTGTGTGACAGCAGGCAGGCAGGGGTACACATTTTCCTGGTCTCACCAGATGCTCCTGAAGATCCTGTGTTTGTGCTAAGTCACTTCAGTCGTGTCTGACTGTTTGTGACTCTGGACCACAGCCCACCAGGCTCCTAGGTCCATGAGATTTTCCAGGCAAGAATACTGGAGTAGGGAGTGGGTTCCCGTGCCCTCCTCCAGGGGATCTTTCTGATCTAGGGATCAAACCTGTGTCTCTCAAGTCTCCTGCATTGGCAGGCAGACCCGTTATCACTAGCGCCACCTGGGAAGCCCCCAAGGAGGCCCTAAGACCCCCAAAAAGGTTGAGGATTACTATGTCCACCATTTCAGAGCTCATCAGGAGAGAATAGCTATGTACTGCTTGGCATCTCCAGCTAAACTGTCTGCTTCTGAGCTTTCCAGGTATACTTTGGAGCTAAGACCTCTGGGTCTACTTATTTTTTTCTTTATTTTAAAACTGAAATCTAGTTGATTTACAGTGTTGTGTTAGTTTCATATGTAGAGCACAGTGATTTAGTTATACATACATACATGTATTCTTTTTTGGATTCTTTTCCTTTATAGGTTATCGCAAAGTGTTGAGTATAGTTAGTTCCCTGTGCTAGACAACAGGTTCTTGTTGCTTATCTATTTTATATGTAGTAGGGTATATGTTAATCCTAACCTCCTGATTTATCCCCCTTCCCCTTTCCCCTTTGGTAACCATCAGTTTGTTTTCTGTCTGTCAGTCTCTGTTTCGGAAATAAGTTCATTTGTATCTTTTTTTTTTAAGTGTTTTTTTTTATTGCAATATCGTTGATTTATGGTATTGTGCCAGTCTATGCTGTATAGGAAAATGACTCAGTTATATACATACATCCTCCTTTTTATTGTATTCCTTTTCATTATGGTTTATCACAGGATACTGAATAGAATTCCCTATGCCATACAGAAGGACCTTGTTGTTTATGCATTGTATATATACTAGTTTGTATCTGCTAATCCCAAACTCCAAATCCATCCCTCCCCCACACCCTCGTGGTAACCACAAGTCTGATGTCTGTCTGTGAGTCTGTTTCTGTTTTGTAGATGGGATCATTTGTGCCATATTTTAGATTCCACATACAAATGATATATGGTATTTGTCTCTTTCTGACTTATTTCACTTAGTATGATAATCTCTAGTTGCATCCATGTTGTGGCAAATGGCAATATTTCATTCTTTTGTGGCTGAATTCCATTCCCTCATCTTCTTTATCCATTCATTCGTCAATGGACATTGAGGTTGTTTCCACGTTTTGGCTGTTGTGACTGGTGCTGCTGTGAACATAGACCTGCTGGATCGTATGGCAGCTCTCATTTGCAGACTTTTCGTTGTAACCGGTGTGAGGTGATGTCGCCTGTGGTTTCTGACTTGCATTTCTCTAATAATCAGTGATGTTGCTTTTTCATGTGCTTTTTGGCTATCCTTGTCTTCTTTAGAGAAATTTTTTTTTAGATCATCTGCCTAATTTTTGACTGAGTTGTTTGCTTTTTTGAAAACAAGTTGTATGAGCTGTTAGTATATTTCAGAACAATGCGCTGCTTTGAACAGGGCTCCGTTGCTTCATGCTTTCTGGTACACCTGCCAGCGCTGCCCACAGCAGCTGCCACCTCCAGGGTCCTCATCAGTCACTGGCAAAGGGGAGGAATGTGTTCGGCTCACAGCTGGATGGCTGGGGACCTGGGCCCCTCCCTGTATCTCCTCCAGCCTCTCTTTCCACACGTTCATCTGCAATCTGGCAAAGTGCATGTGCACATCAGCGTGAAATGCGTGTGCACAAAGCTATTCAACATTTTTCATACACAGCATTGTCTGTGAGAGCAAAAGATTGGAACAAGCTAAATATCCACCCACAAGGGAGCAGATACATTTTGGTACATCTGCTGTGATGGGAAAGCACACAGCCTCAAGGAGCAGTGAGGGAGCTATGTAGGAACCATGCAGGGTACTAAGCCTAAACACAGGAGTGCAAAGCATGTGGATACTGTTGCCATATGTATGCATATATGTACATGTATATGTGTTTTTTTCTCTACTCACACATACACATGTTTGCATGTGTGGGCTATCCCTAGAAGGATACACAAGAAATCCACAGTGGTCACTGCTTCTGGAGAGGAGGCCTGGGCGGCTGGCTGGCAGGTGACTAGGATGCTGCAGCTTAGCTGCTGGGGAGCCATGAAACAAACCACTGCGGCCACCGCGGCTCCCTCCCTCCCAAGGCCAGCAGGCTACGGCCCGACCCCACTCTCCTCCTCACCCTGCCCGCTCTTCTCTTACAGATCGAAACCCACAAGCTGACCTTCCGCGAGAACGCCAAAGCCAAGACCGACCACGGGGCGGAGATCGTGTACAAGTCCCCCGTGGTGTCGGGGGACACGTCCCCCCGGCACCTCAGCAACGTGTCCTCCACCGGCAGCATCGACATGGTGGACTCGCCGCAGCTCGCCACACTCGCCGATGAGGTGTCCGCCTCCCTGGCCAAGCAGGGTTTGTGATCCGGCCCCGGGGCGGTCAGGAGTCGTGGAGAGAAGAGAGTGAGAGTGTGGGAAAAAAAAGAATGCTCTGGCCCTTCGCCCTCTGCCCTCCCCCAGCTGCTCCTCCCAGATCGGTTCATCGGTTAATCACTAACCTGCTTGTCGCTCAGCTCTGGCTCGGGGCTTCCAAATCAGTGACCGGAACAGAGCCAAGTTCAGCTTTCCAAATTGATGGGTGGGCCAATCGTAATAAAGTATTTTTAAAAACACTCCAAAAGAGGGCCCCACCCAGAATTTCCTTGGGCAGTTACTTTTGATTCTTTTTTTTTCCCCCCTCTAAGTGGAAGAGGGAGAAGGGAGGCTGTGAAAGCTGCCTCCCAGGCCTGGGAACTCTCCAGGCCTGGGGGGTGCCCCATTCTGGGGGTGTCCCCGAGGCAGCAGTGGCAACAAGGGACTTGAAACCTGGCACATTGGTGGAGCCACAGGCACGTGGGGCCACCTTTGGAGCAGGCCGGGCAGGGGGAGGGGAGGGGAGCGGAAGGGGCTTGTCGGGGAGGGGATGCTGAGGCCTGCCTGGAGGGCAGTGGGCAGGGTACAGCCTCCACCACCCACCCCAAAGCGGCATCCTCTTGGATGCTGGGGATCGGTTGAGGTCCCTACCTTCTGCGGCGAGAAGGGACGGGGCAGGAGAAGGAAGGTGATGGGAAGGACGTCGTGTGGGTCACCTCCTTGGAAAAGACCACCGGGCGCTGGCCTCTTCCTTGCTTCTCGCAGGGTGAGTGGGGGGTCCTGAGCTGAGGGGCTTCCCTTCACCCCCTGGAAGCCCCGTTTTATTGAGTTCTGAAGGTGGGAACTGCAGCCACGATTCCAGCCACCTCACAGATCTGGGACTTAGGGCTAACCAGTTCTCTCAGTAAGGACTTGTGCCTCTTGGGAGCCTGTTCCCAAGCCTGGGCCTCCGGTCCTAAACCTCTCCTCCTCCCCACGGCCGTGCAGCCCCCCCCCCCCCCCCCCCCCCCCCCCCCCCCCCCGTCTGCCCCCGCCACGCCTGTGTGTCTGCCGTGCGGAGGCCGGTCACTGCCGTTCCCTCACTACGTCACGCTGTCCCGAGTTCCCCGCCCCACCACCCACCCCTTCTCGGTAATGGACACTGTTCCGAGGGAGAGTCAAGGAAGGCGAGGTCCGGACACTGGGGACCTCCATCTCTCTGAGTTATAGGCATCCAGCTGTGTCCCTCACGGTGGACCCCATGACCTTACTCCGTTCCCTGCCCCCACCACCATCACAGTCGCAAGCCAGGGTGGGGTTCGTAGTGATGCTGGATGTTCATGCTTGGTCTGGGCCTGGTCCCTGTCCAATGCCGAGCTGGCAGCAGGCTGGCCGTCCCGGATGCCAGCGATGGCACTGGGGCAGGCAGGCAAGGCCCCCCAGGGCAGGACCATGTCCCCGTTGTCCCCCACTTCTGCCCCAGCTTGAGACTGCCAGCCTCTCGGAGTCCAGCCGCTGCTCGACCCCAAGTCTGTGTCATCAGCCCTCTGTACCCCGAAAAGGGCAACATGCCCTCTCAGAACTGGTTCTTCCCCCCCGTCCCAGCGGTAAGCAGGGTGGCCTGTCCTGGAGCAGCTGAACGTATACATAGATGTCGCCCTTCCCTCCCCGTCCACACCCTGTCGCCTTGTAGTCGGATTTGTCTGTTTATGCTTGGATTCACCAGAGTGACTATGATAGTGAAAAGAAAAAAAAAAAAGGACGCATGTATCTTCAAATGCTTGTAAAGAGGTTTCTAACCCGCCCTCGTGGGAGCCCTAGGTGTCTCTCACCCCCCCAGCGGGGACTCAGATCCAGAAGGCCTATGTGGCTCTCCCGTGGGGGGCCTCCCAGTTGATGAAAGATTTCCGTCCACATCGGGGACCCAGCGGAGACCAGATCCTGACTACAGGGAACCCTTGGCTGTGAAGACCTGAAGCCCAGGCACGGACAGCAGCTCTGGTACCCCATCCCTGACCCAGGGCTCCCTTCTGTCAGGCGGAGGGCATGTGTCTTACAGTGAAGACGGCCCTGGAGAAGCCCCATAGCAGCCCCGAGAGAGGGTCGGACAGCTCCCCGCATCACGAGTGCCCACTGGGGCAAGGTCTGCAGCCCACCCCTCAGCTCCAAGCTCTCCCTCAGGAAGGATGGCCCAGCCACCCACCCAGGGCCCTACGGCCACAGGAAGAACGACCGGCCCCAGGGGCCCCAGCTTCCTGACAGTGACAAGTCAGGGGACACTTGGTGACCCTCTCCTGCCAGGAGGACAAGGGAAGCAGCCCTTGTCAAAATCTCTGTTCAAAGGAAATCTCAGCCTCGGTCCAGGTCTGCCACTTCTGGTGTGGGGACAAAGGCAACCCCGTGGGGCTGGGAGGGTCAGAGTTCGGGGCTGGCTACTCCATTTGCAGTCAGAACGTTCCAAGCCAGGGATATGGGCCCCAAACGTCCCCCCGCGAGGCTCTCCTCAGTCCTCCGAGTCCCAGCTGATCTTGGAAGGGTTCTGAGGGAGGAGAAAGCATGGTGTCACGATGTGAGAGATGTGACTCCTCCTTATTCCACCGATGTTGGCCGCATGCCTTGCAGTCTCGTATCCAGCTTCTCAAGTACTTCCTTCCCAGAGAGCTCTGGGATTGCCTGTGTTGGAATCAGCCTGAAGAGCGTGGTTTAGGTGACCAGGTCAGTTGCTGTCAGGAAGTCTGCAAAGGGAAGCTGGCTTGTAATCTTAAATGAGGACAATCCCCCCAGAGCTGGCACACCCCTACCCCCATTTCCTCCGGAGTCGGTGTCCCTCATCCACCTGGTCCCCTCAAGCTCTCCACTCACTTAATCAGTAGTTCCATTTAAACTGACTTCAGTGGTGAGACCATATCCTGTTTGCGATTGCTTGTTGTGTTCGAGGGGGGAGGGGGGAGGAAACTGTAAGATAGTTAACCACTGGGCAAAGGGGTGCAGTAGTCCGAAGCCTAGTATCCCTTTTCTTCATTTCAACCACGGGTGCCAGAAGTCCCTTGGGATTTCGCCTTTCCACTGACCGGTGCCACAGGCTGCCAGCTAGTTCTCCTTCCCAGCCAGGTGGTGAGGTTTGTGGAGGAATCGAGATACAGTTGCTCTGTCCTGCTGCCCTTTTGCAGGGTCCCGAGCCCAAAATCCTGCCTCCCAAAGCCACTTTGAGGCATCCTTTCCTCAAAGTTATTGGCACCTCCGTGTCACCTTTCCCACCAGCTCCAGACACACAGCCAGTACTTCTAACAGTTGCTAAGATCTCATCACTCTTTGATCTCTGTCCTCGGAGAGCAGAGAGAGGCAGGGATAAGGGCAGAGGTGGAGGTCACCGGCCTGTCCTCTCTACAGAAGTGTGGCTTCAAGAGACTTCTAAGTTTTGAAAAGGGTTTACCCCGGGCACCACCACTGTCTCACTTCCTACTGGACTGAGCCCCGTGAATTTGCAGTGTGGGGCAGGACAATTTCTGGCACTTGCAAGTCCCGTGATTTCTTTGTTAATTTTGAGGGTGGGGGGAGGGACATGAAACCATCTTAGCTTAGCTTCCTGTCTGTGAATGTCCATATCGTGTACTGTGTGTTTTAACAAATGATTTACACTGACTGTTGCTGTAAAAGTGAATTTGGAAAATAAAGTTATTACTCTGATTAAATAAAGCCTTTGTGTATGGATTCAAAGGACCAGAAAACAACTTTACAATTTCTAAGTCTCTTCCAGCCTTTGGGAACTTAGCTCAGGAAATGACAATACTGTTGAAACCTGGACGTGAGGGGTTCTGGGGCCCTGAAGGTGAAAGAACTCTCAGGCTTGTTCCCGTCCAGTTGATTTTCTCATTCTGGTGCTGGCAAATCATCCTGGTCCAACTCAAAGGGCAATAATTACCCTTGTGGCTCAGCTCACAAGGCTCATTCTGTAAAAGACCCAAACCATTGTATTCAGACCTGAGAAGGCATGGGTAGCTCTGTGAGATCTTGATTCCTGGAAATGAGTGGAGAGGCCTGAGGGTGAAGCAGGACACTGACTGGGCCAGCCAGTGGAATGAGGGGCTCTGGTTCCTTCCGGGATCAGAGCTGCTCTCCTCTGAGCCTCATCTCAGATGGAGAGTGCTAGATCTCAATTAGGGATCCCAAATAGCCCCTGGTGAGGCTACAGAGGAAAAGAAAAGCAGAGCAGAACCATTGTATTAATTATTGTACCTTAGTGATTATGTCAAGGTCATAATGCTCAGGCCTTTGATTTTTTTCACAGTTTCAAAATTATCACTTTTCTCAGCTTTTCCTGACATGCTTTAGCCATTACAGACAGAAGCTTAAGTACAGCAGATCTTAACTGCCAACTACAGAAGCAGCAACAGGGCAGCCAAAGAGAAATGCTACTTCAGAACTTGGGTTAAAAAAAAGACCAAAAAAAATTTTTTTTTTTTTAATATATATAAAACACTTGGACAGCTTCACTGGCTGTGTCAACCTGACTGCTGTGAAAAGGGAAAAAGGAAGCAGTGAGAGAACCAGGCCTGCCCACTTGCTCCTCTTCTACAAAGAAAATAAACACTTTTCTTCTTTCCTCAGAAGAAAGCTGCTGAGAACCAGCTCAGGCTCTGTGCAAAGTATATTAAATCCTCAGTGATCTCAACCCCAGAGGAGGTCAAAAGTGAGATGTGAAATCTCCACTAGAGAGCACTTTATTTTCTTTATACTTTCCTTATTTGGGCTGGGCCTTCGCCGCTGAGCGTGGGCTTCCTGCGGCGGCCTCTCTCGTTGCAGAGCCCCGGCTCCAGGGTGCTGCTGCGGTAGTGGTGGCGCGTGGGCTCAGCTGCCGCTCGGCACGTGAGATCTTCCCGGATCAAGAATGAACCCAAGTCTCCTGCGCTGGCAGGTGGATTCTTTGTCACTGAACGACCTGGGAACCCTAGAGAGCAATTTAGAGTAGATTATCAAAGGAGCCCGCCTGTGCCCGGAAGATGGCACGGAGCCTTCCCAAGGTTCAGCACCAGTCAGAGGAACTCCCCCCACAGGACAGGCCTTACCACCACCATCACCGCATCCAGTGACAAGAAAGGCCTGGCATACTACGTTCTGTAACTTTTTTTTTTATTATTTTTTTCAATTTTTCCTTCCTTTTTTTTTTTTAAGCACTAGTCTGTGCTTTGCGAACAGAATCAAGACATTAACAAAGATCAGCTTCTCTGAAGAAAAGCATTTCTATAGAACAAAGACAGCTACATGTTTCGCTGCCAATACACAGCTCAAAGCAGGAAAAGAAAATATTTACAAAATACAAGTTTTTTTTTTCCATTTTTGATTTTTTTTTTTACAATGCTAAAAGGGTTATTCAGAATTTTCAACCTTATAAATAGAAGAAGCACTTTATGCATAGGGATATGGTGCATTATTGTTTTTTTAAAGAAACAATGACAAACCCTTTAACTTGCAAACAGAATCAAAAAAAAAATCACTAATGTTGAAAATTGTGAAAAAACCCCAACATTAAGCAGTTTGTCTACTATTTTTATACGATTACAAAATGGCAAAAAAAAAAAAAGCTCTTATTGCCCCCCTTTTGGTGATGTGATCCTAGACGAGACAGGCGCACGGTTAACCCAGGGGGTGGCGGGGAGTGACAGGACCACGGCAAGGACCAGACAGTGTTCCACAGGCAAAGGAGCTCGAGAGGGGGGCCGACGACGCCGACAGGGAGCTGGACTGGCGGAGGAGGGGTACGACCGAACGCCTCCGTCAGTGAAAACAGAATTCTAGAGGGAAGACGGCTGCTCATTTCCCAGACTCCCTCGAGTCTCAGAGGAGTGGGAAGACCCTACACCTCCACAGACCAGCATTAGTGGGAAAAACGTTCCAAGGGGAAGGACCACATGTGTGGGTGTGCGTCTGGAGCGGGGGAGCAGATGAGGGGACCGGGAAAGACGGGGACCCGAGCAGCTTCAGCTAGGTCACTGCAGTCAAGGAGTCAAGACAGGGACGACTGAGCGCAGAGGAAACCCTGGTAGGTCTCCAAGATCTGGGCACAAGGGGAAGCCATTCCGTCAGCCAAGGGCTGAGTGGGGACAGCTGGCAGGGCCGGTCGAGAGGCTACGGTTGGGGTGCTCCAGCACAGACGACCAAGGGCACCCAGCTGGGGGGGCCAGAGAGAGCCCAGAGCACACTGCTCTCCCCAACCCTCACCTCAGGGGGCAACACTGAGCTGGAGAGTCCTTCCCCTCTGCCCACCCGGCTGTCCCACCCTGCCCACTGGGGCGAAGGAGAGGGGTGACCATCCGACATGGCTAAGTCCAGTGATTCAACAGTGCAGAGGAGGTGCCGGGACCAGGCCAGCAGGCTCTTATCCTGAACTTCTGTTTGCCAACTGGAGGAAGTGCTCAGGTGTGTGACAAGAAAACATGGAAACCAAAACAGAACAAAAATCAAAAAGAGAAAAAAAAAAATACCAAGTAGAATCTAAATTCCTTAAATTCACTAAAAACTGTGAAAATTTTCGGCATATGATGTTTGAATATCAAACGCAGAGATTTCTGAAGCTTTAATGCCAATAGTTAGTGAGTCTGTTTAGATTCTCGTATCCCACTCATCTGTGAGTTGGACGCTGAGCTGTGACTGTGGCCGTCAGGTGCCGACTCTTGAGGGGAACGACAGGAGGCGAGGTGGGCACCGCCTCTGTCTCCCGGCCAGTCTTGCTGCCCGAGGTGCGTCGAGTGCAGCGGGACGCCCGATCCTGTGCATCCAGTTGGTCCTCACTCTCCGCCTGGGGGCTGTACGCCAGCGGGAAGGTCCGCCGCTCCCACGGCTGGACGGACTGTGGGCAGACAAGACGCCATGGTGAGGACCAGCCCCAGGCCTGTGAGCTCTGGGGCAGGCTTGGGGACGCGTCTCAGAGCGGGCACCCTTGTAACAAGGGCCAGTGTCCCATGGCACCTTCAGAAGGTCAACTTCAAGTACAGTTCCTTGTCCCCTTCAAACTGGGGGTGCGGGGGTGGTCCGTACAATGAAGGTCCATCTTGAGCAGCACTGTCCCCACAGCTGCCCCACCTGCCGCCCCCAATCCCATGGAGGCGCTGCCGCTCACCTGCTCGTCCAGCCCCAGCTCTGGGGTGGAACAGCGCGTGTCTTCGCTGGCCAGGTGTCGGAGGGTGTCCCGGCCCACGGGAGTGAGGGGGGCTGAGTGCAGTTCCGGGCTAATAGGGCTCCTGGGGGACTGCCCATGGGAGAACTCCGACAAGGAGTGGCTGCTGCTGACGTCAGGGGAGGCGGGCTGGGGGGTGGGGGGGTTGGCACTGCCCAGCTGGGGTGTTGTCCGTCCATCCGATGACCGGTAAGACCTGTACCCCAAGAAAGTGCAATCTGAGTGCCTGCTGACAGGGAGTTTCTTGTACATTCATTTTGGGGGTTGGGGAGGCGGCAGACTTTTGTCATGCCAAAAAAAGCGAAAAAAGATGGCGGGTCATGTCATGTATGACAAAAGCCTCCTGATCAGCAGAGCTGAGGCAGACGGACCCCAGCAGTTCTCTCCTTGGAACCACAAACCCTCGCTTCCCCTGTCACTGCGCACAGGGGCAGGCACATGCTATGGGCAAAAAGCAAAAACAAGAGCCCTAGAACCTTCTACTTGAGAACCCTGAGGGCTGCTCACAGTAACATTAAAGGAGAGAGGGTAGGACAGTTCTCCCAAGTCTAGGGGGACCACAAAGCTGTGCATACTCCACTGTCCACAGAAGGCGAGCTGGTGTGGAGGCCTCCAAAGCTCCTCCGATCGTATCGCCACACCCCCCGATGGGCCTCCAACCTCCCAGATGGCCTGGAGTTGGGAGACCACCAGGGTTTGTCATAACTGGACAACTAACCACTCAGCGAGGACCAAGCCTTTGACTACTTAGACCCTCACTGGTCCCAACAAATACCAAGGAACTTACGCATTCGCCAACACTGCCAGTGAGGAATATGCAGAGCAACTAAGTGACAGCCCACGGACACAGCTCAGGCCCGAGCTCCCACCGCCCCTCCCTCCACAGGCCCTGGGGACCTGCGCCTGCCCCATCACCTGCTGCCTCGCCGCTGAGGTGGCACACTCGTGGTCCACAGCCACCGAGCCCTCTCCATCTCCTCACATTTGGCATGCAGAGCGGCGAAGGCTGCGTCAGACAGGTCCTCGATCTACAAAAGAGCACCTTTGTGGACGCCCTCTTTCCGCCAAGAAGTCACATTTAAGTGGGGGTGGATCAGTTCTAGAAGCAGCACACCACCCCCTGCCCCCGCATACCAGGCTCTTCCTGGTACAGACAAGACCCCAACGAAGCCTGCATGCCACCCACAGGTCCTGAAGGATCTGCAGTGTGTGTGTCTCCTGTAAGAGGACCAACCGTGCCGTTACCTCCTCGTTCTCCTCGTCAGGACTCCCCTTCAGAGACCGAAGATCAACCTCCCGCCAGCTGCAAAAGCAAGAAGGCAGAGTTGTGAGAATGCAGGTGGTCCGGGCAGAAAGACGCACGCGAGGGAACGCGTGCTCGCCGCCTGCTCTCACTGGGCTGCTCAACCCGGGGAACTCTTTCCATCAGAGGCTTCACACTCGATGCCCACAAGGGCCAGAAACAGGGAAAGCAGACTGAGGGTGGGAGCAGAGCTGGGAGACCGACACACTCAAGCAGAAGAACCTGTTTAAAGGGGACCAACGCTACTCAGCACCAACGGGTTGCCACCACGTGGGGATGCATACACAGGGTTGCGCAAATTGTGATTTGTCAACAAAAGCTGGAAATACAGATTCCTATGTGAAATCTTGCTCTGATGCTGACAACAAATTCAGTATTTTAAAACACATTTGTATGCATCAAACAAAACATGTCTATAGCCAGTTTGTGGCCTGGTTGGCGTACATATAATGAAGAAAATTATATATAGAAGTAATTTCACTCTGATCCCTTAATGACAAAAGCCAAGGCTAGGCCCCACAACTCAGTGACTAGGGGACAGGGCAATGGCAGTAACAGGGAGACCAAAGAGCAGAGCCAACTGTGCAGGGCTTCTACCTGGGGGTAAGGATTTCCTTGTACTGGAGCTTCTCTACACGGGTGGTCGCAGCGACAGACATTGGGATGACAATGTTGTTAATATCAAAGGAGCTCTCTCCCCTTCTCCTCCTTACCGGCTGCTGTAAGACAAAGGTAAGTTTCAAAGGGAGGAACGATTCTACACATATCAAATCCTAAACCCAAGATTTAAAACAGGATCACCAATCACCAGGTATCTGGGTCCCTAGGGAGGGCCCAAGCAGGGATGACAGCGACTGCCCGCGCTGTGGGGATGGTCTCCCACCAGCAATGTGCTTAGGAGAAATACCAGGTGGGGCCTGAGGAGGACCTTCCCTTCACACGTCTCACCGGCGACCCTCTTTATTCATGTGCTCACGTGAAGAGAGACCTCTATTCAGTTTCACAGAGGTGGGTATCCTTGAGACAACTGCCACAGTTTAGACTCCTCCACACACCTTTAACACCCCACCGCACTCTCCTATTTCCCTCCTTTTCTCTCTATGACACAGACTCATGGTGGAAAAAGCAATGCTTAAGCCTAGAGGTAACTCTCTGGACTAAAAACATGCACTCTTCCATCCTGAAAGATGCCCCATGGGAGGCTGAGCTCAGTGGATCTGCTAACCTTGGTTGTCATGAAAGCTCTTCCTCTCGCAGATCTCAACTCTTCTGCTAAATCTGTGCCCACCCTCTGCTGAACCCTTATGTCATTTCCCCTTTCTGGCTATTATTCTTAGGGAAAAAGCCAGAGCATTCTAGCTGTATCAATGGAGAGGAGTAGAGGGAAATGGATGGAGAGGCCTTGGCTGTAGACCTCACACTCCTGGAGAAGGGAGATTCACTCCTACAGGAAGTTAAGATCAAACTCCTGGGAAAGAACACTTAATAAGGATTCAGTATTAGGGAGCAGGGGCAGGGCCTTCTGCAGCAGCTGGGAGACCGGAGGAGGAATCGAGCAGGGAACCAAGGGGCATGGGTTCTTAGATGGAGGGGCAAGTCCAAGGGCTGCCTATGCCCAGATAGCAAACACTCTGCCCTGAAACAGAGACTGGCAATTGAGCTGTGAGAGGCCAGAGGGAAACAGTGGGATGACAAACAAGCTGCCATGGCGACAACACAGCTGCAAACACCTCAGGGGCTGCAATCAGACCCAAACCACCAAGTGCAGTCAGCCCAGAGGGAGGGGGTCAGGGAAGGGGGCTGGGGGGACGGGGCTATTTCCTTCTATTTCCTGTTCCTGGAAGGGAACCATGACCGATCCATCCGATCACTTCAGGACCTTCTCAGAGAATGCTGAAAGGCAGTATTTCCCGGGGCAGGATCTTAGCAGCTGTCACCTATGATTTCAGGTTATCCCAATGTCTTTTTCACCTCAGTTTCCTCTGCTATCAATGAGAACAGACTGTCACTGACTTCATGAATTCAGGGTAACTGCCTGACCAGAACAGCTGAAGAGACTTGCAAGCCTTGCCTGGCTGAGGTTCAGTGGACTCACCCCACAGGCCTCTGCCACATGTCTGCTGAACTCACACACCCTATTGCAGGAAGTGTACCCAAAGGAACCTCAATAGCTTTCCCTGGATCGTGGTCAAGAACAAGTGTGAAACTGCTGCAGAAGCAAGTATATATTTCCCCTGAATCTCCTTGGGCCTGCTGTCGGTACCTTCAAGGCAGAGAGACGGGAGTGGGCTGTGGGGTTCAACAGGCTCAGCCCTGACCCCACATGTAGATGCCCCAATTTCAGAAGACACTCACTTGGTCTAAACCTATGTTCTCCTGTTTAGGACCAGAGGTGGAATGCGGGTGATGAGAACGAAAAGTGGTTCCCAAACCTGGCTGCCAGAAGGTGAGGCGCAAGATGGTATTTAAAAGACAAAAAATAGGTTCAGGGCCCCATCCCTTCTAACTATCAAATCAGAATATCCAGGGAGTCCAAGAAGAAAAGAAAAAAGAAAAAAAAGACCACAGAGGTGATTCTGCTGCACCCGTCGGCTCACGGGGCTTTCCGTGGCAAGCAGGAGCACACAGCCCACCCGCCTCCTCCCCACTCTTCTCCCGTGTCTTGGAGCTTCTCACCTTAACTATCTGGCCTACCACTCTTCCTGCTATTAATAAATCCAGATTCTCTGAAAAAATTTGGCAACAAGAGCCTCAAGGGTCAGCACAGTGGTATATACAAAATTGAGGTTCATAAGATAGTAAGTAAAAATCTCAAGTGATTCAGGCCTAAGTTTACATTTTCCAGGAGTGAGAAAAAACACTGAAGTTTCACCAAGTCCTGGATCTGAGAGAAGAGTTCCATCAGAATTAGTCTCTGTAAAATCCTTTGTTTTTCTGAGACCCCTACTAATGGATACCTGGGCTTACCACAGAGACTACACCACTATGGAGATAAAACCTATGGGTGTGGGAGGGGATGGAGGGGGAAGGAACAAGGTTATCTGGGAAAGACTGTCAGATTTCTAACAGCAAAGACAGAACAACGTGAATTCCCACCTGATTGCAGAGCCTAGTGAGTGCACTCTGTGTGCTTTGAAGTTTCTTGATGTAAGCTCTGAAGAGGCATCAGAGCCCCTGCCTAAGTCACCTTTGCTGTGCCCCAACCCAGGTTCACTCTATGCTACACGACCCAAGAGAGTTGGCTCTGTGGCCAGACTGCCTGGCTTGGAATCCCAACTGTAACCCTGACAGGTCGCCCCACGTATTTACTTAACCTTGGAAAGCCTCAGTTTTCCTGCCAACAAAATGGGCATCTTCTAGACCACCTGCGCCTTAAAGGGTGTTAGAGGCTGAAGGCGGTAACACATCTGCACCTAGCACAGACACAGTAAACACTGTAGCAGCGGCGTTCTGTTATTACTACCTCCATCATGAGGATGGTTACTATATAAAGGACCCTTTCGGTGGGCACAAAGCAGCTGCAGATAGTGTTCACGGAGGCACATTCTGAGGAATGAAAACACCAGAGAGTATTAACATGACTGTGTGTCTGCAACGGCCGCGCAAACTGCTTTCGGGGTGGAGAGTGGTACTGCCAAAGCTGATCAGGGGTCAGAGAGCCTGCCAGTATAAGCGCATATGCCAGTCCTGCCAGGGCGGCCTGCTGGATCTGTAATTCTGCTCTGCACACCTAAAAAACAGGCTCCATATTAACCTTCCCTTCCAAGCACCCAGTGTTTACTCCCGGCACTTCAGCTCCACTCCCCAGGAGATTAAAAACAAGGAAATCAAATGTCTCTAAGGCCCACAGACACCTCTTCTGCATCCCTCCTCTCACGTTTACTTCTCAGGCCAACGGAGTTAAGAGTTATGGTATGGTGGAGTTCTGTGTGAAACTTAGTCCCAAGTGTCTTGAACAGTCACAGATCACCCAGGGGTTTGCCTCTGCCTCAAGCTTTGCATGGCTGGCTCAGCTCAGATCCATCTCTACTAAGAACAACTCAAGGAAAACAACGTAATGGAGGATTAAATAGCACCACTTTGAGCTAAAAAAGCCACACATGACAAGATGAGCTAAGTCCCCATAACTGCCCTGGCCCTCACGACCCTCTTTCCACACTGTCCTCCAGACCCACTGGAGGGAGCTGTCACCACAGAGGGGCTGTCCAGCCCACTCCATGCTGGTACTTACAGTCGTGCTGGCTGTGACCTGTGGGCTAGAGCTGGTGGGTGCAGAGGTGTCCGAGGAGGCGGAGAGCTGTCGCACCAAGGGACTGTGTGGTGGGTGGTGGGTGGCCGCCAAGTAGCTCGAACTGCTCATGTCTGTGTGATGCTTCAACACTGCAGAGGTCAACAGAAAAGAGGAATACGTGGCTACCTCAGCCTGCTCTACTCCCAGCACAAGTTAGGAAGGCCCGCAATACTCAGGAAAGGCAAAAATGCTTTCTAAGCCTAGAGGATAAAAAGATGAAGCAAACTGGCTGATGGGAGGCAGGGGGTGGAGCAGAGGTTGCTGCAGCAGTTAAGAGTGCCCTACACTTAAAAGCGGTCGGAGCCCTCTAGTCTGCCTTCCTAGCCAGTGAAGGACACAGCCAGGGGCAGCTACAGGAAGCCCCGCTGCCCCAGGAAGGCCCGCGCAGGTGCAGACACGGGCGGAGGTGCCGGGCCTGGCCCTACCTTCACTCCTCTCAGATGAATGGTCTCGCAATCTCATTTTGCTGTGGTTTGGGTCATGCACGGGTGGCGGCGGACTGAGCAAGCGCTCTGCTTTTGGCGCTGTCACTCGCTCCACCATAGGCACGGCCCCCACATCGTCTAAGTGCTGCCTGTGGGTCCTGTCAGGCCGGGTTTGGTGATGGGACAGCTCTGAAGAGGGGAACAGAAAAAGAGCTGTGAAGTATCTTCTCTCAACCTTTTCTTATTTGAGTTCCAACCTCTTTAGTTCTCTTTAGGTCAGTGACAGACACCCAGGGCAGCAGGACAGTCCTCTGGGACCGAAGCTCCTAGCAAGCAACACACTGGCTGAGACAGGCCAGGGAGCCCACTGGGCTCTCAACTGGAGAAAAATGTGACCCCAGACTACAAAAGCCAGCCGGCCCACAGATGCACCTGATGCCATGCCCCACTCTGCTGTTCACTGAGCCCCAGGACACCTGTCTGGAACAGCCTTCACAGTCCATCCCAGAGCATCCAAGACGAGCAGAGAAGACTGTGGACTGAACTTGCATCTGTCAACTGCCTCTCCCAACCCCGTCACACTGCCATGGCCATACCAGTAACCTGAGAACATCAGAGGAATAGACAAGTAACTGGGGGACTCTGTGGACCCCTGAAACTTACTGGCTGTTGTTAGGAAGGAGTTGACCAACTTGTGCCTGTCTTTACGAGTTGGATCTGGCAGACTGCCTGGCATGGGTGCTCTGTGCTTAAGTGAAAACTTTTTTGGAGGCTTGATTTTGTCAAAAGGCTTGTTCTGCCATTGAGATTTCAGCATGCTCTGGAAGTGCAGGCTTGTGGGGACATCTGCAAGAAACACAAAACGCCACCATTAGTCCAGACCCCTGGGCTCCAGCTGTCCAGGGAGCGAGACCCACCTCACACCCTTCTCTTATGTGCCCAGTGGCAGGCTGACTGCAAGGAACAAGCACTGTCACGGGGAAGATCTGTTTACTGGAACATCACTGAAGGTCACTCTTCTACTCACAGGTAGTCACTGCTGCCTTTTATATTCAAGTTCCAAACAAAACCAAAATCTATGTGGTCTTTTGTTTCTGTGCTCTGCTAAACCTGTTAAACTCTATTGGTTTGAAAGACTGATAAACATCCTGTTCTTATTCTTCTAGAAACTGAAACATTTCAGTCTTTCTTTCAACACAAAGTTTATCAGGATATATATTCCTTCAACAACTATTTATTGTCTGCTACTTAATCAGGCACCAGACTAGGCACTGCATCTTTCCCTAATAAGAACTAGGTCATCTCCCCCTCCTTCCTCCAGACCCCCACCACCTCCCTATCTGGGGATTATCTAGGTTTTTAAGTGGATGAGCTAATATTGAATATTACAAATTAAATCTTTTAGACTTAATTATAACTTCTACCTTTTTGGGGGGGGCTCACTACTCTTTCTTGGATCTTTCCATTTTGTTAGTTTCCTTTTTTTATTTTCCTAAGAACACAAACTTGAGTCTGGGTAACTTCTTTAGAAAGAACATATCTAGATTAAAACCAGTTTTCTCTCAGATCCTTAGAGCTATCACTACAGTGTCACCAATAAGATGGAATTTGACTCAGTTATTTGTAGGTGCTCTGCTTCTTCTTTTAAACTTTTGGTGGGGGAAAAAAAAAAAAGTTCGTTGGGGTATTATATTGCTTCAGCCAATTTGGGGCGAACTCCAATACCAAGTCTTTCAATCTGTGAACATGGTATTTCTCTCCATTCATTTATTTAGGATTTCTTTTATTTCCTCTCATCAGTGTTGGGTGGTTTTCACTGTACAGTTCTTATACACATTTTGTTAAACTGATTCTTTGAGTACTTCATATTCCTGACGACTTACAAATGATGTCATCATTATCACTTTTAAAAATTTCTGTTTATAATTGCTTATTGCTAGTATGTAGGAATACAATAATTTTTAATATAGTGGCCTATATCCTGTGACCTTCTTAAATCTATTATTAAGTTTTGTTAGCGTTGTGGAATCCTTAGCATTTTCTACACACATAAAGCTGTTTATCATTTACAAAAAGCTGTTTTACTTTCTTTCCAATTTGTATGCCTTTATTTCTACATCTTGCCCTATTACCCTGGCTAGAACCTCTAGTGGCAATCTAAACTTTACATTTCCCTTTTCTAGTTTCATTCTGAAACTTTACCACCAGGGATACAGGTGGGTCTTTCTTCAGGGTTCTGAAAAACTTCGCTGTCATGGCCCTTTTCCCTCTGAAGATCAGCACACCTCACTTTAGCTCTCAGTTCCTCCTGGGAATCAATCATTAACCACCTGAGACATACTCAAAAGTCCCAATCCCTGAGTCCATACTCAATACTGTAGCATAGAATGAAACATCACTGCATTATGGAAAAGGATTAAAACCTAACCTACCTATATTTCTGAACAAGTCCAGATCTAGCACCCAAATGCCCAGGTCCCATTCCTGTTTTTGTCCTTTTTCAGTGTGGGCAAAGATCCATCCCCCTACCGGCTATTACCTGATAAGAGTTTACTCAAAAGCACTGGCTTTGGGCTCCTTTTTTCTAGTTTTATTTCTCCATAGTTACCTTGCTTTCCATCTTTCAAAAATCACTGCAACCTCTGGCATGCCTTCTTTGTCCAGAATTACTTAATATTTATTATATTTAATGTCTGGTGGCTCAGATCATAAAGCGTCTGCCTACAATGCAGGAGACCCTGGGTCGGGAAGATGCTCTGGAGAAGGAAATGGCAACCCACTCCAGTACTCTTGCCTGGAAAATCCCATGGATGGAGGAGCGTGGTAGGCTACAGTCCATGGGGTTGCAAAGAGTTGGACACAACTGAGTGACTTCACTTCACTTCACACATTAACGGGGTTCAGGCTCCCAGGGGGAGTAGAGGATGTGCTCCATCTGAACTAGGAGTAGGGGGCAAAGAAGAGGGGATGAGTGAACATTTAAAAAACCTGTTATATTGTGGCTGGTACTGTGTATTACTTCACCTTCATAACAATTCCATGACGCATTACTATGCTCCTTTTAATAATGGAAAACAGATTTAGAAAGTTGAATTAACTGTCAAGGTTATACAGTTTAGTAACTAACAGAGTGCAAGCTCAGCTGTGTCTGACTCTTTGAGATCCCATGGACTTCAGCCTGTCAGGCTCCTCTCAGCCCATGGGATTTTCCAGGCAGGAGTACTGGACTGGGTTGCCATTTCCTCCTTCAGGGGTTAGAAAGGAACAAGCAACATTCAAAAGCAAGTCTGTAAAATCCTACAACTCATACTCTTAGCCACTACATCATGAAATTATTCTTTGTCCCAAAGGATTAATGCTTAAGTGTGTTAGCTGCTCAGTCGTGTGCAACTCTGTGATCCCACAGACTACAGCCCGGCAGGCTCCTCGTCCACGGCATTCTCCAGGGGCCCTTCCTAACCCAGGGACCAAACCTGGATCTCTTGCACTGCAGGCAAATTCTTTACCATCTGAGACACCGGGGAAACCCAGAGAATGGAGCAGTTTAATTCTGAGGTGGAATCTGATAGTTCTCAAATTATTCCCAAGGAAGTGGAGAGTATAGAATATTTTTCAAAAGAATTCTGAAGTGTAACAAAACTTACTCTTTGCTATAGCACAGACTATGTATCTCATGACACTTCAAAGAATAAGACACATCTCTGGCAACAGCACTTTCTTGTGAAAATTTTCCCATAATCAATCATTCTTTTACACACTTAAAAACAAATTCCCCTACCATAACCCTTAAAATAAATGATCAATCAGCTTTCAGCCAGGCCAAGGATATCAGAGCTCACTGTACTGCTAGTCCTTACAGCCCGCCCAAGCCCCTCAATAAAATGGCTTGATTATCCCACACCCCAAAGGTCAAATGTTTAAAAAAAATATATCTCCCACATAAGAATTGAGTTTAGAGGTATTAATCAAATTTAGGGGAATTTTAATTAATTAAAAATTCTTTGCTCTTTCTAACTCAGGGTGGTTGGGGAGAAGGGTGCACTGTTTACAGAAATTCTGAAAGCTGGGCTGAGTTTGAAGGTATAAAGAAGGCTCAAGAAGTGGGGGAACACCTCTTCTATATCCCAGGACATCCCCTGTGTCAGCAGGAGAGTTACTCCTACTTGGCAAAGGCTGGTTTTTCTTATGGTATGTGGGATCTTCCCCAACCAGGGATGGAACTCATGCCCCCTGCATTGGAAGCGTGCAGTCTTAACCACTGGACCACGAGGGAAGTCTGCACAGGCGGTTTAATGGGACTACAAAATCCTATGTGATGTTATTCCTCCCGCTCTTTTATAGTGCAAATAAGTAGTCCTGGACACAGGTCCTGGTTCCATTACTGAGTAGGAGGATAGAACAAGAACCAATCACTTGGCTGGGCTTCAGCATCTTCATCTGTAAAATGAGGCAGCAAGATCTGGTCAGGGCTGGAGACATCCTAGCACACACGCTCCAACACTCTCTCACCTCTTCTGTCTGCTGCAGGCACAGGCTCATGGCAGTACTCTCTCTGTTGTACCCCAAGACCTTAGACCCATCTCAAATACTTAATTAATCTAATTATAAATCAATCTCACTAAGCATAAGAGAGAAAAAACATTTATGTTATTGCTAGACCAGATGACTACTGTGCCTCTCAACTCTTAATACATTAAATTAATGACTTTTCAACTAAAACTCCACTCCTAACCCTCTCCCCACCCCTATTTAAATGCGCAGAAGTAAAAACTGGCACAGGTGTAAACCATTATCTTGTACTCTGGAGTTGGGTATTAAGCAGAACCAAGAGCAACTTCCCCTAAAAAACCCACTGAATAAGCTGTTAGGGATAACAACAAACTGTTTATGGGACTCGGGCTACTATACATTTCTAGAAGTTTGTTGGGTTTTAGCAGCCTTCATATAAAAGTGAAGAGAAACTCAGTTAAATCCACCAAAATCAGTGAATAAAAATGATCTCTTAGGAACTGCTAGTCTGAGTTCATGCTCTGAGTATTAACACCTGGGATTCACACAGAGTACAACTCTGAAAATAGACACAGAGGACCTGAAAGTAAGCAAAGAAAGAGTTATAAAAACAGAAGAGAACAATGGTTCAGCTAGAAGACTCCACACATTTCACACCTGCATAAGCAATGGCCATTAAAGTGGTATTAACCTGACAGGAAGGTACAGATCCTTAACCAGGTCAATGACAAGAAACATCACCTTAGGTTACTATTTCCTCAAACAAAAAGAAGACTTTAGCTTCAGGCCCACCAGAGTCTGACATTCCACGTCCACCATTTTCTCAAGCGCACTTTCTCATGGTGTTCAGCCATGCTCACTTCCTCCTCCTGCTGGTAAGCTGCAGTAGCCTCACGGATACAGCTAGTCTTCTTGGCAAGCTCTCTCAAAAAAGCACAACTCTTCGAGGCCAGCAGGTGGTGCTATTATTAAGCACAAACCTAAGTCAACATGCTTTTCCCAAAGGTTATACATCCTCTATTTCAAGCTAAGGTTTAGCTGGCTTGATTATGTGAGGTAATAAGGAAACAAGCCCCTCTTTCGGGAATACTCAAGGGCTGAGTGAGTGAAGTCGCTCAGTCATGTCCGACTCTTTGCAACCCCATGGACTGTAGCTCATCAGGCTCCTCCGTCCATAGCATTTTCTAGGCACAAGTACTGGAGTGGGTTGCCATTTCATTCTCCAGGAGATCTTCCCGACCCAGGAATCTAACCCAGGTCTCCAACATGGCAGTCAAGACACTTTACCTCTGAGCCACCAGGGTGGTACTAAAGGGTTATCACACCCTAATGTCTCCACTTTCCAGCCAGGGAGCAGTTCCCAAAATGAATGGGAGTGGCTAAGATGGGAGATGAACTCTAGGATTAAGAGCTGCAACTGGTTCCCATCCCAACAAAGTACACAGACTGGTTAGGAAACATCAGTAAAACTACAGAAAAACGAAAAGTTGGAAGTCTTGCCATCTTTAAATGTATTCTAGAGAAGAACGGGGTGGCCCAGAGGTCAGGTTTGACCCACACAATATGCTGGCTGCTAGTCTTCACTATTACTTACTATTCTACACAAAAAGATCTGGGGAATCTTAATACTTCAGGAGGCCCTGGCAATCTTCCAGTTTACAAATGTGGCTTTCTGTATTCTGAGTGTGGCAGTTGTCAGAATCAAGTAAAAAAAATCCCAATAGTCACGGTATTAGACACAATAATTAGGTCCCTCGGTCAAGCCACAGAAAGTCTACTGTATTCATAGGCAGATACGTTAATGCTCAACTTGAGAAAGTAAAAAATATATATACTGTTCTCCTTTACTGTCTCATAAAGAGAATTTAATGATCATCTCACTTGTCCAAACCCCAATGTCATAATTAGGATATCTGTGTGTGTGTGTGTGTGTGTGACTGACAGAATGGAGAGAGTGGGGAAAGGGTGGAGGTGGGGAGAGAAGACAGAGACCGATAGGAAAAGAAAGACCACAGGGACTACAGAATGATGGAACAGGAGATGTCAGGCAGGTGTCTTGGGCATATTTAGGTGATAGGAGAGAGAATTCACAACTATAAAAGGTAATACTGTTGACAAAGCAATGATCAACATGTTTATCAGGTGATAATGATTCAACAGGCGAAAGATCTTATCCAAATCTTAATAAAACTATACAGGCTTCAGGCTTCTTTATTCAAACACGAGACCATGCAATTCAACACCGCAATCTTTAGAGAATAACTCAACAAATAACTCTGAAGTCGTCTTGGTGTCTCTGCCTGAAGCTGCAGTTTGGAAATGGGCAGAAATCTGACTTCTCTTAATAACCTGGCTGGGGAGAATCATGAATTATAGTGAGAAGAAGGACAAAAATCAGATTACTTGGGTTTAAATTTTGGAGCCTGCTACATCAACTATGTAGCCTGAGATAAACCACAACCTCTCTAAGCCTATTTCCTGATATGTAAAACTGAAGTTAACTTTACAAGATTACTGAGAAAACCAAATGACACAAGAATAAGAAAAGTGCATATAAACTATAAATGCTACACAAATGTTATCTTAAGTTACATGAGCCATAATCCAAATGGCAGGAGAGGGTAAAAGTCCATGACTCTGGAATCTGAAGCACAGAGGAAATGTTTTAGTGTTTTCCATTCATTATGTTCTAATGTGTATTTACAGCTCCATCACTCCTGATCTAAACCCTTGCCTAGTTTACTGTTCATATGTTTCAAGTTTTCTAAATATTTCCACTCTTAGGAGAAGTCACATGGCAGCAAGACTATTACACCATGCCCTTTCTTACAGTTGGAGGGAGTTTTAATAATAAGGCTTGGGGTAGCTAACAGATTTCGATGACCAAGAAAGAATCCAATCATTTGAAGAACAGATAAGAAACCTGAGGGGATTACGGTCATCTAATGTTCGATCAACTGTCCATTAGAAGGGGGGATTTTCTAGGATAGTTTATCAGCAATGACTGCTTTTATAAATAAAGTTTTATTTAAACAGTCACACCTACCTCCTTATAGTCTACATACTGGTTTTGTGCTACAAATGCAGAGCTGCCTAATTCCAACACAGACTAAACCTAAACAGTATGATCCATAAAGCCCAAATTATATGTCCCTTTAAGAAAAAGACAATATACCACTCATGCTAAAAACCTAATTTTCTTCGCATACCACTAATTTTACAATCCAACATAATTCTCATTCCCCAGACCCCAATTTTGGTTACCCTCCTTTCAAAAACGTGTACAGACTATCTGTAAGGTGCTATGAAGGATAGAGTAGGGAGAGAAACATAGTCCCTTATCCTCAGAGAACTTAAGTGTTCTAGGGGTTGGGGCCAGATGGGGAGATTATTTGCAAACCAATGAAACCAATTCAAATTGTGAAAACACTGGCTTCTGTAGTCTATAGAGTAGTTTTCAACATTTTTGCTCATGAACTCCTCACCATTTGAAATGTAATTTTTCTTTATTTAGATTTTTTTTTCTGGCCATACTGAGAGGCTTGTGGGATCTCAGTTCCCGGACCAGGGACTGAACCTAAGCCCTTGGGAGTGAAAGAGCAGAGTCCTAACCACTGGACTGCCAGGGAATTCTAAAATGTAATTTTTAGAAAAATCGTAAACTCAGGACAATTATAGGCATCCCTGGTGGCTCAGTGGTAAAGAACCAGAAGGAGACATAGGTTCAGTCCCTGGTCTGCAAAGATCCCACATAGCCACAGAGCAATGAAGCCCCCCATCTGCCACAACTATTGAGCCTGAGCTCTAGAGTTCAGGAGCCTAACCACTGAAGCCCAAACTGCTCTAGAGCCTGTGCTCTGCAACAAGAGAAGCCAGTGCAACGAGAAGCCCGCATGCCACAACGAAGAAGAACACCTGCTCACAGCAACTAGGGAAAAGCCCATGCACGCAGCAACAAAGACCCAGTGCAGCCAAATCATATAAATAAATTATATATAAGAAAGAAAAAGACAGTTTTTATATATAAAAAAAGAAACTAAAATACACATTAAAAATATTTTATACCAACACCCTGGCATGTTAACCTCTATTGCTTGACTCAGACTTCAATCACAGTAAAATCTAATTTCAGTTATCAATTATTTTTAAAATTTAAATACTGTACAGTTGATGTGCAATATGTTAGTTTCACATGTAAGTTATTAATTCTAAATGTAAGTTATTATTCTAAGGTAACAGAAAATGTAGAGGGTTTTGCTATATGTTATATACAAAAAAAAAAAAAACTATACCTCCATCTTCATTATTTATTCAAATCTCCTTTTACTTAACTCCCACAGGATTCTTCTTCAGGAGCCATAACTCTGAGATGGTTCCTTCGGTGTCCCTACTGCCCAAGGTTTTTATACTCTGGGGGATGGGCAAGACCCACAGCAAGAGTCAATATGGATAAGAGGAGTGATTTTCTTTTATGAAGTGGGAGAAAAGCGATTATGAAAAGGGAGGTGGAAGAGAAAATCAGCAGACACAGAGGCTTATTAGGTAGATCAACTTAACCAAAACCAAAGCCCAGCACATGCGAACTCTGAGGATCTATGCTTGCATACACCCGAGAAAGCAGTCACGTAACCGGTATGTACACCCCCAGTATGAAGACCTTCTCCCCAAGCAGCGCTGCCCATGCTGTCTTACATCATAACACACACAGGCAATACACCTTTAAAAGTACTGCTGGGTGTTAACAGACCAGGCTTCCTATATTGTGGCTGGAGGCAACTGTCTCACCCTCACCACCTGAAGCCTTAGGGCAAAATCTCTTAGCAAGCTGTAATGTTTTAGTGGCACATTCTGGTCTGGGGGATCTGTTGTGCAAAATCCTGAGAGAAGATTCTGTTGACAGTAATACCTGGACAGTACCTGGACTATGCCAGAATCTTGGCTGTCTTTGAACCCTTTAAGTCTCACTCATTAGACTTCATGGAGCCTTTCTTACCATCTGGAAATGCTAGAACCGGGTGAACACAGGAGTCCAACTGGGAAAGGCGTTCCAACAGAGGGGCTTCGTAGTGGATTTCTGGAGGCATGGTGCTGGCACCGCCTGAGCCACACAGCGCGCAGGAAGGGTTCACATCGCAGCCAGAACGTGCTGTGCTGTTCCGGTGAACCTGGGAAAAGCCAGATAACACTTGATTCAGGGTCTGATAAAAACTCAGCTCCCCATTCAGCATCCCAAAGATTCAAAATTTCCTCTCTTTAGACACATATATGACACAGTTAACAAAAAGTCTGATCAGTTTGTTAAAAGATTTCCATTTCTCCAACACACTAACCTTCAAAGGAATTAAGTAAATCCACTTCTCCAATGAAGAGATCTAATTATGTGAAGCTCATTAAGTGCTGACTGAGAACACTACAATGCCTGTGCGTTTCCACCACCATGATGCTTTCCCACCATCTGCTACAGTGAGCAGCTGGCTCCGGATTTCTAGGTAGAACATGACTTGCCCTCTTCAGCAACTTCATCCACCAAAGAGCCTTACTAATGAATAGCCAACCACACCTTTCCTGTTCTTTTCACATCTCCAAAAAAAGAATTCCAGGAGGCCTGAAACAACATGGCAAATTTTCCTGGACTACACTCAACTCATTAGCTGCTCTTTAACCTAGCCTACTGTTATAAAGCTCATATTTAAGTAATGAAAATGAATTTGGCATAGTGAGTTTTCATACCTACAGTCTTTGTGTTACATTAGATAAATTCCAAGGGGATAAAAATAATTTTCATTAAACTTTTGTACAGATGTGGGCAGGATAAGAAATAACCTCCCTAGTTAAGTCCACAGTGAAAAATAATCTAAGTCTTCAAATGATGTAATTCTGTTTTGTTTTTAAATGATAGGATTTTTTATAATTTTATGGTTTAAACTTCAGGTCATGCTGAATGCAGGATCCCTAGGTTCTAGTGTTGGGATCTGGCATTTGCCAAACCATGACCATGAGAAGTCACCCGAGCAGCATGCAGTCCTAGAGGAAACGACATCCCTGTGGAATGACACTCTGACATGAGATGCTAGAAGCAAAGGGGTGTCAGAATGAAGACAAAAGGGCAGCAATGAAACTCTTGTAACGACTGCGAGAACTAGTTTCAGCACTCACATCTCTTGAAAGCTGTTTGCCTTCACAGACATGCACAGAAGAAAGATAAATACGAGAACAATTCAGTCTTTATCAACCTTCCTCAACTGCCTCCTCTTTGCAGCGACATACATGCGTGGTATTCAAAAAAGGCCCTGTGAAGGTCAGAATGGACAACTTACACTAAAGTAAAAGAATTCTAGTAAGCAACAATTATTGTCTCTGAAAGGGAATTACACCAACTAAACATGCACTTTTGGTAGACAACATTAACTGGTACTGTTTTGGAAAAAATACCTCTTGCAACCTATTTAAACCAGGGCTGGATTTCTGGGGGAGATAACAAACATTTTGAGGTAGAGAAACAGGGACCTACATTATCAGGGACAAAAAACAGAGATCACCAGTAGATGAACGGGAGAATTTAGGCAATTAGAATCCAAAAACTGCACCAAAACTTTAAATATTGACTAGATTAGAAAAATACATAAAAATCAAAACAAGAAATCTTGAAAGGGGGTATATTTTCTCATGAAGTAAACCATTACATGAACTAGCTCTCCAAGTGGGCAATGAACAACATTCCATTTTTTAATGGCTAGAGTATATCCCTTAAGTCATAAGAGACTGCATGTAAAGTAAAAAGAATACGGCAAGAAAAACAAACTAAGAAAAAAATTAAGGTAAAAGCTGAAATTACCAAAAGAAAAAATACATGACAGAAACAGCAAATTCAAGAACTGCTCTTTTCAAGTTCCCCCTTGCTCTTCCCAAACCCACCTCAAGAAAGGGGCAGACAGAATAGACAATTAATTACGTAAACAGTAAGAATGGCCTAATGAAGAGAAAAAGGGAAAGATGCAAACATATAAGAACTTAAGAAAAGCACTAGCTAAGTGATAAACCATGTAACCACTGGATCAGCAGGGAAGTCCGTTAGTGTAAGTTATTAAGAGAAAATTTGGGGAATTTTTTGAAGGATAGTTTGGGCAACTTTAAACACAGAAAACAAGATGTCAAATTATACACATGAAGTTTATTAAAAAAAAAAAACCCACTAAAAAGAAAAACAACCTACCATGAGCAAGTGTGATTTACTCCTGGATATCAAAACTATATGACATCAGTGTATCAATTAACACAATTTCACGCTGGCCATTCAACATTTCTACTTAGATGTCTTAAGAGGCAACCAAAGTGAAGTGAAGTGAGTTCAAAACCATGTTCCTAACTCTTCATTTGGGTTTCTTAAATAGTCTCCTAATTGGTGTTCCTGCTTGCTCCTCCTCTTCAACTATTATGTAATCTTGTTTCACAACCTTAATCAAACCACGATGCAGTTTTCTGCTCAAAACATTCTACAAGGAAAGAGGGTATGATGGATAGCTTACAGCAAACCAACACTCTTACTGAGAACTCGAACAGCCAGACTTAAAAAGAAAAAGAAGCAAATATAACGTTAAGATACGAGAGAAATGTTAAAACAATGACAATACTCAGGAGCCAAGATTCCAGAGGGGGAAGAACCACTGAAGTGTTAAGGTGCTTCTTCTTGGGGACAATGGGTGATTTCTGAGTGATGCTTAGAATCTGGTGCCCTGACGGAGGGTCACTTCTGGGTGCAGAGAAAGGAGCAGAGGTTCTGATGATTTTGAAGGGCTGAAGGGACAACTTTAGAGACTTCAAAATCCAAATTCCCAGTGAAAAGAAAAGAAAGAAAACTACAAATGACATGTCAGGTGCTCCCATTCCTAAGGCATTTGGAGAATGCTGAAGCTGTGATGGGTAGGAGGCTAAAAAGCTAAGCAGAAAGCCTCTGGACAGCAGAGAGTTTCTGGCAGGCTCACTGAGGAGGAGACTATAATTAAGAGTTCATGATACACACAAGGGCACTGGTTATTGAATCAGCTGGAAATGGGAATAAGAAACAAGGTGTGCCTTAAGAAAGGACCACTTTTTATGTGGCATCTAAAATGCCAAGTACACTGGTATTAAGAAGTATATGCAACATAAAACTCAAGTGTATGTGCACAGCAATTAAAACAGTAGTGCAAGTACCTCAAATATTGAAATGTACAATCGTCTAACTAACCTTTAGTTTATTTTCCTACACCCTTATGTAGACTGCTTGAAAACAAAATGGCACCAGTAAATCAATGTTGCAAATACAATCTCCATATTTTATATTTATTTCAGCATACTTAAACAAACAAAAAAACCCATCTATTTCATCTACTCATGATTTTAGAATGAGATGTTAGGAAATGGAAAATGTTGGTTGGTAAAGGCTTCGTTTTCATTTTCAGTATTGCCAAGTATCCAAACATCACCTACAGAGATTACAGAACAGAAAGCAGATGTTCTGAAATGATTTTCTTGGAATCATTGTAATTCATGCACATGCTTAATCAGGATTACTTTACCAAGGTTCTCTTTATCAAGGAAGTTGAGCAAACAAAATAAGATATTCTTTTAAACAGAAGATTTTTAATTTTAAGTCTTTAATGTCTTTTATGAATCTCTAGTGGAAGATATGGCATGAAGTACTCTCTGAATTGATTCATCCATCACATTACAGGGGTGGCAGATACCTCAAACTATCTATGAGCTCATCGCTACTCTGAAATCAAGATAGTTACTACATCTGCTGCTAAATCTTGTTATTTAGGAGATCCAACCAGTCAATCCTAAAGGAAATCAGTCCTAAATGTTCATTGGAAGGACTGATGCTGAACCTGAAATTCCAATAATTTGGTTCTGGCCACCTGATGTGAAGAATCGACTCACTGGAAAAGATCCTGATGCTAGGAAAGATCTAAGGCAGGAGGAAAAGGGGATGACAGAAGATGAGATGGTTGGATGGCATCACTGATGCAATGGACATGAGTTTGAGTAGGCTCTGGGAGTTGGTAATGGATAGGGAAACCTGGCATGCTGCAGTCCACGGGGTCACAAAGAGTAGGACACGACTGAGCAACTGAACTGAACTGGAAAAATTTACATACCACAAAATTTAACAACTGTTTCAACATTCTTGGTTTCCCCTATAAACTAATGTCTTTTATTCTGTGCATTAAAAAAGAAATTTATTCTGATAAAATTCCATAGACTTTATCACACTGCCAAAGGCTTGATCAGGAGTAAGAAATTCCAAGATGCAAGAAATATAAAAGAATTCAACGCCAAGGCTGGTCTTGGGATACCAGCCAGAGCAGTGGCAAGAAGTTTAAAATCTACTCTGGCATTTTGGTGGAAAAAGCCAACTGGAAGAAAGTGAAAGCCCAGTCCCAACCTACGTTCAGGTAAGAGGTCCGAATTCACCTGCACTCTGGAAGTCTCTTCAGAAGCTAATGGAAAAACTGCGGTTTAAGGACACTTTCACAGCCCAGGAATTACAAGACTCCTACAGAAAACATGCCTCCCTGGCCATGGCCCCAGATGAGCTGTGAAAGATACTGTAAATCATACAAGAACACAGACTGTTATAAGGAAGTCACTACGTGCAGAAATGGGAAGAAGTGGTCCTCAGTGAACTAGAAATAGAAAAATTAAAAACAATTTTTAAAGTAAGTATATTAAAATTTCCATAGTGATAATGAGAGGAATACAAATCATGAGACAAGTACAGGATAAACAAAAGTTTCTAAAAGTACTTAAAAGAGAGGATGTTTCTAAAAGTAACCGATTCTAAGGAAAAAAGTACACACTGAAATAAAAAACCCAACTGGTAAACAAAGCTAGTGTTCCTTCTGATGAAGAGTAGTCGTCAGAGAAGACTACATGAAATAAAGCACAGAAAGACAGATATGAAATTGCAAAGTATAAAAAGAAATGAAGCAATATGGAACAGAGAATGAAGATCAACAACAATACATAGACATTTATATTTAAAAAGAGAGAACAGAAAAGGAAAAATCAGAAGAAATAACAATTAGAAAAATTTCAAAACTCAAGCCACATAAGAATTCTCAGAATGAGGGTGCAAAAACCAAAACCTAGCAGCTAAAAACCAATTCTTACATCTAAATATGTCCCTTGATATTGCAAAACATAAAAACAAAACACACACACACACACACACAAATCCCCAAAAGTAAGGGATTGGGGTAACGATTTTAGTTACTGGAGAGAAGATAATCTATAAAGAAACAGTTAAACTGATACCAGAATTTTCAACAACAACAGTAAGTATTGGAAGGCAATGAAATTATCTTCAAAGTGCTAAATACAAAAGTTTACATGCAGTGTAAAGGGAATGAAGAATAAAGGGAAAATATAACTGTGTATTCACAAATACATACATGTTTATACACATTTCACACATAAACGTTAATTCTGTATGTTTTTAATATATAAAGACTTAACAATTCATACCAGTACTGGAAGGCTACCACATGTATTCATCAAGAAGAAGCAACAGTGAATAAGAATGGCAAAAGTGTTGGTAAATGTAACTAAGTAATTAAGTATAAACTTAACGACTAATTTGGGAGGGGCTGAAAAGCAAGATAACTAAAATAATAAAAACAAATTACAGATAAATAAATTACCGACACAAAAACTGAAAACAAAGAGATGGAAAAGGATGTATCTAGCAAGTGTTCTTACTGAAGAAACCCATTTAAAGTTAATGCATGAAGAGAGATCAAAAGGGAAACAACATAATGATTAAAATGAAGAAGAAATAAAAATCATTAACTAGGATGTACCTAACCAGCCATCCTAGAACTGTATGAACATATATGAATAAATTAAAAAAAAATATAGAAGTGAGGTTGAGATTGGGGAAATAAGAGAGGTGGTTTAAGGGTATAAACTGACTACTAGTTGATAAATAAGTCCTGGACATCTAATGCATAGTACAATGAATTATAGATGATGCCACTGTATTATTAACAACAAATGTGCTAAGAGACTAGATCTTAATTATTCTCACCACAAAAAAGAAATGACAACTATGTGACATGATAAAGGTGTTAGTGTTAGCTCAGGCTATAATGGCAATCAAATTGTACTTTAACTTGCACAACACATACAGCAAACAGATTTCAAACAAACCAACAGCAGGTAGACCAAAGGATATAGAAGATATGAACACAGTAAGTCAAAGATATGAGTTAAATTTAGAACCCTGAAGTCAAGAAACAGGATACAAATATACTCACCTCTACAGGCAGTGCCTTTTAAGGAAATGTGTACTATTTTACAAAAGCTGAACTAAAACTATGTAAATCAACATGGAGATCTTGAAAACACAATACTGAACACACACACCCCCCAAACCAAAACACACACCAAAAAACCAAAACCAACTTGCAGAATATGTACAATATGACAGCATTACTGTATTTTGTGCTCTTTGGTTATCTCTTTCTAGTGGCAAGAAAGAAGGTAAAGGAGATTTAAAAAATAATTAAGTAAAAAAAAAAATACTAGCATTTAGGATGGTGTATACTTCAATGTTTGTTACATCGGTCTTTATACATCACAGAATTAAAGTAATCAGGGAAGGAGGCAGGTAAACCTGTAATTTTTTCTATACAAAGAGAACTTAAGTTCTTCACATAATAAATTTAATAGTACAGAAGAGTGCTAGAAAACTGGCAGAGGTAACAAAAGTTCAAATATTAATATTTCAGAGCAAAGGTATATGAAGTTTGAAAACTGCTGAAATCCAAGAATCAAACTGAGAACAGCACCGAACAGTCTGTCTTCTAGATTTAGAAGTGAGAAAAGGATTCAAACCATCTTATGAGCAGCAAAGCCAAAGACCAATGGCCAGAGTACTAAGAATAGTGACTCCTTCCCAGATCTTACTTCCAAATTCATGCCAGAACCACAGAATGTGACCGTTAATTGTAAACTGGGTCTTTGCATATGCAATTAGTTTAATATGAAGTACTACTGGATTTGTTGCTGTTTAGTCACTAAATCAAGTCCCACTTTTGTGACCCCAAGAACTGTAGCCCACCAGGTTCCTCTGTCCACGGGATTTCCCAGGCAAGAATACTGGAGTGGGTTGCCATTTCCTTTTCCAGAGGATCTTCCCAACCTAGGGATCGAATCCACGTCTTCTGCATTGCAGGTGGATTCTTTACCACTGAGGAACCAAGCCTTAAATCCAACGACAGCCATCGTTATAAGGCTCCCTGAGAACAAGACACACTGGGAAGACGATCACGTGAAGATGGAAGCAGAGATGGGAATTACGATGCTTCAAGCCAAAGGATGCTAAGGCTGCCTGCAGAAAGTGGCAAGAAAGGATTCTTCCCTGGAGCTTTCAGAGGCCAGGCAAGGGCTGCCACTGATTTCATTGTCAGAATTGTAGCCTCCAGAACTGGGACAGGAAACTAATTCAGTCAGCTGCTAAGTTTTTCCTAATGATAAATACAAAGTCTAGATAGACAAAATTATTTTTTTTAATGATGGAAGAAAAAAAAACCCTTTGCGTGAGGACTACAAGTAGAACATTGTAGAACAAAGGAAAAGCAAGCAAATCTGAGAAATTTGGAAAAAACATACTTCTGGAAAACTATTAAACAAGTTCAATAAAGCAATTAATGAAACTTTTGGTGTCTCCAAAAAAAAAAAGAGTATAAGACAACACAGCTTCTATTATAAAGTAAGAGAGTAAAGTAAAAGGACAACAAGATGACACAGTAAATATAAACTTAACTGCCATTCCTTTGCACTATGGAAGAACCAAAGGGCTGAAGACTGAGAGAAAAGTTAACAGCTAGCTAACATCTGAATGCTTATTATTTGTGTTCAAAATATGCCAGCCACTTCAGGCATCTAATTTAATGACCACAACAATGTTGTAGAGCAGGTAGTAAGAGCTAGAAAAAAGAAAAGGGAATGATAACATACTGATAACTGGTCTAGTTCCAAGAGGCAACTACAAACTTAAGAGAGTAAGAGAATCAAGGTGTCACCACATTCCTTCTATAGTGACAGAAGGAAACCGAGGTACATCAAAAACACTCTGAAGCACAGGCTGGCGCAGTGCTGCAATGGTGAAAGTATTCCGTATCAGCACAACTGAGTATGCTAGCACTGGTCACAGGACTACTCAGTCCTTGAAATGGGACTGGTGTGGGTGAGGTACTGAATTTTTTAATTCTAATTTTAAATGGCTACAGTGGGTACCATGCTGAACAGCATACAGTAAAATCAGTTACCAAGAAAAAGGAAAGAAACTACAACTGGCCAAAACAAAACCCAGTAACAACTATTCTCTTCTGCCTACCAAAAGACAAAAGGAAGAGTTTTAAGGGACAAAAATTATGATCTAAGAACTGAAAATACAAACTGTTGCTCAAATCACGGAAGAATCACAAATTCAAACTAAAACTCACACAAAGAAATTCCCTCCGGGTCCACTGGGTAAAGACTCCGAGCTCTCAACACAGGGGGCCCAGGTTTGATCCTTGCTCAGGGAACTAGACCCCACAAGCTGCAACTAAGACCCAGTGCAGCCAAAAAAAAAAAAAAAAAAAAAGGTATATGAAGATATTCAACACATGTTGAAATGTTACAACCAAGATCATCCTAAGTAAGTATACTTTTATGTTATTTAAAAAACCATATAGAAAACAAAACATTAAATTTATTTAAATTTAATGAGAAAAATGCACACAACTAAACATTGGTATAAAGAAAAGTAAAACGAAAGACAAAAAACTACTGGAGACAGGACTCACAGTCACAAAGAGGATATAAATTAAACTGTACTAGACAGTTTTTTAAAAATCAACACAACAGACCACAAACATAAGCAGAAACTATAGACCCATTTTGACCAAAATGCTACACAAATGAATAACAAACGCTTAAAAGAAAAACTAACAATTGAGAATCTAAAAACGCAATTCTTAACTCCTGGGAAAAAAACTAAAAAACTTAAAGGCAACTTACAAATAGCAGAAAAAACACTTCCTTCACACATCAAAGGCTGTGGAATGCTATCTAAAACTACACTCAGAAGAAAATTCAAAAAGTTAAATGTTTTTGTTCTTATGTAACAAAGAACAGAAAATAAATTAACCAAGCATTTGAATAAAGGCAGGGAGTGTGAGAAAAACGAAGACTACAGGAAGAAGGAGTTAATAGCAAAGAACTGATCTTTGGAATGATCAATAAAATAGAAAAATTGCTGACAAGACTGATTAAGAAAGACAAGACAAATATAATGAAGACTGAGAAATGGATATTAACTACAGAATGATATAAAAAGAATACTTAATAAAAATCTGTATGAGTAAATCTGAAAGTGTCTGAGAGATGGATAATTGTGGACAGAACAGATGCCAATCTCAGTTTCATCTTGAGTTCTAACAAATTTTAAAGAAATTGATCCTTTCTTTAAAATCTTTAAACATTTCCAGGGCACAGCAAACAATAAATACTGTAAGTGTCCCAATTCATTTTCAGCTGTCCTACATCAAAATGGATAGTGACCTTCTAAAAGTATTGCCATTCAAACCAGAAATGTCTCACTACAACCAATTATTTCTTAACACAGTTCTAAAAGTGAACCCAGACTAGGAAAAGGAGTAAGAAGTATACAACAAGGTATCATACTGCGTGATGACAGAAAGCCAACCTAGAAAACTAAGATCAACCAACCAAAAAACACTGACAGAAAGAGTTCAGAAAAGTGTTCAATTACAAGATAAATACCTAAAAATCAACATCATTTATAAAATAACATTAACAGAAAAGTTAGTGTGAAATACTGGGCTGGAAGAAGCACAAGCTGGAATCAAGATTGCTGGGAGAAATATCAATAACCTCAGATATGCTGACGACACCACCCTTATGGCAGAAGTGAAGAGGAACTAAAAAGCCTCTTGAAGAAAGTGAAAGAGGAGAGTGGAAAAGTTGGCTTAAAGCTCAACATTCAGAAAATTAAGATCATGGCATCTGGTCCCATCACTTCATGGGAAATAGATGGGGAAACAGTGTCAGACTTTATTTTTCTGGGCTCCAAAATCACTGCAGATGGTGAATGCAGCCATGAAATTAAAAGACGCTTACTCCTTGGAAGCAAAGTTATGACCAACCTAGGTAGCATATAAAGCAGAGACATTACTTTGCCAACAAAGGTCCGTCTAGTCAAGGCTATGGTTTTTCCAGTAGTCATGTATGGATGTGAGAGTTGGACGGTGAAGAAAGCTGAGCGCTGAAAAACTGATGCTTTTGAACTGTGGTGTTGGAGAAGACTCTTGAGAGTCCCTTGGACTACAAGGAGATCCAACCAGTCTATCCTAAAGGAGATCAGTCCTGGGTGTTCTTTGGAAGGACTGATGTTGAAGCTGAAACTCCAGTACTTTGGCCACCTCATGTGAATAGTTGACTCACTGGAAAAGATCCTACTGCTGGGAAGGATTGGGGGCAGGAGAAGAAGGGGACGACAGAGGATGAGGTGGCTGAATGGCATCTCTGACTCCATGGACATGGGTTTGGGTAGACTCCAGGAGTTGGTGATGGACAGGGAGGCCTGGTGTGCTGCGGTTCATGGGGTCGCAAAGAGTTGGACATGACTGAGCAACTGAACTGAACAGAAAAGATCTCCTTTCACATGACCAAAATATCAAGAATATAGATAACATGTAAGAACTGAATGAAGAGATAAAATACTTGGATACATAAAGAAATTCTGTGTTCCCTTAACACTGTAACAGCATTAATTCTCTATGAAGGATTTCCCATTACAAATCCAATGCAATGGTTATGGAGGAAGTCCACTATCAAAGTAAGGCCCTATTCACAATTACCTGTTAATCACAGAATATCAGTTCAAAGTATTAAAAAAAATTCTTTTGGCTTAAGGACAGTTGGTAAATAAAATATTAGAGCCTCTACTTCTACTTATTTTATCTCAGCCTTCCAAAATTTTGTACGTGTTTTATAATCCCGTAAGAGTTTAGAGGCTACTGTTTGAAGCGCTGGGTGATTTCTGAACACTCTGCCACTAGAAAGTAAGCTCCATAAGGGCAATGACTTTTGTTCACCAAGGAAGCCCAGGTGTCCTAGAACAGAGGGGACTCAAAACTGCTGAATAAACTTGCTTGGCAAATCCATCACCTCAAAATGAGAGAGAGCAAGACACTTGCTCAGTATCACTAATCAAGGATCCACTGGAGACACAGTGAGCAACAAGAAAGAATGGCCTTTGTCTCCAACTATGGCAGAACTCCAGCGTAACTGCTAACATGATGGTTTATTTCCCAAACAAAAATTACTTCTTTGTCTTATTTTCCATGTAGCTTATCTCTACATATGTCAGGAAGATTCTGTTTTAGACACTGGCACCGGAACCAAAAGGTCTTTAGTATGCTTTGTATGTTTGCCTCTAATTTTAAATACATATATGTACCTTCAAAAGTACATCAGTTTTTAGGTATGAACAGGAAGAAAACTACTGTCACTAGTAACAAGAAGCCTTGCTACTTCACAGACACAAGAGTCCAGGAGGCCATCCCATAACTTCAGAGAAAGAACACTATTTCTCCATGAGGCAGAATTGGGAGGTTTTGTTTGTTTTTGTTAAAAGCATCGAGGGCATGGCCATAAACTATTTTCTTATACTTAACAGTAATATACTGTTTTCTTTGCTTTTCCAATATCAATTCTTCAGCCTTTCAGAAAATAATTTAGATTTATACAACTATTAATAAAAAATTGACTCAAATGTCAACATGAGAAACCCATCAAATTCTTTTCTGGTATGAGAGAAACATTACAGCCTGATAGGTAATTTTCAGTAATAATACTTTCCTTTTAAAAAGACCACAGCAAAGACATACAGTCCAAATGCATACTGTAACAAAACAAGTCAAGCACTGAAAATCCACTGTCCAAACCGTAATCGCTTCAACAATTCCCCCCCTCTTCCTTGTCCTCAGTTTCCCCCCTGACAAACATACTGCAATAGCATTATCTTAAGAAACATTCCCCTCCATCAAACAGGCTATTTCTGTATTCTCCTTTACAGAAACATTCTTTGAAAGTGGTATCTCTGATGGTTCACTCAATTCCTTCCCTCCCATCCTCTCCAGAACCTAATCCAGCCAGAATTTCACTCTTCTACAGCTAACAAAACTGCTTACAAAGGGCTCAGGCAACCTTGGCCCCACAAACCTCTCAGTCGTCATCTGATTTGATGTGTCTGCAGCATCTAACACCGATGATCATGCCTTCCTGAAACATTTTCTTCACTTGCCTTCTACATCCCACACTCGCCTTGTTTTCCTTCTACCAGTACTTCACTAGTCACTCCTTCTCAGTCTCCTATCTTTCACATCTCCAAGGCTTAAAATGAAAAAATGCCTCAAGGCTGAATTCCAACTGAGTTTCCCAGCATTCCATATTCTCTTCCTCTGCTGCATTTTTCTCCTCAGCACTTAACACCATTGAAAGTGAAAGTCGCTCAGTTGTGTCTGACTCTTTGCAACCCCATGGACTATACAGTCCATGGAAATCTCCAGGCCAGAATACTGGATGGAGTGGGTAGCCTTTCCCTTCTCCAAGGGATCTTCCCAACCCAGGGACTGAATCCAGGTCTCCCGCATTGCAGGCAGATTCTTTATCAGCTGAGCCACAAGGGAAGCCAAATTTAACACTACAGAACATGCCATATACTTCATCTACTGTTTTATTTACAAAAATTCTTACCCCAGTGAAATAATCTAGTGGGTAGAAACAGAAAATTAACAGCTTATTGTAGGAGTTCAAAAAATTTTGTTGTTGTTGTTGAATAAATGAATAAAAATGAAAGTGTTAACACCATCAGACACCATGTATTAGTAAAACTTATCAGCCAGATGTCCCCAAGGCAAATGACAGACATTTCATTTAATCTTCACACAACCCTGAGATCTCCAAACCATTCTGGGGTGGAGTGGGGTGTTAACAAAAACTAAGTGGCAGTGCCACAATTCAAACCAAAATTTGTCCTCTTCAAAGTTAATGCTCTTAATCACTCCTTGTTCTTTTTCTTTTTACTGGAGTACTATTTCACTGGTTTTAGAATAAATCCAACCCTGCTATTTGAAGAGTCAGCAACCAAAAGTTTCCTGTAGATGTAAAATAATTTCCATTTTGTCTGTGAAGACAAACATTCGTTTAGTATCATCAACTTAAGGGATTTTAATGGAGATTCTTACTTAAAAGTAAAGCATTCCACATTGCCATTTTCAGTGAAAACTGTAAGACACTGCTCTCCTCCATGCAATTGATGGCAGAACTCACAACCTCCTCTCTACCATTTCTATTAAAAGTCTCAAGCCAATTGTTTCCAAACCTGGCTGAGGAGTCACCTAGGAGCTTTCTAGCTTTTTGAAAACGATTCCCAGGCCCAACTCCAGAGCAACTGAACCAGAATCTCTAGGAAACAGGGCTCGGGAACCAAATATCTCTTAAAGCTCTGCAGGAAGCCTTGTTAGTTAGCCAAGTGTGGAAAACACTGGTTAAATGAACCAAAGTTGGCAAGGACCAGTACCTCTCTATCTGAGCATCTGGCTCACTTTAACAAGGACCAAGTCACACTGGTACTGACCTTCTTGGAAAGAGGCACAATGCTGCTGGGTCGAACCAGCCTCCGTTTCTTACAGCTCAGCACAGGACGGGTTCGGGCTGCCACACAGGTGCCATCAGTTGATGAAGAAACTAGATTCAGTCGTTGCTTTTTATGCAACTGTTCCTCAGCATCAGAGTTGTCACCTGGAATGTGGTCTGCCAAGACAGGCTGAAGACTACACAAGGGGAAGGAAGAATATTTACTTCACAGAAGATGGAAAGAAACACAGCCTCACTGGTCCAAGCACCTCTACTTGCAAACATTCACAGACACAAATGAGTGTTCTAGAGCACGGAGATCACCTCTTGATGCTGATATCTGCTAACCTAAATGGGGGTGCAGTCTCTGTGCTTATTGTAAGGCTCTTAGTGGATGTTACTCTACCCTGTCTGAAAAATGCAAAGGTCAGTAAGTGAACTCAGGAGGTTCTCAGTGATTTCAGCTTTCTTCAACAACAAACATAAATTTTTAAAAGTCTAGAAAATTATAACTGGTAAGAAAATGAAGAACTTTTGCAAATGTTAATAAGCTGCCTGAGAACCAGTTCTACTGGTGAATCTTCCCTAACAGGGATGTGTACTCACTGTTGACTTGCAGAAGGATTCCTTCTTTCAAACATACAGATTTACAGCCTTTAGGAATCTAATCTGTTCTAGAGTAGAGGATTTTATTTCTGGGGAATTCTACAAAGACAGAGCTAATCACAACAATTCATAATAACTTTAGGACTTTCAATTTTTCTCCATGCTGGGACAATTTTAGGCCACAATAAGAAACAGGGAAATACATTAGCATGTTACTTAAAATACACTTGCTACAATAGGAGGCATCCACAATATTATGAAGTGATAAGGTTTTTGCTTCTTTAAAGCAGGGTTAGTCCTGGCTAGGGATAACTAGAGCCTCAAACTCATCTTTCATAAGCCTGATGAGCATATAGAAGTATGCAGAAGAGATAAACTTACGTGTTAATAACTCCATTGACAGGTCTCAACGCTCCACACGATTTAGCAGACAGTGACTCTGAAGGATGACCAGAGGCACCGTGGTTTTCCAGTGGCTGAGAAACAGATTCGATCTTAATAGAAGAAAACCAAAAATATATCATCAACATTTAACCAACAGCATTAGCCTGAAAAGTAGCACCATTTCATTTAAATGAAACACCTAAAGTTTCTCACAAGTAGCTTGAGAAACAACTCATTTGTGGAACACAATTTCAGTATTTCTTGGATTAGTGACTCCTGGGCTGAAGTCTTAACAAATTCCAAACAAATGCATTTTCTGGCCTTAAAAAAAGAAAAATACTTCTCATATGACTGAGGGAAAAAAATATTTGAGAGAATCAGCTTTTGCTTTGGAGAGGTGAGGAATTAAAATATTTAACAGACTAAAAGTAGGAAAAGTGCCCATTGAGAGGGAATTGATGCTTCTGAACTGTGGTGTTGGAGAAGACCCTTGAGAGTCTCTTGGATTGCAAGGAGATCTAACCAGTCCATCCTAAAAGAGACAGTCCTGGGTGTTCATTAGAAGGACTGATGTTGAAGTTGAAACTCCAATACTTTGGCCACCTCATGCAAAGAGTTGATTCATTGGAAAAGACCCGAATGCTGGGAAGGATTGGGGGCAGGAGGAGAAAGGGACGAGAGAGGATGAGATGGCTGGATGGCATCACCGACTAGATGGACATGGGTTTTGGTGGACTCTGGGAGTTGGTGATGGACAGGGAGGCCTGGCATGCTGCAGTTCATGGTGTTGCAAACAGTCGGACACGACTGAGCGACTGAACTGTCAAGAAGGGTGTATAAGTTTAGTAGCAAACTATTACGAGTATATTTAAATGTAGTTAATATCTGCTTAACGTCACAAAGTATGTTGGAAGCTTGTTTTTAGAAAACTATACTGTATATATACATATATATAAAATAAAAGAAATAATAAAATGTCAATGAGTAATTAATAACTATATAATGCTACCAGGTAGGAACTACTGTCTGGATTATACAAATCAAACTCAGTTGACTTTCAAACAAGTTTTGAATCTGAACTGCATGGGTGCACTTATATGTGGCTATGTTTAAACAGTAAATATTACATTACTACACAGTACACACTCTGTAGCTGGCTGCATTTGGTGATGTGGAGGAATCATGGATAGAGTGGGCCGACTATACACTACACGTGGATTAAATCCAGTGTTGAAAGTTCAAGAGTCAATTGTATATGCTTAGAATTTTAAATATAAAATGAAAAAAAGGAGGTAGGGGAAAAAATGTGGAAAATTTTGAATTTTGCTATTTCAAAACAAATGATATTTACTAGGCTTAAAACGGGGCTACCCACGTAGCACAAGTGGTAAAGAATCTGACTACCAATGCAGGAGACCCAGGGTTCAATCCTTGGGTCAGGAAGATTCCCTGGAGTAGGATGACAACCTGCTCCAGTATTCTTGCCTGGAAAATTCCACAGACAGAGGAGCCTGTCGGGCTAGAGTCCAAGGAGTCACAAAGAGCTGGACACAACTGAGTGACTGAACACACACCATAGGTTAAAATGGCAGCCGTGAGATGTCAATCACATGGAGCGTCTGAGGTATTGGCAATAAAGCCACAGTTCAGTTATCCAAGGGATATCAGAAAACGGCTACAGCCTCTGTCTCCTCCTTACATTCAAAGTGACTTTGAGGTGTTTTGACGTTCCCTTTCCTGTAACTGCTATCAGGATATAGCAGTTACAATATTTTGATACTGAAATTCTATTTATCAGTACTGTTGAATTTTTTTTTTGATAATTATATCCACCAGGAGAAAATACTGAAGGATCTCAAGACCTGAGAGCAATCTCAAGAAAGAACAAGAGATTGGGAAGCTAATTTTAAAAATTTAATACAAATTATCCAAAACTCTAGATCCAGGAATACAGACAGACATGACACATGAGTAAATCACTGGGAAAGTGTTCTGTCTTCCTTGTTGATTCCCTATACATTTACTATTGTACCTTGAACAATTAATTATATTAGTCAACGACACCAAAATCACCGTACATTTGGCTCACGTACTCATTGCCTTAAAAGTCACACTGATTTCCTCTTGGAAAGTATGTGTAAGAGTTGCACTTTGGCCACCTGATGTGAAGAGTTGATTCACTGGAAAAGACCCAGATGTTGGGAAAGATGGGAGGGCAGGAGGAAAAGGGGGCGACAGAGGATAAGATGGTTGAATGGCATAATCAACTCATGGACATGAGTCTGAGCAAACTCCAGGAGACAGTGAAGGACAGGCAGACCTGGCCTGCTGCAGTCCATGAGGTCACAAAGAGTCAGACATGACTTAGCGACTGAACAACAACAACGAGCTGCAAAGATGTTTGTATCTTCGGACAAAGTATTTTACTCCATCTTAAAGTCTATCTTAAAGAAATAACAAAACATCCCCCAAAATCTTATACATAAAGGCAGTCACTGCAATGATATGATCAATAACCTACATACCTAACACCTGAGGCATAGTTATAAAATGTATACAAAATAAGAATACTGAAAATAATCATTAGGGTTAAATCCAAAATATCTTTAATGTAATTGTGGTGACTAAAAATGTACATACACAGAAAACGACAAGGTAAAAATAGTGTTACAGAGGCAGAATAAGATAAATTACTGAAGTTTTCTTTATATTTAGATAATATTTTTATATTAAAAAAAAGAGATTAAACCCAAATACCTCCTGAATGCTAGTGAGGATTTACTTTTCAGGGAACATCTCAAAAGGCCTAAACAAATATTAACATTACGGTACGACAAAGAGCAAACGATTTAAAAACCCAGTCTGGTGTTAGCCAGCAGGTGTGTACTCTAGCCATGTTACAGCCGTCCTAGATTTCAGAAGTTCTGCTTTAGATGAAAAGCTTCCTGCCAACGTGAAAATGCTATGACTATGAAGTTTCTGGTACTAATCTAAAGAATTTGCCAACTTTATATTCACTTAAAACAATAGCTTTAGCATTAAATTACAACAGAGATCTGGTTTATATGTCTACATGTTTTCACAAGGTTCCACGTTTAAGTAATAGGTTGACTCTCCATTTGATTAAGATTTACTTTCTCGGGATTATGGAGAACCAACCACCAACCAAGACACCTGTCAAGACAAAATGTTGCCATTATTTAACAAAATCTCATTTCAAAATAAGTTTACCTTTCTTAGCTAATTAACCTATTGTTTTTCATGACTGACAGATGTATAGTAAATTTAAAGGTAATTTATAGTAAATTCAATGTGCATTTTATTGTTTTTCTTAGAGAAACCTGAACTTTCCTGGGGGTAATTCAGTCCCCAAATTAAAACAGAAGTCAACAGGCAAAACATTTTTTAGAACAGAAATGTTAGTCAAGAATACAGAAGCACACAGCAATTCACATCAAGAAAGTCAGAGAGGAAATGTGCTTGGATTTCAGTTTCAACCATGTAAGTAGGCGCTGAATATTTAGAAGGGATCTGCTTAGAAACCCTGGGATATTCTACGTGTAATCACCCTCAAGTCCAAAAGCAGGGCACTGGGGCAACTAGGTTCATCATCCATTCTCAAATTCAAAGAGCTTAAAATATTAACCCCAATCCTCTAATAGTGTTTCATCTAGAAAAATACAACTCACAGTCATATGTAATTTTACTTAGTGCTTCTTAAATGCATTCATATTGCCTTAAGAAAAAATGAACACCCCTTATCTTGCAGTCCAAAAGGCTTCAAAGACAGGGTAGAGAAATATTAACAAACATGTCACAAATATTAAACCCACACACTAACATAAGCTTGACTGTTACTATTGCAGTGGTTTACATCACTAGTATTTTCAGGACACTAAAGCATGACTCAGATACTTGTCATTCAACGGGAAAGTGTAAACAGGAGTTGTTACAGAGCTCCTCTCAAGCTTTATGTGATGTTCAGGTACACTGAGGGTACATGCATCTGACACCAGGGAGAGCAGAAAATCTGAAGTGGTATACATAGTACTTCTGCAAACCCCCTTTTTTCTAAAGTAGAGCCCCAGGAGAGTACCTTTTGGGGCTATCTCAAAAGTAGCAAGGAGGGTTACTGAAGTGATTTTTCCCCCCTGATTGAAAGGGTCAAATGTATGGCATGAAATGATTAACACAGCAGTGAGATTCCGTTTTGTTATTCCTATAAAAACAGGCATCTGTTTGATTCATTGCTCTATCCTCTTGGCCAGATCAATTAAGTGTGACAAAGAGCTCTTAAAGAAAAACTGGATTAAATTAAGGTTTATTGGGGGTAGGTTGTTCTGGGGTTGAAAAACTCATGTCCACTAAATTTTACTAAAAAGTAGAGAAAGTAAAAGGGTAAAAAAATCAAAGGCACACAACTTAAAAACACAATAAATCTCTAAATGTGTAATGCAACAATATGTGCATCTTTACTCTAGTCATTTAAGTAATGCCATGCCATCACTGCTTGAAATACCATTTTTCTTTGTTTAGGAAAATTAATAGTTCTGCTCTGGTTCGTTATGGCTTTCTGACAAACGTTATCAAAATGGAAAGAAGAGGCTACCTGGATATAGAGAATTCAACTGTCATTCCTGCGTTAAAATGCTCTCCATCTCAATCATACCCAGCCTAGTTTTGCTTAAAATTAACAAAATATTGTTGGTCCACAAAGAGTATACCAGTCATTTTCATTAACTAGCACCATGGTCAAGAAACTGTGCTAAAGTGAAAATGAACTTTCCACCAAGCTACTTACTGAGGCTTCAACTTCTGTATATGTAAAATGGGACTATGTGCCTCACTTTCCTGTCTCCATACTGAGGTAAAAATATAAACTATATTAAAACAACCTTGAACTATTCATTTCTAAAAATCAAACAAGCATAATCCAAGTCCAAAAACTACTAAGTCTAGTATTTCTATCTACCAACACTGTTGAAAATCTTTCTACTAAACAGTAAGAATTTATAAGACTGTTTTTGCAATTACTTATTTATCCACAGCCCAATATGCACTAGTGGTAAAGAATCCACCTGCCAATGAAGGGAACGAGAGATACAAGCTTTGATCAGGGTCGGCAGGCCTTCAATCTGGAAGGGCACTGCAACCTACTCCAGTATTCTTGCCTGGAGAACGCCATGGACAGAGGAGCCTGGTGAGCAACAGTCCAGGGGGTCACAAGGAGTCAGACACAACTGAAGCAACTTAGCCTGCGTGGACTTATTTTAAAAGTCCTAATTGGTCAGTGTTTAATTCTATGGATCAAATATTCCCCACCCAATATCCATCCATCCATCCATTCAGAGAGAGAGAGAGAGAGAGTGTGGTATGTGTGTACATGCGCACTCAGTCACTCAGTCATGTCCAACTCTTTGCAACCACATGGTTTGTAGCACACCAGGCTTCTCTGTCCATGGGTTTTTTCAGGCAGGAATACTGGAGTGAGTTGCTATTTCCTCATCCAGGCGATCTTCCCAACCCAGGGACCAAGCCTGTGTCTTCTGCACTGGCAGGCAGATTCTTCACCACTGAGCCACCTGGGAAACCCCATGCCTCTAGTCTTTATCTCAAAGCCCTCACAGGGCCAACACACCCTTCATTGTCCCTGGCGACTATAAAACTTCAAGGAAAAGAAAGTTGTTCCTGTGTTAGCAATGGTAGGAAGATTATACCTTGCATGTTTTTTTTTTAAAAAAGTAACAGTTTATATTTTTGCATGCTTTACTTCTGGGAAAGGCTCACTTGTTAACTTGATCAATTCTACAAAGTAAGGAAAGGATAAAAGAATGAGACTTATTTTGCAGATGAGAAGCAAACAAACAATGACTGCATTGTCAAAAGCCACAGAAGCAGTCCTTTTCGTAAAACAAAAACTCAAACGTAGTCTTTTAAAAAATATTTACCCAGTAATTAGCTTTCCTGTAAGAAAGGAGATATAAGGAAATACACATGTATCTGCTCATTTGTGCAGCAGACAATATAGGAAGGAAGGACAGTGCAAAAACTAATGAAACTGGGAGAAGGTGGGAACACAATGGAAAGAAGGTGGAAACAGGAAGAGGACTATGGTCTTTTGTATAGCTTTAACTCTTAGTACCGTAGTATGTCTCACATACTCAAAAACTAATAAATACCACTGTGTGTGTGGGCAACAAGAAGTGAAATACTATAGTAACAAAAGAACCTAACTGTATTATAAAATAATTGCATACTCATACTGAAAGGTGTGAAGAGGAAAAGAACTAACATAAGAATAACTTCAGGAAACAGTTATTTTGACTGTATATCATTGAGCTAATGCACTGTATACAATATTGTACTCTGGTTAGTAAAGATATTTCTCACATGAGTATAAGATGGCAATTCTGAAACTATATGGTACTAGGACTGAACAAATAAGTATCAGCAAGGAAGGAGAAAGAGACTGGTGTTAGATTGTTATGGTAAGAAAGGAGGAAGAGATTGGTGTTAGATTGGTATTAGTATAAACTCATGGCTCTGAGTGCATATACAGATGGGTAGACAACAAAATATATATGTGTATTTAATGTATTTCCTAGCTGTGCTGAGAAGTCACAGATAGAAGCAATGACCCCAATTAGCAATGAACATAACAAGTACCCAGATAGTAGTCTCAAACATCTGGTCTTCAATAAAAAAGAACCAGGGCTGGAATAAGTACAACACAAGATGGGTCTGGGATATTTTGGGGTGGAGAAAGTGAATACTCAAAATATAAGAGGGGCACATTGAAAGGACATGGGCACCAATCTGAAAAGAGGTCCCGATGCCAAAAGCTGAGACACTTGGAAGTGAATAATGAAAAACAGTAGTAAATAATCTATAAGATAAAATTAACAACCATAAAAATATTTCTGAACTAAACAACTGACAAACCAACTAAATAAACAAATGAGGGAGAAAAGACAGCTCTTAGCAGAATTCTAATGAACAAACGTGGAAAATAGAAAATCTTCATTTAGTCAACACCACAGTAATAATCACTGCAGTAAATTTGCAGGTAAAATCTACCAGTGGAGGATAAAACTGTGGATTAAAATATAGTAAGCAACAGAAAAATGCACGGCGTCCCTCCATGACATAGTCGTCAACTATAAAGGAAAAAAATACTCATTTTACTGGCATGTTATCGCCTTAACCAAGTGAAAAAGCTATCACCACCATCATGTACCCCTAATATGGTGTACTGAGTAAGGGAACAGTATCACTTCTAAGGTATCACTGCAAAAAAAAAAAAAAAAAAAAAGCCTAACCTTTAATAGGGAAACATCTGGTGACTTCAATCTAAGCAACATTACACACAATAACTTACCAGCACAGTTGTGTCATGAAACACAAAAACTGAGGTGTTCTCACACACTGGATGAGATCTAACAACAATACGGAATGTGGGATTTTGGACCAATATGGGGGGAGGAGCACATATGTGCACGTAAGTGAGAAAATGAGTGAAAGGGGAATGAAATCTGTAGTCTGTATGAATGTTAGTTCCTGGTTTTGACAGTGAACAATGGCTATGCAAGCTGTTAACACTAGGGGAAGTTGGGAGAAGAAAGAGTATGCAGGAACCCTGTACTGCTTCTGCAACTTTTCTGTAAGTCTAAACTCAATTTCATTCATATACATACCTATCTGTTTTCCTTAGAGCAAATAAAAACCAAGACATGGGGAAAATTTTAAAAATCAAAGACACAAAAAGTGGTCTTGGAATTTGGAAGGAAAAATTAATTTTGGTGTTGGGAGAAATAGAAAAAGGAAAGGAATCATTAAGATGGAGGTTTGATTTAGGCTCTAAATATACAAAAGATTATGAAAAAACGATGACTTCATCTTCACTACAGAACTAAAGGGGTAATTCAGACAGCATTTTCAACATCTTTTAAGCTAAATTTCCAGTTACTGTAGCTGTCAAAGGCATCAGAGCCGCACGGTCTCCTAATTTCCAGGAATGTTCCATAATGTTGTACCTGCTCTGGCTGTGCTGTCTTGAGAGTTAGAAGCTGCTTTTAAAATTTTTAAGTCTGCTACACAACTGCATGAGGGACCCTGTGCTGCCCTTTCAGGAATTCAGAGTTTAAGTGATAAAAGGGGATACAGTCACCCTCCTTCAAACACTGTAAAGATTCTTATTACAGAGAATAAACTGTGCTCAAGCTATACCCCAATTTCTCACTCATGTCCCCCTTTCTGTCTTTTATACTTACCAATTTGTCATTGCCATGATCTGTCTTCACCTCAGAACTCAATGGAAGAAGTAAGTCTGTTGCTGTGTGCTCTGGGGGAGGCGCCTCTCCAAGAACTATCAACCCCTGCAGGGCAGAGAGAAAAACAGCTTAAGTGGTGTAAGTTACAAATTTAACTGGAGTTAATATCAAGAGTTAGGGACAGAGGGTTGATTTATCAGAGGCCCTTCCTTTATATTCTGAAACAAAACAGACTACCAGCACAGCTTTGCTCTCCCAAGAGCGACTTAAACAAAAGCCATGAGCAAGGCCCAAGATTCAAACCCAAGCTTCCCCTTTCTTCCAAATCAATGTTCGAACCAACATGGCCTGTAGCATCTTTCCAGATCTGGAATCTTTTTGAGAATATGGTATCTTATCCTGTATCACCAACCAGACTATACCATATTAAGAGCAGCAATGCAGTTTTTCTAGTAAACTTGATCACAAATGTGGTAAAGGATGACAGAACTAGAAGTACTAGAACGACAAGCTAAACCAACTATATTTGAGCAAACACACCCACTGGGTGAAACGAAGGTGTACCAGTCTCTACAGTAAGTATATTAGAAACCAAAAACTTACAAAGTTGTTCCAAACACACATTTCTCACAAGCGTAAGTATCACTTTAGATTAGGTTCTTGCTCCACAATTTCAAGTTCAGATTTTACATTCATCACAGGTAATAAAAAATATAAAAAGAAATTTTAAATGACTCCATAAATCCTCTCCATAGCCAGCATGGGCCCAGCTTGCTTTAAAGGCAGAAGTTATTTGGTTGGTGCAAAAGTAACTGCTGTTTTGCCTTGTTGAACTTTGCCATTTGATACTGGAAAACATTCTTAAAAATAAATGTGGTTACATTATACATCATTTTAATGTGCATTTCTCACTTTATGTTTTCTTGCTAATGACTTTTCACTTGCTATTTATTTTATATTTACTTTAAGCTATAGAAATGATTTTAGGTAAAAAGCAAATTCAAGCGATTTTCTTATTTGACTTCAAAATGGGTTGTAAAGCAGCAAAGACAACTTGCAACATCAACAATGCATTAGGCCTAGGAACACCACATTTGGCCCAGGAGCTACTAATGAAAGTACAGTACAGTGACGGTTCAAGAAGTTTTGCAAAGGAAAGCTTTGAAGATGAGGAGCATAGTGGTCGGTCATCAGAGGGAGACAAGGACCCTCTGAGAGGATCATTGAACCTGATCCTCTTAGGACTACACAAGAAGTTGCAAAGAACTCAACATCAACCATCCTACCATTGTTCAGCATTTGAAGGAAACTGGAAAGGTGAAAAGGCTCGTAAGTGGGTGCCTCACGAGCTAACTGAAAAATCAAAAAAATCATTTTTGAAATGTCATCTTCTCTTATTCTAGGCAACAACAAAACATTTCTTGATTGGATTGTGACATGCGATGAAAAGTGGGTTTTATATGACAACCGGTGATGACCAGTTCAGTGGCTGGACCAAGAAGAGGCTCCAAAGCACTTCCCAAAGCCAAACTTGCACCAAAAAAACATCATGGTCATTGTTTGGTGGTCTGCTGCCCATCTGATCCACTACAGCTTTCTGAATCCTGGTGAAACCATTACATCTGAGAAGTATGCTCAGCAAATCGAAGAGATGCAATGAAAACTGCGATGCTTGAATCTAGCACTGGTCAACAGAATGGGCCCAACTGCACATGGCACAACCAACACTTCAGAAGTTGAACGAAACGAGCTACAAAGTTTTGCCTCATCTGCCATATTCACCATGTGACCTCTAGCCAATCAAGTACAACTTCTTCAAGCATCTCAACAACTTTTTGCAAGGAAAACACTTCCACAACCAGCAGGAGGCAGAAAATGCTTTCCAAGAGTTCACTGAATCCAGAAATACAGATTTTTACGTTACAGGAATAAATTTATTTCTCATTGGCAAAAATGTGTTGATTGTAATGGTTCCTATTTTGAGTAATAAAGATGTGTTTGAGCCTAGTTATAATGATTTAAAATTCATGGTTTGAAACCACAATTACATTTGTATCAGTCAAACAGCTTACTCTGAAAAACAAAACAACACAAATGAATCTTCCATGAATGCAAGTAGAGGCAGGCAAAATCAGGTTATGACACTGTAACAGAAAGACTGGATTGCAAGAGACCAGGCTTTGTGTTTTTGGTTCTCTAGTTGAGAAAATAAGGAGATCTGACTGATTAAGAGGTTCTAATAGGAAAGTTTGCATTAGAATCACTTGGAGGAAACCTTATTAACTATAGCTGCCCAGATCCAACATCAAATCAACTAGGAGTCTCTTGGGTAAGCAGCTGGATATTCTGTTTTTAAAAAGCTTCCCTGTAAGTCCTAGTGCAAGCTCTGAACTGAAAAATAATAGACTCAATCATTTGACTCAGCATCAGAATCTCCTAGAGAACATCCTAAAAGTTAGATTTTAGGGCCTAAAGATTTTGACTGTATCAAGTGGAGCTCCTCAGATCTTTATTACATAGGCTTTTGTGAGCCAATAAACCAGATGATCCTGTCTCTGGGGTTCTTGCTAACGCAAAAGTCTCTATGAAACAGATGTAAAGACAATGGCAGGAGTTGGAGGGATGGGGTGTTGCTTAGCCTATAAACAATGGAATTTTACCTCAGCTTGAAAGGAAAGGAAAACAGAACCCCCAGGCATCTCCAGTAACAGAAACAACAGTTTCCTATTCTAGAATAAGACTATACCTAGCCTATACAGAATATGGGTACAGACTCCTCAGAAAGAGGGAGAGGTTATTAATACAGCAAGAAAGATTGGCCCTAGCCTTCAGAATGGGGTTTCTCTGGTTAAAAACTCGTATAAAATATTTCCTTGTTTTAATCACAAGCATAAAATAGACTTCACAAACTTTACCATTTCAAAGTAAAAACTGTTTGTAAAAAAAAAAAGGAGCTATTTTTATTTTGCACAACATTCCCTTCTCAAAATACAGCATTAACATCTTTGCTGCTTAAAAGCCCAAACCACCTCCCCGTTTCCTATAAAAAGCTAGCCCAAACTCATCTTGGTATTTAAAGTCCTCCATAATCTGTCCCTACCTTTTTTAGCTATCTCCAACTACTTTCAGTTAGACACTAATCACATTATCTCCTAGAAGATGTCTGAATATATATGAAGCTGTTGGTGTTGAGAAGTGGGGGTTATTACAAAGTAGTAAGTAAATATTACCCACTCACTACCTGTTCTTGTATCTTCGTTCACGCCGATTTCTGCCTTTTTCTTACATTTATCTATCCAAAATGTCATGCATCCTTTCAAAGAGCCTGTCAAAGCCAAGTCTCACTTCCTTCCAAGAGAATGTCCCTGGTTAACCAAGCCCCTTATTTTCTTTATCCCACTGCCAGACTTTTTAAAGCTTCATGATTTTATCTTTATATCCTGTATATTTAAATCTCATTTCCGGAACAGAACCTTAGGCCAAATTATTTATTTCATTTATTGTTGCCTCAATTTGCTGTTTAAATGTTAACTAATTGGTAAGATCCTTGAAGACTTAGATAAATACAAATATTTTCATATCTCCCATACTCCCTAGCAGAATTATACACCAAGAAAGGAAATGCACAATAATAGCTTTTTTTAGTTTTAAGTTAAAAACTCTCCCCCATTTAGTGAGAAAATATTAAATTATTAATTAAAGCTAGCAGCCTAAATGAATCTATTAGATATAAAGTTACACCATAAATTTTTCTTAGGTGAGAAGGTAAGTCAAGACAAAACAGACAATATTTTTCAAAGGGAAATTTTTTTCCCTGAAGCTACCAAATCATTTCCAAAGAGCAGCTGAGAGACTACAAAGACATCTTCCTGGGAAAGCTTTAAAAATCCTAGAAGGGACTATTTATTCTCCATCATTTTAGAGACCCAGGGAGGATGCAGGTGGAAGGTCATGTCAATAGGCCAATGCAAGGCAAAACTAGGGATACAAGCTGGGTTAGTTAGATCCAGCACAGACATTACTTTGCCAACACAGGTCTGTCTAGTCAAAGCTATGGTTTTTCCAGTAGTCATGTATGGATGTGAGAACTGGACCATAAATAAGGCTGAATGCCAAAGAATTGATGCTTTTGATCTGTGGTGCTGGAGAAGACTCTTGAGAGTCCCTTGGACTGTGAGGAGATCAAACCAGCCAATCCTAAAGGAAAATCAGTCCTGAATATTCATTGGAAGGACTGATGATGAAGCTTCAAGAGTTTGGCAACCTGATATGAAGAGTCAACTCATTAGAAATGATCCTGATGTTGGGAAAGATTGAAGACAGGAAGAGAAGGGGATGACAAGAGGATAAGATGGTTGAATGGCATCACTGACTCAATGGATCCGAGTCTGAACAAGCTCTGAGAGACGGTGAAGGATAGGGAAGCCTGGCGTGCTTCAGTCCATGAGGTCCCAAAGAGTCGGACATGACTGAGTGACTGAACAACAAAGTTAGAACTAGTCACTCTTTGTTCTTGCTTTAATTCATTCAAATCAAGCCATCATTTCTCCATTCATCAAAATTTTTTAGGTGCTGGGGGTACAGGAAGAAGGACATATCCTTCTCCCCATGCCCACCCCTACCCAAACTCATCTCTCAAAGTGCTTAGAACTCTAATACTGGGACAAAGACAATCAATAATATACGAGTAAGTAAAATTTACATAGCCTACTGGTGGTGTTTAGTCGCTATGTCCTGGCTCTTGTGACTCCAGGGACTGTATGTAGCCTGCCCACGGGATTTCTCAGACAAGAATACTGGAGTAGGTTGCCGTTTCCTTCTGCAGGCATTCTTTCCAATCTAGGGATCAAACATGCATCTCCTGCATTTGCAGGGAGATTCTTTACCAATGAGCCACCAGGGAAGCCAATTCATGTAGCCTATTAGAAAGTGTGAAAATGCTAAAAAACTAAAGAATAGTGAGAGAATTAAAAAGTGGCTATAGGCACTCTTTCATATTAGGCAGTCTGGGTAAAATGCCCTGAAAAAGTGATTATTTGAAAGAGAAGGAACAAACTTTGGGACTATCTGGAGGAAGAGCAAATGCAACAAGTTTCAAGGCTGGAGTCAGCTTGGTAAGTTTAAGGACTGTAAGGAATTTTGTATGGCTGAAGTAAAATCAGAGAGTGGAGTTTATGAGTTTAGCTTAAGTTAGAAGAGTAAGTGGGGGTGGGGTGGTGCATGGCCTTGAGAGTACTTCAGCTTTTATATTCTGATGGCAAATCACTGGAGTTTCAAGCAGAAGTGGGAAATGATCTGACTTACAGTTTAAAAGGATCCATTTGCTACTGTGTTGACACAAAGATGAGTGGCTAGCAAACAGAGAAGCAGAAAGAACAACTGCTTAGACCAAAGTGATTGGATTCTGGATATATGTATTTGAAGACAGACTCAATCAGTTATGCAAATATGATTCCCAGGATGGGATGGAAGGGAGTCAAGAGACTCACTCAAGGTTTCGGCCTCTGCCACAATAGAGCTCTTGCCTCTTGAGAAGTCTTTTCAACTCACATTAGTTTTAATCAAATCTATTTCTGTAAATATGTACTCAAGTGCTATGCTGATGCAGATATCATTCATATATGCATTCTTTGTCCGACCACCAAATCTATGTATGTTTATTATAGCATACAAAATCAACCATTAAATCTTTGCACTGTACCTCAAATCAAAAAGGATGAAAGCAACTAAAAGGAAGATGGGTAAATAAAAGTATACAAATAGCTAAAATCTTTTCACTTAGTGAAATAAATGAATAAATGAAATAAATAATGAAATAAATTTCATTCAGACCTTTATTGAGTGTCTACAATGTGTTGGGTGGTGTGAAACCCTAAGAATAAGAAAATAAACAAAATGCATTTCACTCATAAAGAGTTTACCTTCATCTACCTCAGACAGACAGGTAGGCAAAGTATTATAATGACAGTGCTCTAACAGAAGTTTATAGAAGATGACATGAGAGTTGAAAAGTGGTAGAGTCTAAGAGAGAGATTGACTGAAACAAGGTCTACATGATTACTTAAATTTTCCTAAAATAGACTTAATACAGTTAAAAGTCATGAAAGGAAAGGTCACTGTGAGCAAAGAAAAATCCATAAAGTTCCACTCCACACCTCTCATGGCAACCTGAAGCTGGGATTCCCTAGCATTCAGGGTTTACACTGGGTAAACATGGCTGTGGCATCAGCCATGAGTGGCAATAACCTCAAGACTACTGCACTATAAGGCCAAGGTGAAAAGGCCAGGTGAGTCTCCCCACCCTTCACTATCACTCCCTAAGTCAGAATCAGGACCATGCCTGGATAATTCAGACCTACAGAACTCCTACACAGGACAAAAAGAAATTGGGAAGGCTCATGGTGGTATGCAGTCCTAACAGATCTTTGCAAATTATTCCTCTGTGGAAATGCAAGTCTATCCTACATTTTAAAAATAGGGAGGGGGGAAAAAAAAGGAAATAAAATTGAAAAAGAAAGAAATGGTAGCAGAAACTGTGCTAAGCCTGATTACAAAATAGGGCAAAAGCAAGCAAGCAAAAAGGAAAGAAAAGAAAAAAACTAATCTGTAATACAAAAAAAAAAAAAACCCCACCCCACAAAACCAAAACACCTCTTCATCTGTAAAACAAAATTAAGACGCAATTTCACATACTTACTTTCCTGCCTATTTCAGACTGACCAGCTGTACAAGCACCGCAAGACTGTCTTGGTCTATGTAAAGATCATCCTGGGCTATGAAGGCAAGACACGGCTAACCACAAGGCCTCAGAACTCAATTAAGATGGAACTGCAACTGTTTTACATCAATTTTGAAGACAAGTATTCCAGGTTATTCCCATTCACCAGCTTATCTCTTAAGTTCCACCTTTCATTCCCAATTAACACTTTCATCCTTAGCAAGGCTGTGGAATCCAACAGATCAGTCAAAACAAGGGTTAAAAAAGGACAGTGTTTTGTTTTGTACTAGATGTGAATGTTGAAGACTGTGTGTTAAGAGAAAGAAGTCTCCTTTATCAATAGAATCCTTTTGGTCCCTGTGCGTTCACCTTCAGTTAAACTAGGTATGAAATTTCAATAAATATTATTGCTTAAGTTCAGTTCAGTTCAGCCGCTCAGTCGTGTCCGACTCTTTGTGACCCCATGAATCGCAGCACGCCAGGCCTCTGTGTCCATCACCAACTCCCAGAGTCTACCCAAACCCAAGTTTATCAAGTCGGTGACGCCAATCCAGCCATCTCATCCTCTGTCGTCCCCTTCTTCTCCTGACCCCAGCATTAGGGTCTTTTCCTATGAATCAACTCTTCGCGAGAGGTGGCCAAAGTATTGGAGTTTCAGCGTCAACATCAGTCCTTCCAATGAACACCCAGAACTGATCTCCTTTAGGATGAACTGGTTGGATCTCCTTGCAGTCCAAGGGACTCTCAAGAGTCTTCTCCAACACCACAGTTTAAAAGCATCAATTCTTCCGTGCTCAGCTTTTTTCACTGTCCAACTCTCACATCCATACATGATTATTGGAAAAACCATGGCCTTGACTAGATGGACCTTTGTTGGCAAAGTAATGTCTCTGCTTTTCAATATGCTGTCTAGGTTGGTCATAACTTTCCTTCCAAGGAATAAGCATCTTTTAATTTCATGTCTGTAATCACCATCTGCAGTGATTCTGGAGCCCCCAAAAATAAAGTCTGACACTGTTTCTCCACCTATTTCCCATGAAGTGATGGGACCAGATGCATGATGAAAAGGATACAACAGCAGAATGCATTAGACAGGAAATGCTTTGGGGTCAGATAAATTTAGAGCCCTGAGTTCAAATTTAGCTCTGCTTCTTTCCAGCCTGTAAGCTGTTGCTTTCTGCATTAAGTAACACACATGAATGTACTTGTATATAGTATGCACTCACGGTATAGACGCTATTTTCCTTTCTCATTCTAATATATGGGAGTATCTTTTTTAAAAAATAAAAAAGCTGACTGAATGTGAAAGTTAAGACATTAATAGTATGGAGAAGAGTACAGAGGAGCTCCTAGTAACTGTACCCACTCTCCAAAGAGCAGAAGGAATCACTATTCTCAAAGAGACTAATAATTAACAGCCTGGAAGGCAATACCTAACTTTCAATGGAAGAGAAAATTGATACTCATCCAGCAGTTCTCAAATACTTTCTTTTCTGGAATAGGTCACTTTAAGGAAATTAACACGCTAAAGAGTAAATCCAAAAAAGAAAACCTTACCCTCCAGTTCCCCATCCAAAGACAAACTCTAACTGTACAGCTGACCACCAAACCTAGATTTCGTGAAAATGCCTGTACAACTCTGGCTGATTTTGGAGAATGGGAAAGGAGAAAACCAATTTCTTTACTAGAACACAGGAGTTTAAAAAAATCTCCGATTCCAGTAACTCATAAAATAGTCAAGCATTTAAGACAAGTGCTAATTTGAACAACAGAGTTAGAATCTCAAATCTCAGCTCTGCACTTACTTAGCTGTATGACCATGAACAAACCACTTGATCCCTTTGACCCTTTATCTTTAAATTTGTGAATAACAGGAAAATGTTTAGAACAGTGTTCAGCACACAGTAAGTGTTCAAAGACTTCTGTCACTATAGTGATACATGAAGATCAGACACAAGTTAATTATCTTTGGGGAAAATTCTACTGCTTGCCCCCAAAAATCTGTCACCTAGAACCTATGAATGTGACCTGATTTCAAAACAGGGTCTTTGCAAACATCATCAAGCTAAAATGAAGATAAAAAGAGGAACAAAGAATCGTTATAGTATGGGCCCTAACTCTCAATTTGATTGGTTTCCTTTTAAGAGGGAAATCTGGAGACATAGACACACTAAGAGAGAAGATGGAGGAAGAAATTGGAGCGATGCAGCTCTAAACAAGAGGAACGCCAAAGACTGCCAGCAGCCACCAGAAGCTTATGAAAAGCCAAGGAAACTTTTTTCTCTCAGATCTTCAAAAGGAGCAGTGTCCTGCCTACATCTTGATTTAATTCTAGCCTCCAGAACTCTGAGAAAATAAATGTCTATTGTTTTAAGTTAACCATTCAATTTGTGCAACCTTGTGTGGCAGTCCCAGGAAAGTAATAGATTTGTTTCCAAAAGACATCATATAAATATTTAATAAAGCTATAAATTTTACTGATATATTTCAATTATTGTTCTACTTTTTTATTCTTCCTGTCAGAATTTTTAAGACATGTATTCATACTGTAGACAAAAAAAAAATGTACTATAATCTCTAATGTCTTGTTATAAATCATGAAACTAAGGCTAGTATGTGTTCAGTGAATTTTCCTCCCAAGGTTAGGACAGCTAAGTCAGAACTAGAATCAAAAATGGTATACCAAGTCCAGGTCTGGTATAATAACATTATGCTCTGAATGATAAAAAGCCCATGGATAACCAATATGTACACAAAACTTCAAACCAATCACTTTCCAGATATTCCAAGATAACTAAGACTTTTGATTTAGTTTGAGGGCAAAAGGAGAATGGCAACAGATGATGAGATGCATGGAGAGCATCACTGACCCAAAGGACACAAATTTGAGCTCTGGGAGACAGTGAAGGCCAGGGAAGCCTAGCATGCTACAGTCCATGGGGATGCAAAGAGTTGGGCACAAACAACTTAGCAACTGAACAATAAGAAGATTTTTGATAATTTTACAAAACTGCTGTCATTACTACTGAGTTATGAGTTAAAGAATAAAGCAGGCACCAAAAGTGAGAATCTTCCCACACAGGTAGTGAGACTGTAAAATGAGGCACACTGCCAAAGCACTTCTCTGAAGTATGCATCGAAAACACAGAATATCCATGCTGTGACTCTGGTAAAGATACTTACTATGGCAACAAAGGTCCATCTAGTCAAGGTTATGGTTTCTCCAGTGGTCATGTATGGATGTGAGAGTTGGACTGTGAAGAAAGCTGAGTGCCGAAGAATTGATGCTTTTGAACTGTGGTGTTGGAGAAGACTCTTGAGAGTCCCTTGGACTGCAAGGAGATCTAACCCGTCCATCCTAAAGGGAATCAGTCCAGAATATTCATTGGAAGGACTGATGTTGAAGCTGAAACTGCAATACTCTGGCCACCTGATGCGAAGAACTGACTCATTGGAAAAGACCCTGATGCTGGGAAGGACTGAAGGCAGGAGGAGAAGGGAGTGACAGAAGATAAGATGGCTGGATGGCATCACCGACCCGATGGACATGAATGTAAGCGGGCTCCGGGAGCTGGTGATGGAGCCTTCCCTACCCTGATGGACAGGGAAGCCTGGTGTGCTGCAGTTTGTGGGGTCGCGAAGAGTCGGACACGACTGAGCGACTGAACTGTAACATAACGGTGCCACTTACAATGAATAGCATCTGAGTTTATTAGATAACAGTAGTTTTATAATGAGGACTGTATATAAACACACAATACATATAGGTGTATACAAGTAGATACAGCAACAAATATGACTGACTATGATTCTAACAATCTCAGTTATTACTAAGAGACTCCAGTCCTCAGATCTGAAAATCCTCCCTTAATCACTGGCTGTAAAAGTCCGGACACAGACACTGACGTCGTGTCCCTAACCGAGCCGGAATGTTTTTCTCTTCAGGGTAGGCATATTCCTAGATTTTTTTTTTTTAAATCATCATCCCAGGTGATATTCTGCAAATCTCACTTAATTTTCTTTGTGAAAAAGAGCTAAGGGAAGAATAACATTTACCATCCTCTGTGAATATTTTTAGGTTTAATTCCTAATTTGCTCTAATTTTTAAAGTTAGTCAGGATTTAATATGTTCCCTATCCTAAAGGAACCCATTATTATTATTATTATTTTAAAGGTTAAATCCTCTGGACTTTGCCCTTAATTATGTTATGTTCCAATGAACTTCTGGAGAATTACATGTAACTCTATCTGGGGAAGAAGCTCAAAGAACACTCCAGTATAATGTTTGGAATAAAAGCTTATATAATATATTAGAGAGGCTGCAGAACTTTTACTTCAAACCCTCACTCTTTTGTTCATCTTGGCAGTTAGTCACCCTTTAATTTTTGGCCTACTAATTAATCTAATGCATGCAGTTCACAATTGCAGTATATAACAATTTTCTTAAGGCTCTGACCAGCACTAAGGTGGGACAAAAAAGTCATGACATGAAGATGCTTATCTAGACCCATATGTTCAGTCAGGGAGTTCACTGCATTAAGCTAATACCAAAGTGCCTTGCAAGAAATTCAGCACTATGAAAGGAGGATTTTTATTTGCCCCTATGTTGCCACTAAGGAGCACAGTGCTGGTACACAGGAGGCACTCAACTATTTACTGAATGGATTTCTTTTCCATGTACATCAACCCCCCCAGTCAAATCCAAAATAAGCAGAGGACATTTTTTCAACTTGATTTTTCAGAAAAACTACATATGCATCACTGTTAAAGACAAAAGCGGTATGGTAAGAGTCAATCCACCACAAGTAGGACAAGGGAAAAATGAAATCACCAGAGTCTAACCTTGCCTGAATTATCTTTCAGAAAAAAATCCATTTTCCTCAAGAAAGCAATGGAAACTGAGCAGCAAAACAGAAACACATTTAAGTTAAAAAAAAAAAAAGATTAAAACTCTTAGTCATCACCACTTTTTCACATATATTAACAATTATGCAGGTATGGTCAATGGCTTACCTTAAATCATGCCCCACCCTCCTTTTAATTGTTTCCTGTTAGCCCAGATATACAAACTGTTTTGTTCTAAACCCACATTCTAATCTAACATTATATTCTAACAGTGTTGTCTGCATTATGCTAAGTTAACACCAGGCTCTTAAACAAATTAAACTGCTATATCAGATTATATTAAATCATTCTCTTTGACATAGTTAAGAGTTATTGAGGGATGAGGAAAGGGGGATAATGACAGTTTTTAGCTGGGCTGAAAAAGACCAGACACTTATCCCTTACCTTATTAGCACGTATCTGTTTGTAAATATCTGTTTGCTGCCGAATTCGATATTCCAAGTCAGAAACATGAGCCTGAAGCCAGTTCCAGCGGCTGACAATAGCTGCTCGGTCTGCAGCCCATCTCCATTCTGACCTGCGCCTCCTAAAAGGAAATAAACTGAGTGAAATCGAAGAGTAGCAGTAACATTTATGCTAAATGAGAGTGGGAAGGTTTTAACCTCTAAATGCCCTTTACAGACCACCTTGAGTGTCAAGAAAAACTCAAGACTATGTGTATATATGTCACAGGCCACATGGATAATAAAACCCTTTGCATATAGATACATCCCAAATTAACTAGCTGAAACTGCCTTCCAAGTATCCTGATCTGGCGGCAAACAATTTTTCTGAATTTTTAAAATTCCTCAGGAGACAGAAATATTTTCTACTTCAAGACATATAATGAATAAAGATTACAGATTTACACAGAAAATCCAAGACACCACCAATTATAAAACTAACCAAGGCTTCAGCAAAGTTGTGGAGTAAAGATCAACATACCCAAATTAACAGTGTTTCCAAAAGCCAACAAGTAGAAAATACTCACTTTTTAAAAAAGCACTATTTACAACACTAACAACTGCTAACATTATATATCAAATATCTCTCCAAAGAATGTAATAAAACCAAAAGACCTACTTAAATGGTGAGATACTTCTTAGGTAACAATTTTCATATCTATATACAGAGTCAAATAAGCTCCAATCAAATTCTCCATAGGGCTTTTTGTTTCTTCTTTTTGACTGGCCACATGGCTTGTGGGATTTTAGTTCCGCAACCAGGGGTTGAATCTGGGTCCTTGGCAGGGAGAAGGCAAAGTCCTAACCACTGGATTACCAGGGAATTAGCACCCTCATGGAGTTTTTAATGGAAGCTTACATTCATTCAAAAATTCACATTAAAAAAAAAAAAAGACCAGCACTAGAGAAATTCTAAATTATGATGAACACTCAACACTGTAGATGTAAGATAAAGCTATGATGACTAAGACAGTCTAGAAAGACAAGACAGTGGGACAGAATATAGAACTCCTAAACTTAGAACTGGATACATATAAGAGATGGGCAGTCTGAGCAGTGAGGAAAGACTGAATTATTCAATAAATGGCATTGAGATGCCAGTTCTTTACATGAAAAAAGTAAAATTACTTCCTTTATGATAGAATTTCCTAGTTTTGGAATTCCTAAATCCAAAAAGCTGAACTTAACAAGATTATCTTTGGAACTTCAGGGCAGGGAAGAATTTCTTAAATCTCTTTAAAAAAAAATTGAGCTAACTTTCAACAATCTGCAAAAGATTTAATAAAGTTAAAGGCAAGCAACTGGTTGGCAGAAGATATCTGCAACACACAAAACTAAAAATAAAATGACGGAATATATAACAGAACTCCAACAAAGAGGTTTAAGAAGACAATCTAACAAAAGATGAATATATTAAAAATTCACATAAGAGAAATCCCAATGGCCAATAAATACATAAAAACGTCATTTCAAATCCAGATTGGCAAAATCAAGTGTTGGTAGATGTGGAAAACAGTAATTCATACATTGCCAACAACACACCACCATTTTTAAAGAAAAAAATCTGGCTAGGTGGAAAATGTATATACTCAGCCATCGTGAAACTCTATTTCTGACAATATAACCTGCACATCTGCATAAAGAAATAGGTTCACTGCAAGAGTTTGTAACAACTAAAAATTAGTTACAATTTGCTAAAATAGGGAAATAAACTAATTTACTCCTGTAAGGGATTTTTCTTAGTAACAGAAACAAATTAATGAGAGCTAGCTGTATCAACCTGACTATATCTCAGAAAACAATGCTGAATGAAAAAATATAAAAACCAACAATAAACAAAATAAGCACTTTCAGGATACACACAAGTAGTTAAGGACTTAAACGGAATATTGTTTATCAATTTAAACTATATGTATCGACATGACTAAATCTCAACAATGTGGAATGGAAAAACTATATAAAAACTAAACAAAAGCAAGCAAACGAACAAAAATCAACTAAAAGATCCCGAATACCGCAAAGAAGATCGAAGATCCTCAGTGCCCAAACTAAGACCTGGCACAGCCCACCCCGCCATCCCAAGAAAAAAAGACGAAGAATAAGACACAATTACAAGACTCGTTACCAATATATAAACAGTAAATGCATAAAAATATGTACAGTGCTGATAAACAGCAAATTGAGGATCAGGGTCCTTCTTAGCTCTGGGAAGTGGAAAAGAAGTTAGATTTTAGCTGTATCTGTTACATAATGTTCAACTTCTCTTTGAAAACTAAAAGTCTGATAGAAAATGGCAACTTTAATATGAGAAGTACCTGGCTGGCATCTGGTATACTCTGTAATCAAATTATTTTACTATCTTCCACAAAATTCTATTTCAAGATAGTAGTAGTCATAATGTCCTTAGCCCCATCTCAAATCAGGTTATACACACTCATTATCAAAACTTTTTAAGTGACTGTAAGTGAACTTTAACCAGTCCACTGGTAGAGTGAAATAGGCATTTTATAGTTTTCCCAATCTTGATGGAATAAGCACAAGATAGAGAGGTACTTTCTTCTTTAGCACAATTAGTGTAGCAATAATTCAATGTTGCCTGCAGGTCTAGTTCTAGGCCAAATTCAGAAAAAGAACCTCAAGACATCAAGTGCAACCTCTGGATCATTCTTGCACTATAAAAATGTTCCCCCTTCTCTAAAAGAAGTAAAACTAGTCAACCCTCGTGTCCTATTTCCAGCTTTCAGTACACTCTTCAAGGTTCATAACCTTCCTATCTTATCGCAGCACACCAGGCCTCCCTGTCCATCACCAACTCCCGGAGTCCACCCAAACCCATGTTCATTGAATCGGTGATGCCAATCCAGCCATCTCATCCTCTGTTGTCCCCTTCTCCTCCTGCCCCCAATCCTTCCCAGCATTAGGGTCTTTTCCAATGAGTCAGCTCTTCGCGTGAGGTGGCCAAAGTATTGGAGTTTCAGCGTCAACATCAGTCCTCCCAATGAACACCCAGGACCCATCTCCTTTAGGATGGACTGGTTGGATCTTTTTGCAATCCAAGGGACTCTCAAGAGTCTTCTCCCAACATCACAGTTCAAAAGCATCAATCTTCGGCCCTCAGCTTTCTTCACAGTCCAACTCTCACATCCGTACATGACTACTGGAAAAACCATAGCCTTGACTAGATGGACTTTTGTGGCAAAGTAATGTCTCTGCTTTTCAATATGCTATCTAGGTTGGTCATAACTTTCCTTCCAAGGAGTAAACTTTCCTTCCAAGTAATTTCATGGCTGCAGTCACCATCTGCAGCGATTTTGGAGCCCCCAAAAATAAAGTCTGACCCTGTGTCCACTGTTTCCCCATCTATTTCCCATGAAGTGATAGGACCAGATGCCATGATCTTAGTTTTCTGAATGTTGAGCTTAAAGCCAACTTTTTCACTCTCCTCTTTCACTTTCATCAAGGGGCTTTTTAGTTCCTCTTCACTTTCTGCCATAAGGGTGGTGTCATCTGTGTATCTGAGGTTAATGATATTTCTCCCAGGAGTTTTGATTCCAGCTTGTGCTTCTTCCAGCCCGGTGTTTCTCATGAACCACATAATACTATTCTTAAATAAAATCTCCGCAAACCTTATTTCTTTCTGTCACTCTTATGTGTAAGAAACAACAGTTTTTTATTTGCTTCTTTACAAATCCTAAGTCTTCAAGAAAACAAAGTAGAAGGGGAGTCAAACACCATAAAGGGCAGCACTTTGAAGCCAATAAGTGATTAGTAAAATTAACAAAACATCCAGTTAATGACAGGTTTATTCTCAGACAAACGTGTTTTAACAACTCCAAAGCGGGGAAAGATGATTTCTTGGCTACTTTACAGCACCCTTGGTGGACAAATAATCCTGACAGTCTCTCCCAATGATCCTGAACTCAGCTCAGAAGCCTTCTCACCCAAGTGGTCCAACGGCAAGCACTCTGAATTGGCAGGAAAGGGGAAATTTATTATTTCTGAATTTTGACACATGTTAAACAAAAGAATTTTTTTCTTTTCTTTCTTGTTTGAGGTCAAGGAAAAAGTAAGAAGGAAATGAAAACACTTTAACTATGTGAAAATTTAAAAATTCAAAAGGAAAAGAAAATTCCTTAAAACATTTCAGTTCCTAAGAACTCTGGTGGATAAACACTTTTTCCCCAAATATTAAGGCACAGTCCCTTTCAATTTTCTTATTGTCAAAATGAACAGCCTGATAAATACTATTCTAAATACTAGTGCAAAACCTAATTCCAAGTAATTTTTTTTTTGGAAGCCTGACTAATAAGCTAACTAATGACAGGCAGTGTTAAGGGAGGACCACAACCCCCAGTTATGAACATGCTTCAATTCTACAAATACATTTGTCATATGATAGTTTCTAACCAGATATAATTTTCAGTAGGAAGTTTTCATGTTGTAATTAATGAAAACTGGAAAACCTCACCTTAAGTGTCCAAAAAATATCTTGTGTTCAAAATACCAGCAACATGGCCAGAAAGCTGTTAACAAAGGTAGGAGGTGAACAGTTAGCAAGCCTGAGGCGAGCTGTGAAGATGCTGCGACACTCCAATGGCAAATCAGAACACGCAACATAGTGTAAGAATAACGGCTCCAGCACAGAGTTCATGTTTTTCTTTCCTTAACAGAAACAACATGCTGCAGAAATTCAGTTTATCAGAGGCAGGGGTAGATTTCTTTCCTAATATTCAAAATGTAAATTATTACTCTTAATAATTTACAGCTCAAAATGAGAGATAGTGATTTAAAAGCAGGGTCATGCTTTAAAAATAACATGTGACTAAGGCTGCAGAGTGATACTTAAGTAAACGTAATGAGGAACTGGTTTCTACTGCTGTCATTAGCAATCATGAAGAAAAAAATGTGGATTCCAATACTGAGAAGTCTTTTAACTCTTTGCTATTGCTTACTCTGTGCTAACAATTAGTAAAATAATTGCCCTGTTTTTGTGCAGGACTTGAAGATGTCTTCTAAGGTGTTGTTTTCTGTAAACTTTTATCTCACTTTGTACCAAAATAACTTTGTCTACATGTACTAGACTACCACCTGAGTGGGAAGTCATTTTAACTAATATTTTGTTCCTTGCTTTTATTAAACATTTTACTAGTATATTTCCTTTGCCTACATATGTGGGATAAAGATCCATTAAACTTTTACAAATGAATTGCTTTTTGGGGGTCCCTAAACATGGAAAGATACAATACCAATAACTGCTTCTGTAATATCACATGACTAACACACTGTAATGTTGCCAGCTATGTTACCAGTATTTCTTTGTATAAAATAGTGTATGTTCTATAAAGATTTATTTTTTAGCTATGTGAACCTATATAGCTTTAATAGTTTTTTTTTTTTAAACAAGGTTAGAGTATTACAACATATTGAGAACTTAAGATGCTCCATGGGGGTCTAAGAATAATTATTTACTTGAACAAAAAAATCATTTCCTCTAAGAAAGCTCTGGTATTTCTAAACACTTGAAAGCTAAATAGTGGAAAGTACTAGAAAATTTAGAGTTCAAGTTATATGTTGGTCAACAGAGAAAACAAGAAACGGATTAACTTTTGTTTTTAATTCTCTAAAATCCGCTTGAATGATAATGTTAATGGTAATATCTTATTAGTAGAGGACAAACAGATCAATATGGGGACTCTGATGTAAGGAGATTAAACTTCTTTTAGGGGATGTCAGAGGACAAGATGGTTGGATGGCATCACCGACTCAATGGACATGAGTTTGAGCAAATTCTGGGAGATGGTAATGGACAGGGAGGCCTGGTATGCTACAGTTCATAGAATTAGAAAGAGTTGAACATGACTGAGCAACTGGAGAAGACAAGCAATGTAAGGACTAAATTTACCCACTGAATCTTCAAAGGTGTCAATGATAAAACTTTTTTCTAACTACACTTTAAGAATAACTTAACTTAGAAGTGGTTACCATAACTTAACTACCACTAAGAAAAGCAACACGGAAAGCAATTTCTACTCACACAGAGAAAAGCCTGCCAACTGACTGTAAAAGAGATTCCTAATACAACTCTGTAACTGAAACAGCCTACCTTCACTGCCTGCAGCGCTGCCACAGACAGCAGCGCAGATACTGCAGTAAAAGCTGATTTATCTAAAAGTAATCCCAAAGTTAGGCACTGAACCATGTCAAACACCCAACCTAGGGCTGCCTTTGACTAAGTCACCTAGTTCTAGTCCAGGATGGGAAATTGTTAAGTCCAGTAGAACAGTGCTGGTGGATTATACTTTTCCCTGACCTGGCAATATAACAAAATAAAAGTAAAATGATTATCCACAGCAAGTTACACAGTCCCATGTTCTACCAAAAACTATTCAACGTTATCTGCTACTTCCAGAAGTGCAAAATTTCTGAAACGACATTCTGAAATCTCTAGGTTCTTTAGATGACTTATAAAACCAATAAAACAGACTACGTGAAATTGAGATCATCATCTAACGTCAGAGCACACAGCTGCTAGTTCCCAGTATTCAGGGCAAAGGTTAGGGTCAATACAGGAAAGAACAGAAAATCGTAACACTACTAAGAGTAGCATAACAAAATGTGTATACAAGTATTAACTACCAAGCTCAAGAGTAAAGTGAAAAGAACAGAAGGAAGAGCAGCAAGATAAGTTTAAGCCAACATCTCACTTTTATTTATTTTGTATGATCCTAGTCATGTGTAAATTGACCGATAGAAATAATAGCAACGTCAGCCTCACAGGATGTGGTATTCACAAAATGGTATAATCTTAACTGTAAAGTACAATATGTATATCAGAAAAGAACAATTACTAAATAAATATAAACTTTAGATTTTAATTCCGTATCATAAAAGGTACAAAAGAGGACAAGAAATGAAATCTCTAAGAGGCATACATAATCAGGAAATAGGTGTTTTTAATTAGCAACAGAATTCTCAGAGTGTCTTGAGTGTTGGGCTTCAAAGACATCTGAAGTAGTTCTACTCTAAATATAAAATCCAGAGTAGTTCATTAAAACAGACACTGTATTCAGTCAGAACTTCAATGACATTATCCCTGTGGCCCCAAATTTACAGAGATGAGGGAAATAAAGTGGGGGGGGGGAAGGAGAACCAAACTGTCTAGTGTCAAATAGCCCACATTTTAGCTATAAAACTCATAGATGAGAATGGGTTAAGACACTGGCTGTCACTCTAAGTTGTATCAGCTTTCTGAGCTGTTTTGTAGCAACAGGAAGTAAGTGTTCCAGAGCCAATTCATCCTGGTAAGATTTGGGGTTGAACACTTAACCCTTCTGTCTCACTGGTTAAATCAGATAACCTCTGAAACCGAAATAAGATTTGTGTATTTTGGCAGATTATTTCTGCCAACCTTTCAATCCATCAGAAACTCTTCCTCTCTTCTCCCCTCTATATAACAAATACTTAAGACCTATTATTTTATTTACCAGGGATTATACTAGGTGCTGGGGACACAATAACAACAAACAAAAATGCTGGCTCAAAGAGTTTAATGGGGAAGACAAATGTTAATAATCATGCAAAACGTTGAGATAAGAGATAATAACTATGACATCAGATTTGGGCTGGGGGATCTGGAAAATTTCTCTGTTGTATAAACAATTAACCTGACCACCAAAGAGTAAGTTAGGACTTGAACAAGCAAACTTGTTGAAGGGGTAGAGGTTATTGAGTTAACACTGGATATAGGTAGGTAGTGTCAAATCCCACAGGACTCTAATCCGTGTTAATATTATGAAACAATATAAGCAATCCTGACCTTGGTCCATGTTCTTTGATTTATCTTGGAACTCTTATTTTAAATAATAAACATTTTAATACTAGCTAAGGGATAATGAACTCCCATATAACCATCAACTAGCTTAAACGATCAACTCTTGGCCAATCTTACCACATCCAAAACATCTATCCCTCCTCCTTACAGACTGATTTTGAAGCCAATTCTCATGATCAGATCATTACACCTGGCACATATTTTTATATGTGTCTCCAAAAGGTAAATTCACTTTACACATATACTTTTATATTAAAAAAAAAACTCAAAATTCCTTAATGTCAGATATCTAGTAATTGTTCAAATTTCCTGGATCACCTCAACTGGTCAGCCCAAATCAAAGTCAAGTAAGATCCACACACTGTGTTTGGTTAAAACACCTCAAATTTTAAGTTTTCCTCTTTTTTTCCCCCTCACAATTTATTTGTGGAAGAAACAGAGCTATCTGTCCTTTAATTTCCCATGTTTGTGAATTCTGCTGATTGTACTCTTGTAAACTGACACCTCTAAACAATCTTTAGTTTATTTATTATTCTGTAGATCAGCAGATAAATTATTTGTACATTCAGTTTTTCCATGTTTAAGACTGAGATATATGCTTTAAAAAAAAAAAACACACCACACCCAACCTTTAAAGAATTATATAAGGTACTTCAAACTGCTCTCAATGCCCATCTGTCAGACTCTTTATTAAACATGGTTAACATATACATAATATATAACCTGCCAGGCACAATAAAAGAAAGAAACACAATATTTTACAGCAGTCCTCAGACCACTGTGTTTGTTCTATGCAGGTCTACAACCAGGAAATATCTATTAACATCTTTTATTCCTAAAAACCACCTCCCTCTTGGGATCTTTCCTGCTGACCTATATCTCACAATTCATTACTTTGTATTCTTCAAGCTTAGTGTTGTCCCCTTATTTTGTTACTTACACACTCTATTTTTCTAAGTCAGGCCTTACATATGATTGGTCTTCAACTAGATTATCCATGCCTTCTTACAGGCACTACTTACTGTGTGCTTTAGCTGCTAATCAATCTTCAATGTTATCTGCATCTATGTATTATAATTTATGAATAAGGAAATCTCAGGCAATATACAAAATGAGACTTATTTTGGCTCTGCTTAATTTTCAAACTCAAAAACACCTAAATTAAGTCTGAAAGACCTGAATGCTTTAGACATACTTAAGTGTTCTAAAGGAGAAAAATAAAGCCTTACAAAGAAGGATGGAAATGGTTTACAGTTCTTTGTGGCTGTTCGAGAACTGGACATTGAAGTGAAGCATGAAGATTCAGAACAAAACACTGGCTTAGTTATTGTGCCTTTTTTAGCATGTAGGAATCTGCTATGTTTCTAGAAGAAGGAAAGTGACAAAGTTAGTACTGAAAAGATCTCAGCTATTAAAATAACTGCTAACCCAGAATGGTTCCTCCAGAGTGAACCAATCAAGTTTCTGTCTACTGTTCTGCCTAGAGAATCCATAACTTTATAAAAGTGATTTCCATTTTAGAATCTTTCAATAATCACACTGAAGCTAGAATATTCAAATTCTGTATGTAATACTAATCTCTCCTATGAAAACCCTAAATGGTTAAATAATCCCATTCACGCAAAAGCCATAAATTAAAGTGTAAGAGTATTAATATTAAATTGCTAGTATCTGATCTAGCTCACTCACCAAAGCAAGAGACTGACTAGGATCACACCTTACAACTTCAAGTGCCTATTCCAAGCAGCACGGGACTGAGAAGCTTCTCGTACACATCACACTACCCCCCAGCCTGGGTTCCTTAAAGCAGAGTCAACAGTAGAGCGTATGGACAAGGAAGCAGCAGGGGAGGGAGGACATCAGCATCGGTTATTCCACGGGGAGAACCTGTTTCTGGCTATCTCTAGAATGATCAAAAATTCTTACAGAGAAGCGTTTTCTTCTTACTTTCAAAATAAAATAGTTTATTGGGAAGAGCATAATGTTTAGAGTCAGCTGAACACTAAATTCCAAATCCAAGGCCTGCCACTACACTGAGCCAGCTGTTGAAAAGATGAAAAGAACAAAAGCTCTTATCAGTGTTCAAGCTCCAGGAAACATATGAGGATATGTTCCATCATATGCATGAAGTGTGTAAGGACATACTTTCGAAAATATTACTCAGAGCTACGAGGTTTAGGAATAAATGATACATCTTCAAGAAAAGCAATTTGTTAGCTAACTTTGCAGTTTTTAAAAATAAGTATTAATAGAAGAACTTCTGGTCCATGCAAAATGCTTTAGACTCTTCTTCCAGCTCATCCCTGCTAAACACAACTATAAACCCTCGAAATAACACAAAAGGCAGTCTAAGAAAAACTCAGAAAAGATTGAAAAGAGGAAGGTGGATTAGTGACCTCAGAACTAGAATACAGTGACAGGACATGTAAAAAATTACATCTGACAAAAAGGGGCCCAGATAGGTTCATTCCTCTGGTGGGTGGAAGGGCAGTACCACTGAGGATGCCAGGCCAGCCCTGCAGCAAGCTCACAGTAAGAGGCCAGGGGAATCATTACTATCCCACTTTTCTCTTAACCTTTTTACAAGAGATATTCACTGTGCCTAATCTCTCTCTCCTCATTACCATTCTCTCTTAAATCCAAGCTCTCACCCCAGGTACTGCACTGAAATAGCTAGTAAAGGTCACCAACAACTCCAGTGTGCTAAACCCAACTTCCAATTCTCAGTCTTTATCATCATTACCATATCAGCAGTCTAATACAGGTGATCACTTGCTCCTCCTCAAATTCCTTTCTTCACTTGTCTTTCAAAACTAGTATTAACCTGGTTTTTCTCTTGCCTTTTTAAAAAATTCCTTCTAAGACTCCAACTGCCCACACCTACAAATCTCATTTTCTACATTCACTTCCTAGGTGATCTTATCCAGTCTCATAGCTTTAAGTAGTATCATCTGGGTTTCTCATCCTCAAGTTCTTATCTCTAGCCAAGACTGCCCCTCCCTCCAGATTCCAGATTCTGATACCCACCTGTTTTCATCACCTCCCTCTGAATCTCTAAGAAACATCTCAAACTTAACTGTTTACAAAACCCATCCCAACCCCTGTCACTTCTCCATCCCTTACACCATTCCAACCCCCCTCGACCTGGATGGATCTGTTCATGTCAAAAATCTGTGGCATTCTTAACTTCAAATCCCTTGCCTCTCTTTCGTTCTCTCACACAACCCACACACTCCATATTCAGTTCATCAGCAAATATAATGGCACTATCTTCAAAATACATCTAGTATTCAACCACTTCTTGCCACCTCACCAACACTACTCCGGTTAAAATTGCAGATTACAAGAGCCCTCTAAATGGCCTGGCTCTCAGCCCTGACTACATTTCCACTATTCAGCACAACCTAGCAGCCAGTGACAACCCACACCCACGCCACCCCTGCTGCCCCTCCAGTCTGTCTTCTACTCTCCTCCCGGCTCAGGGCACTCAGTCCCTGCTCTCACTGCTGCTCACTGCACGTGCCAGGCAGACCAACAACCGGACCGCCCTCCCTCGCTATCCCCAAGACAGACTTCTTCACTTTCTCCAGGTCTTTTCCTCAAAAGTTACTTCACTGAAGGCTTTATCTTAAAATGACAAGCCTTTGCCCCCACATGCAGCCTTTTCTGTTCTATTCATCCTCCTGGTTTTGTAATTTGAGCTTACATGTGAAATATTTTAATCATACTATCTTATTGTCTTTTTTTCCCTTTAGAGCCCTCTCCAGGAGAGCAGGGATTTTTGTCTTGTCCACCCTCACACCCCTGGTATCTTGAACAATGCCTGGCACAAGAAAAGTCGTCAAAATGTGTTTAAAGGGAGGGAGGAAAACAGGGAGAGAGGGGAGAGGACAGAGGTTAGAACTACGATCCTTTTCCTTCCAACAGATAAAAGCCAACGTAACCTCTGAGTGAAGCTAATCCCTTTCTCCTCTGGTGCCAGATCTCAGAAACCACTCTGGCCAGAATCTCTTGCCAGAGGGAGACATGAAACTACAGTCCACACTCTTATTCTAAACCTACAGAGACCAGGAAAAAGCTAGATTACAAAGTTATATTCTTAGTAACGACCATACACAACCTGAATGGATGCTTACAGAGGGTCCTGTGAATGTTCCGGATGCTTTTACACACAGTAAAACAGAATTCATACATCATCTCCACGCTACCATGCTCTTTCATACCATTTACTAATAGAATCTTGAATTATATGATACAAGATATTGTATCTCAAAGTTTTCTTGGCATCTTTTGAACATTTTTTCCCTATGAACTTGAAAATTATTGTCCAAGTTCTTGTTTACTACACAGTACATAAACGCAACTCTCCACCCCACCTCCCACAAAACCTTTTAAGAAAGCATTTTAATGACCTAGTGAGCCCTCAGAGACCAAACTAGCTTGCAGTGCAGAATGACTGAAGGCACAGAGACACGTCCGTCGGAACAACTGGGCGACAAAACCAAGTGGCGATCCGCATCACAGTGCCAACCAATGCCTAGAACTGTGGCAAGCGCCCAGCAAGTGGTAGCTGTTGCTGGTCTACCTACCATACCCAGCTGAACTCACTCAGCTACTGCGAAGGCACTCCGTGCCCTTCCATCCAGCGACAAACATTTGTTTTGGTAAATGTGTATTCCGTAAACACACTTGAGAAACAGGAGCCTGAGACCAAGTATCTTTCAGTTTGAATAGAGTTCCAACACGCTCGGCAGGGGCTGGAGCGAGGGCTGGAGGGTGATGAGGGAGCCAGCTTCACAAGCCAATTATTCTGGAGCGGTCCCTTCCACTAAAAAGTGATGAAGATAAACTTCTCCACAAACTCAAGATCATTGAGAAGCAACCATAGTAATTATTCCCAACTCATTAAGAACCAGTTCCTGGAACTTCGCAGGTGGTCCAGTAGCTAAGACTCCATGCTCCCAATGCAGGGGGCCTGGGTTCGATCCCTGGTCAGGGAACTAAGGCCCACGTGCCACAACTAAGAATTTGCACACTGCAATAAAGGTTGAAGATCCCACATGCCACGAACTAAGACCCAGCACAGCCAAATATAAACAAAAAAATATAAATCTTAAAATGTCAATTTGAGCTGAGTTTGGGAAACTCTGCTCTGTAAGGCAGACCTTAAAAACACTACTCAGTTCTCTTATCTACAAAACTTGTGAACTGGACTAAAAAAACCTTACAAGGTGCTTTTTATAAGATGCGATGAACCTATGACCATCGGCATGAAGTACATCCTGTATATACATCTGTAATTTATACTAGGGGGAAGAGGATATTATTTATAACTAGATAGGTATCTGCAAGGCTCAATTCACTCCAGATGCTACAACAAAATTCTTTCCCTTAGTTACAAGACTCATATAGACTTTGTAAGTCCTGGGATGTTGACCAAACAATGATGCCAAGTTTAAATCTAAATCATCCTCTCAAAACATGCCCCAAACTTTAAAACTGAAAGAAACCATAGTATCTCTAAACATCTCAATTTTTAAATGGTCAAAATGAGACCCAAAAGAGTAACTGACTTTCCCAGAGTCAGAAGTCAATTCAGTCATTCAAGCTCTTAAAGCAAACATCAGGAAAAGATGCTCAGATCAGTACAGTACAGTATACCTTCATGGGCTAAGAGACAACTTTCTGATTTTAAAAATTACTTTGGCTTCTGTAACTGGATGAAATGGCAACCCACAGTATTCTTGCCTGGGAAATCTTATGGACAGAGGAGCCTAGTAGGCTACAGTCCATAGGGTCACAAAGAGTCAGACACGACTTAGTGACTAAACAACAACAACCGGGTATAGGTAACAGTGATGCAAGTGCTGTCTTTTAAAAATTTAACACCTGGACTCTGTGGATGAGGGCAAGGGTGGGATGATATGGGAGAATGGCATTGAAACATGTTAATTATCATATGTGTAATCAATCGCCAGCCCAGGATTGATGCTCGGGGCTGGTGCATCGAGACTTCCCGGGGGGAGGGAGGGGGGTTCTGGAGGGGGAGCATATGTAAACCCATGGCGATATCATGTCATTGAATGGCAAAACTAATAAAAAATAAAATTAAAAAAATTAAAAAAAAGGAGAAAGGGGATAAAATTTTTCTATTAAAAAAAAATTTAACACCTATTTTATGGATTCAGAAATAAGACTACCTGATCAGTGCTACCATATTTGACATGTTATATAAAATCTAGATGATCTATTCTTAGAAATAAGCAAAACCATGTAAATAATAGGAAAACATACACCAATCATCGAAATGGCAACATGTTTTAAATAAAGAAAAAAAGGAAAGAATTTCACTATTAAAAGTAATCAACCCCCCAATCTATTCTATATTTGCATGGCCCTCAAGTCTCCTCACTTGACTGATGACTAAGGTCCTTATAGCTCCAAAATTCTACCCCTGTTTGCTCCTAAGTGACACACTATAAATAAGCAGGAGACGCAACATCTTGCTCAGTTTTTAGGTATGTTCCTACAAACAAGGTACCAACTAGTTAATAATGCACTAAAACTGACAAACAACGGAGTGATTTAAGTAACTCAATTCCCCAAACTAGGCTTAATCCCAGTAAAGTTAATCAAACAGCTGCTTCAGCATTTTAACAGAAATGTCAGTTTCTTTCTAGAAGATCACACATCACACAGAAAGATTCCGTCCAGATAAGGTTTGGAGCAAGTTTCTTTTCAGTCTATCCCTCTGATTTAGGCACCCTCTAAAGATCTGACTAGGTGAAGGTTCATCTCTCTGAAATTGCTCCAGTTTTTCTTTTACAACACTCCGCTGTTTTTATACATAAGACAAGCATAATTATCTTGAAGAACAAAAGGAGGCTAAAAGTGTCTTTCTCTCTCCTCTGCTGCGTTAGAGCAAGCAGCATAAAGCGGCACGGTTCAGCAGCACTGCCCCACCACCAATCATACAGCTCCCGAAAGCCAGACAGAGATCCTAGGAAAAACACACTAGAGATGAAAGTAATGTTCCAGGTGGATCACATGGCAGCACGCATGTGCAGCTTTTCAGAACTACATGTAAATTCAAACTAAAGATAAAAACTCACTATGACATGATAAAAGAGAAAGTTCATTTGTACAACAATCTCACTCCCACTGAAAGCGTGTTTGAACAATCCAAACAGCTCCAGGAAAGGCAGTAAATATCATCTTTGTGAGGGGAAGAAGTGCTACGGCAACTACAAAATAAGTACATGCAACTTTTAATGTTTCCCCAGAGATAGCTAGGGTCATCAGAGAGGATGACTGGAAAATGCTTAAGCTGCCCACAGACACCTGCTGAATGCCACCTGACTGCTGCTGCTCGAGTTACCCACCCCACTCCCCGGGGTAGTTTACAACAAGAAGAACTGAGAGGGAGCCTGCAGGGTTGAAAAAATATAATAGAAACAGTTTGATGCATTTCACATTTTGTGATTATTTTAAAACTCACATCACTAATTACAGAATCACAGAAGAAAAGAAAGACTCCAGGAACTCTCTTACTGAAAATGATAAAAGTAACTGCTCTGCTAACACTTATGAGAGATTAAGAACTAGACCCCCAACTTCCAACCACACACACGAGACCCACACAACTTTATACCATACAGAATTAAAACATTCAGTAATTTAGATTTTGCTAGAAATACCCAGTTACATATATTCCTCAAAGGATAAAAACTGATAAAATAAAAATAATCTATTAAAACTATTAGATTCTTTCTTACAAAGGCACAAAACATTCAGAGCAGATCAAGAACAGTAACTCACTTCCGTTTCGTCCTGTGACTTCTCTGTTCCGCTGCCATCAGTGGCTCCCTTCACTCCTAAGGACAATGCAATCTCAACTCAACCACTAACAGCCCTTCATTAGTAGTCCTCCAACAACCTCGTTTCAACTCTCCAGAAGAAATAACAAATTTTTCTAACAGCAAGTAAAAGTTCCATCATTTTTCCTCTTTCATGGCTTGGTAATGGGGAATTGCTTTATACACCTAAGAAAACTCCACAGGCCTACAGCTACTAGGGGCTTTCTAGGTGGCTCAGGGGTAAAGAATCCACCTGCCAATGTAGGAGATGCTGGAGACTCGTGTTCGATCCCTGGGTTGGAAAGATTCCCGCTCCAGTATTCTTGCCTGGGGAATCCCATGGACAGAGGAGCTTGGCGGGCTGCATTTCATGGGATCGCGAAGAGTCAGATGTGCCTGAGCACACACGCAGGCACAGCGCTTCTAGACAAGTGCTGGAAATGTTTTTTAAGCAGCAAAACAATCGATAGTGATCTGTAATAATATTTAAAATTACATTTTTAAAAACTATAAACTGGTACATCTAACTCTGGAAAAAACTGTTATTATGGTGGTTTTAAAATATAGTCGCAAATTCTTCGACACTCCTCCCACTAAAAGATGGGGTTCTGTCTCTTCCCTCTGTACCTGAGAGGGTTTGTGACCACTTCAGACAATAGAATATGATGGAAGTGATGCTAGGTGACTTCCCAGGCCAGTTTTAAATGAACAGGAAGCTTCCACCCTTGTTTGCTAAACAAAGAGACACCGTGTAAGAGGTCTGACCATCTTGAGGCTGTCACACTGAAGAGGCCAGTGTCCCTTCGCAAAGCCACCCAGGCATCCCTAACAGGGTGCCATACATCTGAGTGAAGGAACCGTCTTGGAAATGATTCTCTAGTCCCAGGTATTTTGGTCCCAGCCTTTGTGTCTTGTCAAGCTGAAGCCCCACACATCATGTATCAGAAACAGGTCATTCCAACTGTATTCTGATCCAGAGAATGTACAAGAATAAAACAAACACTGTTTTCATGCCGTTCAGTTTGAGGTAGCTTGTTAGGTAGCAGTAACAGAAACAGTCATTATCCAATAAAGTTGAACATCTGCATACTGTACCACCTAGCAATTCTAATTCATGGATACACACTGCCCCCTCCCCCAACCCTTGGCACACATATAGCAGGAGGTACGTTAAAGAATGTTCAGAGCAATAGCATTGGACATATTTATAAAATAAGATAATCCGAGGAAAAAGCCAAATGCACACCAAGAGAAGAATGGATAAATTATAGTATTATTTGCTCAGTGAAGCACTGAAAATGAATGAACTACAGCTATATGAAAAAAATCACAGATTTTAAAATGTTAGTGACATAATGTTGAAAATCCAAGTCCCAATAAGACAACTTACACTCTCTTTTGTAAAGTTTAAAGCAAAAGTAACATAGGGATCCCTGGGGAAGCTTTAAAGACTGTGTTGCGTGTGCATGTTTTACAACCATCTTCGCATTTCTGCCCCTCCAACAAAGATTCTATTCGGTCAGTCGTGTCCAACTCTTTGTGACTCCATGGACTATAACTCATCAGGCTCTCTGTCCATGGAATTCTCCAGGCAAGAAATCCGGAGTAGGTTGCCATTTCCTCTCCCAGGGGATGTTCCCAACCCAGAGATCAAACCCAGGCCTCCTGTACTGGCAGCAGGTGGATTCTTTAGCATCTGAGCCACCAGGGAAGCCCTATTGTAACTGTCTACTGGCCTCTCTACAATATTTTAGGCCAACAGGTATGACCTGGGCAGTAGGGTCACAGGAGTATATTATTTTTAAACTAAAGTCAAGCATACAGTAACAACAGTGTCCTGAGTTCAGAAATCCAATTAAAAAGAAACACACACACACACACAAATGCACATATATGGGAGTACACAGAACAGAAGGATATGTTGTATAAGAGTACCCACACTACCACAGCATTAAGAAAAATTCTTTTTCCAGTTTTAGATCATAAATGCTTACTGAAATCCAACCTGCACTCCAATTCCAACAACTTCCTCTTAAAAACTCATGAAAATTAGACTTTTAAAGTTTCATAAAGCTAGAAACTAAGAATCTTGGCTAATCTTATGGATAGATATTTCTAAAAACCAAAGCTTAATTCAAAATAAGTAGGAACATATGAGCAAAGATAAATTTCCATTTCCAATCACTGTATCACATACAGAGTTTCTAATAATCAAAGATAGTGAAAGAATTTATTGCCAATCCCTTCCAAACTTAAAAAATAAAAAGCTCATTTCTTTACTGTGTTACAAATTTCAAATAATGAAATGAAAAGCTAGATCAAAGTGGATATCACTTTGATATCCTTTGATATCAAAGGATATTTAGTTGGCAATGAGAAGAAGTTAAAGCTGCTAAAATGATGGAAAATGGTATTCACCGTCTGTCTAGCACGGAAAGGAATAAGTATTACATCAGGTTAATCAAGAAGCAACATTACTCAAAAAGGCAGTGTGACATAACCACAAAGAACACCCCTCCTCAGCCCACACATCTGAATACCATCAGGAAGTTGGCTGGAGGCTGCACCCAGTAACTCTTACAAAGCTGAAAGTAGGAATTCAAAGGCAACAAGGTGGACACTGTGAAAAATCATTCCTCAAGCTGTTTACCTGCAAACACCAAGACCTTTCCTCCCAGACAATACTGTCTATCTTAACGTCCTTTAGAGTCAATACTCTGTAGTAACCTATATGGGGAAAGAATCTAAAAGGGGTGGATAGATGTATATGCCTAACTGATTTGCTTTGCTGTACAGCACAAACACATCATAAATCAACTACTCCAATATAAGTTAATTTAAAAAAATTCCTCAGAGAAAAAAACAGGGAAACAGTTGGAAGTAGAGTTCTCTATAAAATAAAGGCTACAAAATTGGCCAGATACAAAATAAGTGTTCCCAAACTAAAATTCTCACATCCTTCCAAAAATCTGTTTTTGATAGTCTCCTCCTCTTCTGTTTAAAAAAAAAAAAAAGAAAGGAAAAAGTTTCTTCTAGTTATCTCAAGCTGAAAAACTTGTTATCCTCAATTCCTCTCTTTCTCTCACAACCATATCTAATCCATGAGAAATTTTTATGGCTCAACCTTCAAAATACACCTAATGTCAGACCACTTCAACCACGCAACCATCGTCTTTCACCTGGAAATGGCATCAGCCTCCTGAGTGGTTTTCATGCCTTGAACCTACTTGCTATTTTAACCTGGGGTAAAAGCCAAAGTTCCTACAAGGCTTCTTACTAATTCTCATCCTCCATTCTGTGACTTATATGGATGTTGTCTTGGAACACTTCTCCCAGTTATCTTTGGGCAATGTTTCTGTATTTTCGTGGGGTTGTCTTATCAAAGAAGCCTACTCTGACCAACACAAAATAGTAAAGCTGCTGCTGCTACCCTCCCTGGACCTTGCTTTGTTTCCACTGCACTTACCACTTGATACATGTTTATTCATTTATTGATTGCCTCAGTTCTTCCAGCAATGTCGGTTCCTTGTTTTAATCACTCATGTATCACACGAATTTTTGTTTTACTCACTAATGTCCCCTGTCATCTAACAAGAAAGAAAGAGCTAGCCATACATCATTGGATCATTTTTTCAAGAGTAGATAGAACTGAACCCAGCAAGGAACCGCCAGAACCTGTGCCATCAACATCAGGCGTGAGTAACTGCTGCTTGCCCTCTGTCTCCTGTTGCCAATGATCCTTCAGCTCTTCCATCTCCCACCTCCTCTCTCTCCTCCAGTCAGTAACTCTTCCTGCCTGTTCACTCGACGCCAGCCCCTGGTGGCCAGTTGTTGTATTGTACTACTGTACTTTTTAAGGTACTGTAAGATTAAAAATGCTTTATTTCATTGCTTTTTATATATTACTTGTTTGACAAATATTATAAACCTATTAGAGTACAGTTCTATACAGTCAGTTGTGTTAATTGGATACCTAGGCCAACTGTGTTGGACTTATGAACAAACTGGACTATGAACATGCTCTTGGAATGGAATGCCTTTGTATGCAGGGGTCTTACTGTAGTCTCCTCACATGCAGTAAGCCTTCAGTAAATATATGCTAAATGAATGAACACTTGAGATGGTGGAGGTGAGGAAGGGAGTATCTTATCCACAGTGGTTCACAGTAGCCTGTGAACAACTGGGAAGGCAGCCACAAATTTTTAATGAAGGTTATTAGTTTATAAATTTGATCTAATTCCAATGAAAATCCCAGTGGCATTTTTTGAGAGAATTTGACAAGACTAATTTGACTACAACAAATTCAAAACTTCTGTAATTCAAGAAACATACAAATTAAAAGGCAAACAGAAAGCTGGGGAGACCAATTTGCACTTACGAATCAATTCAAAAGGACACATAAGCAAATGACTATGGAAGATTTATTTATATAAAAATACAAATGGGGGCAAAATGTATTTATATAAAAATACAAATGGCCAATAAATACAAAGCAAGGGTTAAACTACATTAGTAAATAAAAGCAAAATTTGAAGGATGCCACTTGACTGGTCACATTTTAGAAGTCATGAAAAAAAAATAGTATCTAAAGTCTGCTAGGTTTCATGAAAACACTGCTGATGAAACAGCAGTTTCATTCTAGAGAACAATATAACCTTTATCAAAAACCTTAAAACTGTCCTTATCCCATGACCAAAAAAATTTCCACATCAGAAATTTAATCTAAAATAATGGCCTGTGAAATGAAGCAAGTTTTACACACAACAAAACTCCCACATAAGAGATCACAAACTAAGGTCACATTCCTGAAGCTGGGTTTATTTGCTTAGAGTTGAATTTTCTTTGACCTTCATAAGGGTATCAAAATTTTTTTCAACTCATTGCCAGCACTTTAAAATCTATTAAATACAAAGACGAGATCCACCAGTGGTCTCTTAATGACTATTAGCTAAACAGCAGCTGATCCCTTTAGCTGTGCCACATGACTCCCAGTACAAAATCTTCCCCATCCGGAAGGTGTTGTTCGTTCATCTTATATGCTCAACTCTTCTCATGTTACTTCAGCTGGAAACTACACTAGAAGTCAAATGTTAAGCATGCAGGATGTCTGAACTATAGGATCCTGCCGGAGAGTTTCTGATTCAGTAGGTCTGAGGTGGGGGGTGGGGGGTGGGGTCCAGAATTTACATTTCTAACAAGTTCCAATATGATGCTAATACTATTGGTCCAAAGATGACACTTTGAGACACTTAAGACTGATGAAGCTTCCTCAATGAGGCCGGAGAAGGGTCCCATGAATTACCCAGTTGCAGGATACCTGAAAACTACTGAGGATTCCATTAAAGGGGATGGGGTGAGGGTGCTAAGAAAAGCTGAGGGATCAAAGGCCAATAGTCACTGCATGTATCATAGCACTGACTTCCCCCAATTATCCATCAGAAACAGAAAAGCATTGCCCTACAATAAATTTGGGAATAATCCTAGATTAAATTCTCAGTCCTATTCTTTTAAATTCTGCATTCTTCCTCATGAGTTTTCTCTATTCTCAAAGTTTTAAGGACCTCTTCTATACCTTATATATAATATGAGTTGCAAATAAAACTGTTGTAAAAGATACTTTAGCATGCCAATATTTCATGACCAACAAATGTGTTTTTACCAGCTCTAGTATTTTCTACTGAAACTGCTTTCTTCAGCTGGAAACTATATATAGTAGCTAACATTTGTGGAATGTTTCCTTTGTTCTGCGCATTGCTACACACTTTACATGAATTTCATCATTTCATCACTATAACAACCCTCAGAGACAGCACCCACTCTCCCCATACTGCAGATGGAGAATCTGAGGCACCGAGGGATTAGGTCATTTGCCCAGTGAAGAAAAAGCAAGATGTACATCTGACTCCACAGCCATTCACTTTAATCACTTCACTACAGTCCCTCTATCCTCACTGCTTGTGTCAAAGACAAGCTTAGTAAACAGGGAATTCAGTTCAAGGTCTTTACCTATCTCTTGGATCCATTTTTCTCCTGTTTCCACATACAGATAAGAACTTTATTTAAAACAGCCCAACACATATCAAGAACTTTTCTTATTTATGAGGGAGAAGAAGGAAAAGCGGAAAACTTCAAGGAGAAACTATGTTCACCTTTTAAAAAAGTATTTCTCCCATCCTGAAAAAGAGTGTAAGGCCACAAGCTTTGACACCAGAGCATTCAAACATCAAACGCCTCATCCATGAAGCATTTAAGAATTTTAGAGGAATCTTTTTAAACTTACATAATGTTTTATGTGAGTTATATTTCAATAAAGCTGGGGAGAAAAAAAGAATACTTCAACTGTGAAAGGAAAAGTTGCTCAGTCGTGTCAGACTCTTTGTGACCCCATGGATTATACAGTCCATGGAATTCTCCAGGCCAGAATACTGGAGTGGGTAGGTAGCCTTTCCCTTCTCCAGGTGATCTTCCCAACCCAGGGACTGAACCCAGGTCTCCCGCACTGCAGGCATATTCTTTACCAGGTGAGCCACCTGGGAAGCCCCACTTCAACTGTGGAGGCATATACAACGAAATCTGAATAACCAAGCAGGTTTCCCTTTAAGGTCAGGGGAAGGCTTCAGCTCTTGAAACAAACTTTCAGAGGCCCTGTTACAAACCTCTCATTTGAAAAGAAAGAATTGCAAGCTGTTTTGTTAACAGACAAATTATGTCTTTTAGCCTGAATGAAAGCAGCACAAGTTTCTGAAATATATTTATATAAGCCATACAGCTCCACACAATAAACAGTCTACCATCATGATTCTGAACAGTCATATCTAGTCAGATGCCATCAGCTATCCTTAAAGGTAATCTAACAGATATATATCTTAAATAGACAAAATGTGAGAGAGACAACTCTTCAGAAGAGCAAAGGTGAAACTAGACCACTAGATTCTAATCGCTGCTCCAACAGTTACACGTGGCCCTGGGTAAGTCCACTGTCGACCCCAATCCCTGGTTTCTGTAAGAAACTACCTAACATCAAATAATTGATACAGTAATTTAATGAGACTGTATGTTTATAAGTCATGACATGTATAAGAGCATTATACTTTATCCTATCTTTATAATGTTTATTTTTATCATAATTATTTATAATTGTCTTTATCATTATTCCTTATTTCTGTTCCTTATCCTATCATCTAATGTGTTAGTGTTAAATGGGCAATCAGATTATCAATAATTTACTGTTTTGCTTATGTTTTTAAATCCTTTAATAAAAATTTTTATATTTTATAAATAGAAAATTTTTAACAATTAGAAAAAGGAAAATCTCAAATGATACAGTGTTTTTCTTTCTTAACATTTTTCCTGTCACCACAACATATGCTTTCACAATAAATTCTCACTTTAGATCTCTCATCACAAAACTCAACTTCCCACTAGGAATAAGCTAAATATTCGCAATATTGCTATCATTTCCATACCCCACACACTGTGATTACTCAAAAGCTGAAAATCACTTACCGAAAAGTAACATTTTATATTTTAAAAAAAACCTTTGAAATTTTTGTAGTGCTATTTCTCAATTATAAAAAGAAGCAGACACTCCACTTTAACAGTCTTAATAAAATTGGGTGATTTTGTGTTACACACAAAATTTAAACATATTAGTGCCTGCCCTTAAGATACAGCATGTGAAACAAAATGATATCCAATTCACTCTAAACTCAAGTCTCCACAAAGAAAGGCATAAAGATATAAAGGCAAGCTCCAATACTTTGGCTACCTGATGCAAAGAGCCAACTCATTAGAAAAGACCCTGGTGCTGGGAAAGATTGAAGGCAGGAGAAGGGGATGACAGACGATGAGATGGTTGGATGGCATCACAGTCTCAATGGATGTGAGTCTGAGCAAGCTCTGGGAGATAGTGAAGGACAGGGAAGCCTGGCGTGCTGCAGGCCATGGTGTCGCAGAGTCAGACATGACTGAGCAACTGAGCAACAACGGCCACATATGGTTCTGCTTCTCTTGTGTTCATCATTTACTATTAAAAACCACTGCAATATGTTGGTGATGTCTAAGACAAATATTATGGCAATAATATTTACTTAGATTAAGGAAAGAATTCAGAAGTAAATAAGCAGTTAAATAAAATGGAAAAGAGGTCTACTCTGGACATGTGATTGGTATAAAATGTTAGAAACAGATCTGAATTAGAAAGGAAAGGCAATTTGACATGCTATCACAAAAGAAGGAAGAAAACTGGCCTCAGCAATGAACCAAAGACATAGAAAGCATGATTGCTTTTTAAAAACTAGTAAGACATTATTTCTTAGAATAGTTTTCAGTTTATAAGAAAAACTGACTGAAAAACACAGATTTCCCATGTTATTCTCCCTCCCTAACATACTGCATTAGTGGTAGTGCATTTGTTAAAGTTGATGAACCAACTGACTGATGGATTGTTGGTTAGTTACTAAGTCAGTCTGACTCTAATGCAACCCCATGGACTCTACACAACCCTATAAATGCAGGCTCCTCTGCCCATGAGATTTCCGAGGCAAGAATACTGCAATGGACTGCCATTTTCTTCTCCAAGGGATCTTTCCAGCCCAGGGATCGAACTGCCATCTCAGGCACTGGCAGGCAGATTCTTTACCACTGAGCCACGGTGAAGCCCAAATTGATTAAAGTTCATAGCTCATACAACAGGGCTTACTCTAGTCTGGGACTTCCCTGGTGGCTCAGATGGTAAAGCGTCTGCCTACAGTGCAGGAGACCCAGGTTCGATTCCTGGGTCAGAAGATCCACTGGAGAAGGCAATGGCAACCCACTCCAGTACTCTTGCCTGGAAAATCCCATGGACGGAGGAGCCTGGTGGGCTACAGTCCATGGGGTCGCAAAGAGTCGGACATGACTGAGTGACTTCACTTTCAGTTTACTCTAGTCTGGGGTTTTGACAAATGTATAAAGACAGACATCCAATTTTTAATATGTAATGCCAAATTCAAAGAGATACGTCCTAGCGCTCATTGTCTTTACCATAGTAACATAAACTGAACTCCTGATCTTCCCCTTCTCAGCTACTTTCCCCACTCTTCCCCATGTCAGTAAAGAGCAACACCTTCCTTCTACTGGCTGTGACCGAAAAACTCCTTCTCAACCCACATAGCCAACCCATCAGCAAATCCTACCTGCTCTACTTTCAAAATATATCCAGAATAAAACATTACTTCTCACAAACTTTACCACCACCACCCTGACCCACCATCCTCTGGCACTAGGATATTACCATAGCCCCCTGCACAGAAGCCCCTGCTTCTATCCACAGCAGTCTGCTTTACTTTCAAGCCAGGTCAGATCACGTCATCCCTCTACTCAAAGGTGATACTGGCTTTTCAAATCAAGAGTAAAAGTTAAAATCCTTATAATAATCAACCAGCTTCCAAACACCCTACTTCCACCTACTCCATTTCCCTTTACCTCCTAACTAGTTGCCTCTCACAAGTGAAGCTACACTGTTATCAACAAAGATGTGTTTAGCCATGAGTGCTTAAAGGTAAACACTGTGAAACAGAACATTTCCTATCATATTCATAACAAAAGTGCTGTATTATTAAGTGGCTGCAAAATGGGAGAGGGAAGATCTCCTATCAAATACAAGGATGCTTAGAAACAGTGACTTAATCCATCCTGGTAAGCAACTTACTCATTAAGTATCAAGCTTTAATGTGAATCAAGTACTTCTCCTAAATCTATAAATCTAGATCCCAAATACATCTGCCTCTACAGGGAACCACCCAAGAAGGACCTGGAGGGTGGGAGTTAGAGTGGGAAGGGCAGAACCATACAGCATCATACATATAACAGTAACAAATCTGGTTACTCTCTATTCTCTGTAAGGGAGCGACATTCAAAGGAAACTTCTTATAAAAATGGACAGAAGAAGGTAATCCTCTTGCTGATTAATACAATAAAACCAAGCTTTATATAGGAAAAGATAAGTTAAATTGATTTGTAATAACTTAAATGAGAAAAGAATTTGAAAAATAGATACATGTACATATGTATAAAGGAATCATTTTGTACACATGAAAAGAACACTATTAATCAACTACAATATAAAACAAAAATTAAACAATGTACTTGAACTAATAATTTCAGTTTTGCAGATTAACTTGTGTGGCTGCATTCAGGAGCATCAGATTTTATTATCACCATTGTCCATTTCAATTTAGTTCCTAGGCTTCAAAATCCCAAAAAACAGAAAGAGATGCATATACTACATGATAGTATTAGTAATATTAAAAAGTGTTCCACTTATTGAAAACTGAAGGGCCAGGTACTTGACATACACCACTTTCTAACCTTGCTTACACCTTATATTTCAAGGCTAACAGAGACTGAGCAATTTTGACAAAGTCACACAACTAATCAGTGTCCAAAGAAATTCAAACTCAGGTTGAACGGAAAAGTCTGTGTTCCAAAATATACCTCAATAAAGCTGTTTTCAAAAAATGCTTTCTTTCCAGTAGACGACAGGCTTTTCTTACTCAAAACTGAAATCCTTAACGACATATAAAGTACACTGGGTTCTGAATAATAGCAAGGAGTCTTATCAGAATATTTTAGCAAAATAAAGGTAAAGGGGCTTAAAATCTGAAAATATTTAAGAACTGTAAGTTTTTCTGCCCAACTTCAAATTAAATGAGTTTTAGGACTCAGGTTTCCAGAGTCCTTTCCTCCAAGACATCTGACCACCCTAAAAATGCATACATAAATAGCCTGGATATTTATTTCCTTTGACAAATGGGAAAAAGTAATATGAAAATGTTTCTGGCTGTACTACTCAACAAAAATCTGCCCACCAATATGGACTCTCAAAAATTGATGATGGTCATTAACCAGTCTCTAAGCAACAATATGTTCAACTGGATTATCAAGCTAATGAGAGAAAAGTGAGAGAAGCCACAGGAAATTCAAGAGCTAATTTAAAATTGGCTCTCATCAGACTCACAGACTGGGTCTCATCAGAGGCCAGGTGATACGGTGGAATTATGGCAGCCAGAAACAACCATACTCAGTGAAATGTCTTTGAGAGAACACCACCACTTTCCCCATCAGAATTCAAAAGGTTATTTTCACTTCTCACAGTTATATTAAGGATAAGAAGGCCAGTCACAGCTCAGAGTAGACAGATTTTCTAAATAGGAATTCAATTCTGTAATCTCCTCAATATCTTTGTTTCCCAATGATGGGAACACAAAATTTCATGCATAAATCAAACTGAAAGAAAATAGAAAATTAAAATGAACTGTAAAATCTATGCTCATCATCTGCAAAACAATTATAAATAATAAATAGGAAGAAAAATGAAAACGTTAATGACCAAACACAGCACCTCTCCGTAAATTATCCACTGTAAGGCATTTCCCAATTCAGTTACCAGTTCAAATACATGATAAAAGGACTGAAAGCTGGTGTCACACTTCACCCTCAACTAACCATGAGTTTAAAACATCACCACAATGCCTGCATCAGAGATGAGGAGAAGGAAGAGATGCCCTTTCCTAATTCTTAACAAGGGCCAAAAAGGTCCTGCTTGATATGGCTCTGCCCATAGCATCATCTCAAAGAATCACTCTCCAAACCGCTCATGGCTCTTTCATGCTCTGGCCACACTGGCAGAGACTAAAGGAGCATTCCCTGGCACTCCTTCTCACAGATCTATTTGTTCTCTGCTATACTCATAATTAAAAAATACTCAGTTGATTTAAGGATTTTTTTTTAATGCTTATATTTCAAGATACTTGTGTTATAGTGGTGAATCCCTAACAGGAGAAAATTTACATTTCAGAGTAAGAGAAAGACAATAAGCTAGTAAGGCAAAGGGTGTGTGTGTGTGTGTGTGTGTGTGTGTGTGTGTGTATTAAAATGTCATTTGTGATGTAAGTTGCCCTTTTACAGCTGGTGGTCAACAATATTTCTTTCAAAAGTGGCAGAGACCTCAACAGGATGAAGAACCAAACTCAGCTGACAGGAAATCTGCAGAAAAGCTTTCAGGAAGAGGGAGCAGTAAAACGTACAGGCAAAAATGCACTTAGCATTAAGAGTAAGAAGACCAGTGTGGTTGGAGCACAGTGAACCAAGGGAAACATGATACCAAGGTGGTATACAAAAGCAGACCCGAGATCCCGTAGGGCCTTGGAGTCCACAATAAGGAGTTTGACTTTTAGTTTAAGTGTGTCATGAAGCCTTTCAACAAATTTGAGCAGGGGCACAAGGTATTATTATTTACATTTTTAAGCTCCCTCTTGCTGTTGTGTGAAAATACTATAGGAGATCAGTAACAGAAGGAGACAAATTAGGACGCTTCTAAGGATGTCCAGTCAAAAGATAATAGACTGGTGATAGCATTTGAAATGGGGAGCAGGTATTCAAACCCAGAATGCAATCTGAAAGCAGAGCCAGTAAGATTTGCCAATGTAATAGAACATGGATATGAAAGAGAAAAGTTTGACACCTGCGTCTCTCCCGAGACTGTGCCTGACTGCAGTGAAAGTAGGGGCCACACACAACTCATTCAGGTCCTCAAGACACAGGAGCAGCTACGTGTGTTCTAGTTGAAAGGATTAATGAACAGCCTATTACATTTCTCAAAAGAATAAAAATACAGGCATTTACTTTGGCTGTCAAATACTGGTACGGTGTGAGGCACAGAAATTTAACACCTTAGGCAAAGTGAGTTAAAAGATATCTGATAAAAGAAATCAGAGACCCATATTTCAATGGACTTGCAAACTCACCTCAAAGTACTACCTGTCTGAAAATGGACACATACACATATGGCTCATTTAGGAAAATAAATCACACTATCAGAAAAGTACTTTTTTTGTGTGAACTGCAAGACTGTATACTATCTGACAAGATAAAATTTAAATTGACAGACTTGCTTCACAAGTAGAACTAGATGTCCCTGGAGTCCTGTGATATCAGGAATCTGGTAAACCAACCATAAACCAGTGTTGAATTTTTTTTAAAAAAAAAAACAAAGACAAAACAAGTTTAGCAAGAAAAATCTCTTAAAGACTTGGAAATTATTTTGAAAACAACTCAAAGCCTACTCCATGTATTTGAAAAATTAAAGGATTAAATTTCTATGCTTTTATATAAGATTCAGATTTGATATTTTTAATTTTCCTCTGTAGAAACTATAGACGATTGGGATGGGGATGGTCGGAGGGGGGGACACACATGATGACTATTTTTCCTCCAAGAAAGATACTCAGTCTGTAAAAACAGAACTTAGAGCAGTATTTCTTAATGCTGGCCATGTATTAGAATTATCTGGGGAGGCCTGAAAAACATGAATGCCGAAGACACACTCCAGATCAATTAATTCAAAATTTAACTGGCGGGAGGGCCTGGAACTTTCCCTAAATGTTTCCCAGGTGATTCCATTCAGCAGCCAAAGTTCTAAACCACCAACCCATAGCAATAAAGATTAAAGTAGAGGGATTTAAACAAAAACTCCTAAATAAACTCAACATTTTTTGAATCAACAAAGTTGAGCCCTCATAGTAACTGATGGCTAATAGTGAGCATTTTTGGAGGACAGATCAAAGGACTTGTCTTGGAATAAAAAGATTCATTAATATATACTTAAACAGCTCAGGTAAAGACAGAACAGAAACACAAACCCTGGTTAACCCCAATCACACTCTTTCCCAAGGCTTGCATTTTTCAATTGTAACATTATCACTGAGGCAAAACTAGAGTCAATTCAAGATGTCTTCTTCCTGTAACGTTGTTTTAAATCTACAGAAGAGCAGTTACTGCTGCACAGCTAAATGCAGTTCAGCTTAAGAAACTACCTAGAAAAAAGAAAGTAATACTCCAGTTTGTCCCTCCCATATCCCCTCATCAACAGCTAACTCTTGAGCAGAGTCTGTGGATACACTGTACCATTATATGAAGACAGAACAGTGAAATTTCTGGTCCTCAACTGCAAAATAAATACATTTATAAAATTCTACATCTGAAAGGGGAACACATGTATACCCATGGCAGATACATGTCAATGTATAGCAAAATCAACACGATAATGTAAAGAAAATAAATAAAGAAATTCTATAGAGACAAGAGTAAAACAAAATCTTAGTACACATACTCCCACCCTCCTGAATGCTTGAAGGCTGCCATAATTTTCCAGTTGTACACTCCAACTCTGTCCTGGCTTTAAAACACAAGCAGATCTTATTATAGTTGTTCAAATATCAGAGAAATGCAAAATCCCTATCTATGATCAATGATAAAAGATACAGGGATAAAAAAGAAGGGAAATTTAGTCTGGTTTTTACACGTGATTTAGACCATTCTAGAATTAATTCACAATTCATATTGACAGGTGGATAGGACTACAAATAAAATATGGAAAGCAATTTAAGGCACAGTTTTCAGCTGAAAGGATCTAAACAGCTTTTCTTAAACATTAAGTTTCTGGAAATCTGAAATCAGAACACAGGACTTTTCATTTAAGATTTCTATTTCATGTTCAGCTAACTGATTATTTTTCTCAATAAAATTAATTAATGTAGTCTTTTATTTTAATCATGTAAATGCAGCAAAGTAGTAAAGAATCTGAATGCCACAATGTGAATACTCAAAATCAACTGGTACATCCCATGCATTAAACCTAAATGCCTGATATATACCTTTCAAAATGATTACAATGACAACCCTCCATTATCATTTGAACCATTACAATGTGAACCGCATTCTGCTGGGCACTATACAATAATCAAAAGACATGGTGCACAGCCTCAAGAAAGTCTGTAAATTTGCGGAGATGAGGCTGATAAGCAATACAGCAATGAACACATGATAAGGGCTTAAAATCAGGCAGTAAAGACTGAGTATGAACAGCAGCTACCAGACCGGAGTCTCAAACACAGCAACCAAAAAACATGTTGGTGAGCCAAATAGAGACATAAAAACAGGGAAAGAAAAGAAATAGAGAGAGCAAGAGAATTTCAGAAAATCATCTACCTCCGTTTCATTGCATACACTAAAGTCTTCTGTGTGGACCATTAAGAAACTGTAGAAAACTCTTATTAAAAAGATGGGAATACTAGACCATCTTACCTGTCTCCTGAGAATCAAGCAGCAACAGCTGTTAGAACACTGTATGAAACAACTGACTGGTTCAGGATAAAGAAAGGAATATGACAAGGCTGTTTATTATCACCTTCTTTATTTAATTTACATGCAGGGCATATCATACAAAATGCCACATCTTCCTTTCTGCAGGCTGGATGATTTACAAGCCGGAATCAAGATTGCCAGGAGAAATAACAACAACCTCAGATACACTCTAACGGCACAAAGTGAAGAGGAACTAAAGAGCCTCTTTGTGAGGGTGAAGGAGAAGAGTGAAAAGGCCAGCTTAAAACTCAATATTAAAAAAAAACTAAGATAATGGCATCCGGTCCCATCACTTCATGGCAAACAGAAAGGGAAAATGTGGAAGCAGTGACAGATTTCCTCTTCTTGGGCTCTAAAATCACTGCGGACGGTGACTGCAGCCATGAAATCAGAAGACAATTGCTTCTTGGCAGAACACTATGACAAACCTAGACAGTGTGTTAAAAAGCAGAGACATCACTTTGCCAACAAAGGTCCATACAGTCAAGGCTATGGTCTTTCCAGTAGTCATGTATGGATGTGAGAGCTGGACAAGAAAGAAGGCAAAGCGCTGAAGAATTGATGCTTTTGAACTGTGGTGTTGGAGAAGACTCTTGAGAGTCCCTTGGAAAGCAAGGAGATCAAACCAGTCTATCAATCTTAAAGGAAATCAACCCTGAATACTCTTTGGAAGGATAGATACTGAAGCTCCAATACTTGGCCACCTGATGCAAACAGCTGACTCATTAGAAAAGACCCTGCTGCTGGGCAAGACTGAAGGCAGAAGGAGAAGAGGGCAACAGAGGATGAGATGGCTGGATGGCATCACCAATTCAACGGACATGAACTTCGGCAAACTCCAGGAGATAGTGAGGGACAGGGAAGTCTGGCATGCTGCAGTCCATGGGGTCGCAGAGTCAAGACATGACTTGGGAGACTGAATAACAAGCAAAAAAAGCCAAATAAGAAGTGAAGCTGTATGTGGGAATCCTCAATATGTAAGAAGCCAAGGCTGGAAGTCAAGAGAAACAGGATCTGTATCTTATCTCACTTTTCCACATCTCTTTCAACAAGAATACTTTTTAAAAAGGAAGGGGGGGGGCCTGCAAAAGCACTTTTATCTTTTAGAGAAAAATTCTGAAATATTTACAGATAAAATAATGTGCTGTATAGAACTGATTTTGGAATAACTGAAGTATATTGTGTATGTGCTCTGTGGTGGTGAGGCCTAGACAAAAACCAGAATAGCTAGGAGTTGATGTACTGTTCTCTCCACTTATATGTAAGCTTGCATTTTCTTCAATAAGACGTAAGAGGGAGAGGGAAGGCGGGCTGGCAGACCAAGAGAAACCTCTTGATTTTATCCAGAGTAATGATAGCTACAACCAAAATCCAGAGGGTTGTCCCAGACATTCCAGAAGATTAAAGGCACACTTTTAGACTTTAAAGGTAAAAGATTTTTTTCCTAACAATATATTTCTATTCAAAAAGTCTCAAAGACACTTACCTAAGTCAGGCACAAATTTACCAAGGCAGTGACTCAACAATTCTCCAAAGGGCTTGGGCTACCTAGTCTCTACTGAACACTTTCATTTCTTAAGACATCTAATTTAATTCAAGTGAACTACCTGAGTGAACTTACTTGAGTTCACTATTGAGAATCTCCTACATCAGCTTGGGACTACAGAAACATCCACACTTAACTGAGTAGGGATCAAGTGATTTTACGCTAGTTTTTTTTTTTTAATCACTTACCACACTCATCATATGTGAGATGCACTAGGTTCAACAGTTGTTAACCAGTGAGAAGTCGGGCACTGCCTGCTCTCTGCTGGTCATAATCCTATTCTGTCAGGATACTGTATTTGAGAAAATAATAATCCATAGTAATCTTCACATTCTTTATCAATATTACTTTCTTCTAAACACAGTATAGGCTGGTGTACCTTTTCTTGCAAGCTTTCTTTTCCAGAATATGAGTTATTTTTAACTGATCATCAAGTTCAGGTTAATTTTATTTCACATATACACATACATGTTCACATCTCCATGACTATCCTTCTTAACAATAGAGATAAGTCAAGTCTCTACCTTCTTCTGCCAAACTAAAAATTTTCCAGAAATGCTGAGGACTGAAACGACCCATATTAAGCAGAAATTGGCCAATATCAGCACTTATACTTAAACTTATACTTATACTTAAGCACTTATACTTAAACCAAAATCCTCAACGATAAAGCACATAACCATAAATGCACTAAATAAGACTGGTTGCCCAGTGGACAATTCGTCATTTCTTAACCAAATTCACAGAACTTTCTCATTGCCCACCCACTCAAGGTCTCTGATTTGGGAAGAACCAAAAAGGGAAGGGGAATCTTTTATTAAATTTACATGGTATCTTTTCTCCCAGAAAACAACAGACAAGTGCAATTTAACTGCTATTACGGACCAAATTAAAAAAGAGTACAGTAGTCCCAGAATGAGTATAAATTTAAAAACAAATCAAACTGTTTAAGGTCGAGTTTGTTGTGATTACTTCTATTTTCTAGACTATTGGTAGTTGACCCCCACAAAGAGTATGAAACTTAAATGTTAACTTTAATAATTCTTCAATTATTTCCACATTAAAATACTCCTGATTTCCTCGGTGTATATGCCCAGCAGTGGGATTGCTGGGTCATATGGCAGGTCTATTTGCAACTTTTTAAGGAACCTCCACACTGTTTTCCATAGTGGTTGTACTAGTTTGCATTCCCACCAACAGTGTAAGAGGGTTCCCTTTTCTCCACATCCTCTCCAGCATTTATTGCTTGTAGACTTTTGGATGGCAGCCATTCTGACTGGTGTAAAGTGGTACCTCATTGTAGTTTTGATTTGCATTTCTCTGATAATGAGTGATGTTGAACATCTTTTCATGTGTTTGTTAGCCATTTTTATATCTTCTTTGGAGAAATGTCTGTTAAGTTCTTTGGCCCACTTTTTAATTGGGTTGTTTATTTTTCTAGAATGGAGCTGCAGGAGTTGTTTGTATATTTTTGAGATTAATTGTTTGTCTGTTGCTTCATTGGCTATTATTTTCTCCCATTCTGAAGGCTGTCTTTTCACCTTGCTTATAGTTTCCTTTGTTGTGCAAAAGCTTTTAATTTTAATTAGGTCCCATTTGTTTATTCGTGTTTTTATTTCCAATATTCTGCGAGGTGGGTCATGGAGTATCCCGCTTTGGGTTATGGCAGAGAGTGTTTTGCCTATGTTATCCTCTAGGAGCCACGTGTACCCCAATGTTCATCGCTGCATTGTTTACAATAGCCAGGACATGGAAGCAACCTAGATGCCCATCAACTGACGAATGGATAAGAAAGCTGTGGTACATATACACAATGGAGTATTACTCAGCATTAAAAAAAAAATTCATTTGAAGCAATTCTACTGAGATGGACGAAACTGGAGCCCATTATCCAGAGTGAAGTAAGCCAGAAGCAAAAACAACAATACAGTACATTAACGCATATATATGGAATTTAGAAAGACGGTAACGAGAACCCAACATACGAGACAGCAAAAGGAACGCAGATGTATAGAATAGACTCGTGGACTTTGTGGATGAGGGTAAGGGTGGGATGATATGGGAGAAGGGCATTGAAGCATGTTAATTCTCATGTGTCTAATCAATC